>VXBP01000097.1:146775-272084 GCA_013400115.1 Rhinopomastus cyanomelas | reverse complement strand
GGTCAGTCCCCAGCCTATACTGGTACCTGGGGTTGTTCTTGCCCAGATGCAAGACTCTGCACTTACTCTTGTTATAGCTCATTAGATTTTGCAGTGAGTTCATAGCTCAAGAACGTCTCTGGACATCTCAACACCTACTTTTTTAAAGTGGTAAAGGAAGCTACTAATGAGAATAATTTANTACTCTAGATGTGGTCTCAGCAGGGCAGAGTAGCGGGGGAGAAGAACCTCTCTTGATCTGCTAACCACTCCCATTCTCATCCACCCCAGGATGCTGTTGGCCCTCTTGGCCACAAGAGCACACTGCTGGCTCATAGTCATCCTGCTGTCCACCAGGACCCCCAGGTTCCTTTCTTATACACAGCTCAGTCCCCAGCTTGTACTGGTGCCTGGGGTTGTTCTTGTCCAGATGCAAGACTCTGCACTTACTCTTGTTAGAGCTCATTAGATTTCTCTCTGCCCAGCTCTCCAGCCTGTCCAGATCTCGCTGAATGGCAGCACAGCCTGCAGGGGTGACGGCGACACCACCCAGCTTTGTGTCATCAGCAAAGAGAAAACATGTCAAAGACCAGTGAATCACACTCCTCTTTGCATTGATAACAGCAGTTTGAACCCAAATGCTTCTACCACAACTGGATCTTACTTTCATTTCATTGGTAATCACAAGCTTTTCTTCAAAATTCATGGTTTTTTTTCGTGTAAGAATAGAGCTCTCGGTCCCCACAAGGAAAAATCATTTTAAATCATTTTAAAGAATGAGATAATTATGGGATCTTTAAGCTTCTTAATAACTTCCTATAATTCTTTGGACAAATCAGTATCCTCATGCTGCAGATGGATTGTCAGACGCCTGAGGACATGTCTCAGAATGTGCAGTGTGTGGTAAGTTAGGTGGCCTTGCTGTGCATTTCTGCATAGTTATGGTTTCTAATGTTATGTATTTTTTCATAATTATCAGTGTTTTATTTAAAAGAGCTAGCTGCTACGGCCAAGTCATAGTCACAAATAAGACTTTCTTATACCGTAAATGCCTTCCAGATAGTTTTATTATAGTGCATAACCTCACCTCTTCTATATTATATTGAGAACCAAGAAGACAGCATGTTTCTGTGTGGTGAACACAAACATGGGTACAGAAAGGAATCTAGTTGTGCTGAGATGAAGAACTATGGGATTAGCTAAAGAGACGCAACCAAAGACACAAAGAAGTACAAACGCCTCATAAATTTTATGGTGCGTTGTGCAGTATTTTCAATTCTAGCAACAGTAAGATTTAACATTTCATCTAAGTGGATAACTCAGACCATTCTTCCTGGCTTCTAAACTTCAAGTCCATTGGCAAGAGTGTGGCTTTTTAATCAATCTGCTGGTGAGAGGAGTGCTTCTGTGCGATCAGTGTGATGACATTTAACCCTTTCTAAGCAGGTCTATTCAGCAGTGGATCATTCCTCTCTGGTGAAAAGCTCATTCTTTCACAGTAACAGGTAACAGTAAGTCAACGTGGAAGTTACTGATTTTTTAATTTTTGTCCTATTATGTTAATTATGTTATTATTATGTTAATATTTTGTTCTATTATGTTCATAATTTCTGTAATATAGAAATTGTTAATTATAATTATGATCAATGATAGAAAGGAAAAGGCATAGAATCATAGAATCACAGAATCATTAGGGATTGGAAGTGACCTCGAAAGATCATCCAGTCCAATCCCCCTGCCACAGCAGGATCACCCAGACCAAGTCACACAGGAACACATCCAGGGGGGTCTTAAACCTCTCCAATGAAGGAGACTTCACAGCCCCCCTGGGCAGCCTGTTCCAGTGCTCCGTCACCCTCACCGGGAAGAAGTTTTTTCTCATATTGATGTGGAAACATGTTAAAATCATTTGAGAGCTACCCCTCATAGTTTTCTTGGAAGAAATAAAGGAGCTTTCTTACAGTTTAAATTTGTGAAATTACTTAAGTTTTGAAAAAGTTTTCTCCAGGCTTATTAATTTCAAAAAGAAAAATTGCGTAAGAGGTTTCCTGGCCAGAATGCTCCCTTAGGTAATTACATTATCTCAACCTAAAATTACAAACTCTAATTGCATTTCACTATTTAAAATGTATTTTACACTTTTCCTTATGAATTTTATGCAGCGTGAGCAGAGATTTCTGGCTGGTAGTCACTCATCATTCCATATTAGTTGCATGTTCACACCCTGGTGTATAAAGGAATGGAATTAAAATCTGACATCAGAAGAACCAATATTATCTTCAGGAGGAATGGAATGCACATTAACTTATGTGTTATCCGCCCAGTACTGATTCTGAATGAAAGCAGAGGCTCTTCACTCAAGTGGCCAGAAAGAGTAAAAAGAGGAACAACTAGCTTATGCAAAAAACTTATTTATGAAGAAAGACTGAAAAAATAAAAGATATTTAGCAAAGGAACTACAAGAGGGAGGAGAAATGAAATGGCGGTGCTCATTATTTAAAGCTGGCTTTCTGTGGACATGAGAGAACTATGCTAAAACTACACAGAGGTGCAATCTTTAACATGGGCAATACAAGATGTTTATCCTAAGAAGTGTTTAAAGATCAGAACAAGGGAAGTTAAGAGTAAAAATTTCTATGGATCATCCAACCAGCTTGAACCAAACTGCTGTACTGGCTGTCCAAGACCATGAGTGATTTTACATTTCTAAATTCCTTTCCTGGTCCAAAATGCCAACATGAACGTAGAACTGTCTTTAGCTTGGAGGAGACTGAGGGGTGGCCTCCTTAATGTCTATAAATATGTGAAGGGTGGATGTCAGGAGGATGGAGCTGGGCTGCTCTCAGTGTCATCTAGTGATAGGAAGAGGGGCAGTGGTTGTAAGCTGGAACATAGGAGGTTCCACATCAATCTGAGAAGGAACTTCTTCCCAGTGAGGGTGACAGAGCACTGGAACAGGCTGCCCAGGGGGTTTGTGGAGTCTCCTTCTCTGGAGATGTTTAAGACTCGCACGGATGTGTTCCTGTGTGACTTGGTCTAGGTGATCCTGCTGTGTCAGGGGGATTGGACTAGGTGATGTTTCACGGTCCTCCCGATCCCTAATGATTCTATGATTCTATGATAAAATCCTCTCTAACTGTTCATTATAGCTCATGCTACAGGAGATGCAATATGCCTTGTTTATAATATAGTGTTTATTCATTTAAGATTGTTTGTTTCCATTTTCCAGTGGGAAATAAAGATGTCTGACCATAACTGTTTTGTTTTGTTATAATCCTTGTGGTTTCATTTTTTATTCAAGTTATGATTGTCTTTACTGTGTCTATTGGTTGGAATTGTTCAGTAAATACTTTCTGCTGTCGGTTCTTTGTCAGACTAGTTTCCCAGTCCTACCTAGTGCTGCCTATGAGCTTATTTCTGTTGTGCTTATCTGCATAGTGGAAGAGAATCTGCAAGCTAAAGGCTCTGACTCTTGCAGTCATATAAAGAAAAACTCACATTCTTCTCTGTGGATCAACCCTTAATGCAAACCCTGTGGTTCAGCAAAATGAACATCACATAAAACACTTCAAATCCAGGTCATCTTTGAATAATTCATGTTGAAACTGAGTTATACTTTGTCAGCAGTATTTTCAAGTCTACAAGAAGATAAAGTGTGGAGAACTGTATGCAAAATACAGATTTCAGCCATAATCAAAAGCCACTTTTCTAGCACATGTTTGTAAATGCTTGCGTGGATATTAAGACAAGTCTCTCTTTGACTCAGCTAGCCTCTTATGACCAACAAGTCTGTTCTGGCCACAGGTGGTACCAAGGGAAGTTCAGATTGGAATTAAGGAAAAATTTCTTGAGTGAAAGTGCAGTTAAATATTAGAGCAGGCTACCAGTGAAGCAGTGGAGTCCCCATCCTTGGAGGTGTTCAGAAGGTGAGTAGATGTGACACTTTGGGACATGGTCTCGCAGTCATGAACCTGTTGGGTTGAAAGTTGGACTTGATGTTCTTAGACTCCCTTTCCAACCTTAATGATTCTGTGTGTGAACTAGGAGCACTGGATGTATCTCACACTTCCTGCCACATACAAAGAAAATGAAACACCATTGCAAACAGACAAGTGATTTAGAGAGAATGAAAGCATGGTACTGGGCTATGGGTTTATTTTTCCTGATCTGTAACCAGTGGCAGAAAGTAAACTCCATGAATCAGTGAGCTAATAACAGCTGATATGCAATCTTCATCTGTCATTGTGCTGTGCTCATTTGATGGCATTTCTGCTAACCTTAGGTAAGAGTTCTGTTAAGGAAAAAAATTGTTAATACGAATTTGGCTCTCAAATGGGTCCACCTTACTATCTTCACCTCTGTGCAGACTTTGTATACTGAGATACTGTGTAAGCAACCAAAGTCTTAATACCAAAGTACAAAGGCATCTCACTTTGTTAGTTCTCTTGATCAGAGAGAAACTTCGAAAACATAAGAGCTGCAATGACATATCATTAATCCGATCTTTTTTGGTCAGATTTCTGCCTGTGAGAAATTCCTTGTCCCAATAATGATTTAACCAACCCTTTTTGCCGAGAAGAAATTCCTTCTGATGTAAAATATTTATAAATACAGCTGGAAAGGCTTCCTTCTTCCCTTTCAATCAATTTTCTGCAAATCTTGAATTACAGCCAGTTGTGTGCTGTTTCCATAAAGGGTGACTTTTCCAGTGAGAAAGGTATTTAGTAATCTTAATTTCAGAAAAACATATTGAAGGTCTTTGTACTATCTGCTGCTGTACAGATTCCTGTTTAGAAACTGATCACAGAATCACAGAACATTAGGGATTGACGGCGACCTCAAAAGGTCATCTAGTCCGATCCCCCTGCTAGACCAGGATCACCTAGATCAAATCACAAATAGAAACATAGACTATTAAGACTGACCATCTTAATTCTATATAGATATTTAAAAAACAATAATAACTTAAATTTTAGTTGTTTCCAAAGTTTTTCCTTTTGCTACCCAGTGATATACTGTAGGTATTCTGAACAGAGGGTAACAATAATTGAGTGACACAGTATGAACAATCCTTTTTATTCTGCACAGTTTTTGTGTCTCAAAATTCTTCCGTGATGTTAGTAAAGAAATCAGTGATGAAATGACATCTTCAAATTGAGATGTGTTCTAAGATCCCCAAAGCCCTAAGCAAGACTGACCATAGTAACATCTAATTACATCTGAAACAGTTGGATTGTGATTTGTATTTCCCCGTCTCATATTTTCCAAGGCATGGATGTCTTATTAAAGAGAAGTATCATCTCACAGTGTTTTCCTTTCCTCTGCTTTGTGAAACTTAAAGTTAACTAATCATCACAGAATTAAATTCATGTTTTTTAACACATATCCAAGGCAAAAACAGGACATTGTAAGTTCATCCAACATTTGGGAAACAAGTATCTTTTTGATTGAAGCCTTGAGTGAAAAAACTATGCCCAATGTATTGGTTAAGGATTTTATAACATGAAGATGAGAATCTCATCAGCATCAGGTTTTAAAGCTGTCTAGTCAGAAATGCAAAATAAAGAACAAAAAAAGAAAAGCGAATATTTAAAATATGAATTGTTTACTCAGGCATATTTCATTCAACAAAGAAGCTGTTGAATGAAAGCTTTAAGAGAATAACCACAGCTACTCGTCCTACTACGTGGCTTTCCTGCGATATGCAAAAACACAGCCTCCCTTAACATGCTTCCTCGTACCAGAACACGTGGTTAGATGCCTCAAAGCTTCAGTGCAGTTAGCAAAGGCAACTCTGATATCACAATGCATCATTAGCTGGTCACCAAGTTGCTTTGGAGCTTTGAACATTGCACTCCCAGTATGTGGATACTACTTGCTAGGAAAAAAGTAGCCAGCTGATTGTATCTTTAATGCCTTTTCCTTTAAAAACGATGTAGTCTTTATCACCTGTTGTCTAAACAGGCGGTGGCTGAGGCCCCACCCCTGCAGATATTCAATGTGATGCTTGGACAAGGGTTCTTTACTTTCTTCTTAAAGGGTTCTTTACATCTTGTAAGAGCCAACAACTCTTTCACTGCTGGACAACCTACTCTAGCTGAGGATGTCCCTGCTCACCACATGATGATCTTTGGAGGTCCCGTCCTACCTGGGCCATTCAAGGATTCTATGATTAATCCATTCGTGAACACTATAGATGTGCACTCTGTAGAATATAATTGAGTTCTACCATATTTCTAAATTGACTTGGAAATTTAAAGGAAGAAGCAAAACATTCTGTGAATGGCCTTGTAGCATGGAATGAGAGCCAGGGGTCCATATGTGAATGGCAGAGCTGGCAAACCGGTTGTGTTGTCTTTTAATGCATTGCACCAGCAAGATACTACTTGCCCAGCAGACTAAGTGAATTGACTCTCGGGAGGTGGCTGGACATTGATCAAGACTCCTCAGTGTTTTCTGGTTTGTAGAAACCTGTGTTCAATTTCCAGTTTGTAGTACAATGTGTCAGGCTTTTAACAGTTTTCCACATAATTTTGGGGGGGGTGAGGTTTGACAACAAAAATAACACAAGCAAAAGTACATTTTTTAATCTCATAGTATACAAGTGGTATTAAAATTGATATAAAGAAATACTCTGAGCTCTTGATGGAGCTGAATTGGAATTTGACTTGAAGTCACACTGACAACTTTTGAGTAGAGGTTCATGAAATGTTTAATGAACACACCTGTAAGACTGAATCACTGACAGATTGTTTTATGACAGTGGTTAGTATTAGAGAGAAAGTGAAGTATTTACAGTAATGATTAGTAGAGACAATTGCTGATCCTCAGGAGAATGTCAGCATGAAGCAGAATATAGACCAGGATTCCTGACTGATAAATCCTGTTGGATTTCTGTAAACATCACGCCATTCCTGAAGAAACTCCTAGGTACTATCAAGATGTTTATTAAAAAAACTTGTGCTACTGATTATTGAAAACAAAATAACCTACTTCTTATATTTTAGTGAGACTAGTAACACTCTGGAATTGTGAAACAGTAGGAATTGGCTTGCTAATATGATTCCTAGTTGCTTCATTATTCCTTCAGAAGTGATGCAGTAGGACTCCTACATCTAGAACAGCATTTATTTCCATCTCACTGGCTCTGATGAGCAGATTGGGCATAATGCTGCACGATCTCAATTCATTAGTAGCTTTGTTTCTTTTACCAGACTGTATGAGCTACATGAGGGCTTGAGGAATAATAATACTCGTGTCCTAAGGCCTGTGATGGAGTCTGATTGTGATACTCAGCAATCTGAATTGTTCCTGTGTGACAACTTCATTGTCATGATTGTGAACTGGGCCTGAGGCACTTCATCCAGACCATGTAAAATAATTGAACAGACTTACACATTGACAATACTATAAATTTCCTGAATTCCTTCTCCTATATTTTATGATGTCTGAATGATGATGAACTCTATAATTACAACAAGTTTCTTTCTATTAGTGTTTCTTCTCATTGTCTTTCTCACAACGAAGCAATTGCTGAGTTGTACAAGTTTATGTGGGAGTCAAGAACAGCGATCATACAAGCACTGTCACTCAAAATTAGCTCTCTATTTCACCTCCCTTCTAAGTCAGTGCTGTTTCTTTCTGCGGTGTATTGCTCCTGCTTGTTGCACTACGGTGTGAGGATCTTCCTGTGTAGCTCACTTCCACAAAAAGTGAACAAGCTGATGATTCTTTCCAGACTTTGTTTCTAGAATCACTAGACATCATGCTGTACATCCTTTCTGCTGTGAGGCAAGCTCACATACTCTTAAAGCTGATGGCAACGTGCTTCAGAGCAGCACCCCAAGTTTCTAACCTCAAATACAGTTTTTTTACAGATGTATAATTTGTTATGTAGAATCATAGGATCACAGAATCATTAGGGATTGGAAGGAACCTCAAAAGATCATCCAGTCCAATCCTCCTGCCACATCAGGATCATCCAGACCAAGTCATAGAGTCAGTCAGGGTTAGAAGGGACTACAGGATCATCCAGTTCCAACTCCCCTGCCATGGGCAGGGACACCCCACCCTAGACCAGGCTGCCCAGACCCTCATCCAGCCTGGCCTTAAACACCTCCAAGGACAGGTCCTCAACCACCTCCCTGGGCAACCCATTCCAGGCTCTCACCACTCTCACGGTGAAGATCTTCCTCCTCACATCCACTCTAAATCTACCCCTCTCCAGCTTTGCTCCATTGCCCCTAGTCCTGTCGCTACCTGACATCCTAAGAAGCCCCTCCCCAACCTTTTTGTAGGCCCCCTTCAGATACTGGAAGGCCACAATAAGGTCACGTATAGGCTCTGATAGCTCCTCTGAATATATGTTGAACTCTATCCACAAAACCATCCAAGATCCTTGTATTCTGTTCTGTAAACACTATTTTGTGTCTGGTTTGTCACAGGAGACAAATCATACATTTATCCTAGAAAGTGAATGATACCCTGTGGAGACAAATCCAGATAATTTTCCCATATAAATGTTACCATAATTTTAGAATAATACTTATGCAATCTGGGGAGAAGTATTTTCAATTAGCATCAAAAGAATTGTAAAAGTTAGCTCATAATATGTGCGATCCAACGGCGCTGTCTTACACTCTCTTTCCTCCCACCTTACCCAGTACCAGAAGGCTATTTTTAATGCATGCTATTTGTAGTTTGGAATGAGAATACTATATTCATTTATGGTGTCATATCTCTGCAGTGCCAAGAAGCCAGTATGTTAAGTGTACTTGATGTACTTGAGTGCAGGCTAATAGCTGTGCACAGATCATGAGCAGGCTAAGTGCACATAAATGCTCCAAGCTCAGCCTATTCACTTTCATTTTAGGGTGACTGAATGACCTGGGCAATTGAGAAACTTGAGGACATGGTGACATATCTACACTGCATGAAAAAAGAGAGCAACTTTCAAAATGTTTTTCTCTTCTCAAAATAAATAAACATTTAGAATATTGTCAGTCAGGTATTTGTTGGACTTTTTAGATTAAAATGTAGATAAAGTCCCAGGCACACAATGAGGGAAAAGTGAGAAGAAAACCAGTCTATAGAAGTAACTTTTCCTGCCTCTTTGTCTTGCCCCTGCATCAGCAAAGCTTCAATTTCTTCTAGCATTTGCTACTCTAGCCTGGAATGACAATGGCAAAAATATGGCTCTACCCTAGCTGCTGGATGTGGTTTTAGAGAGTTATAGCAACGCTCAGGTTCACGAGGTTGCTTATCTGATTTTATTTACCACTGAGAGTCAAATAGTAGGAAAAAAAGTGAAAGAAACCTGTTTCGTAAGTAGACTTTAAGTAGACTATGTACTTTCCTACACACTGACAAGTTTCAGAGAGAAGGTAACTTGCTTCTTCTGTTTAAAATTATTCTTTCTCTGCAGACAGGCTGCAGCTCTAACGTCTGTGGGGTTTCTGATGCAAACTCTGCAACATTTGCTTTGCAGGAAGAATGTGGCCAGGCAAATAGTCACACATCTTCAAAAAACGAAGGTGTCATCTGCAAAAACTGATATCCTAACCCCCGATATTCAAAAATCATCATGTCTTGTTGAGGAGGATGAGGCATCAATCTGAGTTCAGAATGCAGTAAGACTATTTACTGCAGTTATCTCATCACTGCTGGCTTGCTTTTGAAAGAAAGAATAAAAAAGACATTTAGCTCCCAGATCGTTATTAAAGTGTTGATTCATTCAAGTAGTATTTGCAAAAACATGGGATTTTTTAGATTTCGTCTCTTCTCTGTTCTTTTTTAAACCACACATACAAAAATAGAATAGAAAAAGAACTGATGTTCTACCTCTGTAACAAAACCCAAGGTTATTGTGATGACCAAGAGTCCTTAAAGAGTGGTGGATATTGAATGTTGGATGGATTGTAACCTGTACTTTCCACTCACAAGGAATAGGATGCACGGGTCCCTGAGAACTTCATCACAAAGCTCTACTGCAGCCTCACCACTTGTTTCCCTTTCACAGATACTTAGGACTTGCTGATCTCTTCCTGGCTGAAATTCCTGCTGCTAGTTATATTCAATAGATTCAAGTGTTTTACAAACGTCCATCAATAAATTCTGCATCACGCTCTCAAGGTAAAAGTGATACTTTAATCTTCTAAAGCCTCTAGGTTTCTTGTTTTATCAGTGTGGCAGAATTTATTGAGTAATGATTGATCACTGCTTATGAAAGAGCCTTTGATCAAGTATTAAGTATTTAATTCAAAATTGTTTAATTTAGGTGATAAGCTCAAGGATAAGTATCTTTGGACTAGTTCACATTACTAACTTCAGGCAGCAGAACTGCCCCTTAGAAGTCTTCAGTCTTCCCCATCTTTACTTAAATTCTACAAGGAGCCTGAGCATCAGTTTTATTAGACAGCTACTGTTACAAAAAAAGGGGTGGGCTAAGTTAGGCAGAGGGGGTATCACCCACCTAAAGGGAGAGCTGTTGCTATTGTTCATCCTGACTTCAGCAGGACTTCTGACACTGGCGTAACATCTCCACAGACAATCTGACAAAGTGTAGGTTAGACCAGTGCACAGTAAGGTGGACTGAAAACTGGGTGAGTGCCTGGGACAGGCATGTTTTGGTCAATAATACAAAATCCATCTGGAAGCCGGTCACTAGTCACAAAGCGCTAACCCTGCTCAACTTCTTTAACAATCTTTTTAATGGGACAAAGTGCACCCTCAGCAAGTTTGCAGACAACTCAGACCTGAGAGGAGGGCCTGAGACATCAGTCATGGTGCCATTCAGAGGGGCCTTGACAGGGTAGGGAAACAGACAGTCACAAAGCACAAGTGGAAATGCAAAGTCCTGTGCCCACGGAGGAACATCTCCAAAGAACAATATGTGTTGGAGGTCAACCACATGGAAAGCATCTTGCAGAGAAGGACCCAGGGGTCCTGGGAGATGTGTCAGACATGAGCCAGTAGTGTTCCCTTGAGGTAACGATGGGTGGTAATAAATACTAGGCATCAGCATGGGTAGCAATATACTAGGCACACAGCCCCCTGAGCTGGAAGATAGGGATGAGAAACAGAATAGGCCCTTCATAATCCTGGAGAAAATGGTTATGAACATACTTCATGAGCTGAACATTCATAAATCTATGGGCCCAGATGGATGACACCCTAGAGTATCGAGGGAGATGGCAGATATTGTTGCCAAGCCACTCTCTATAATCTTCATCAAATCATCAGGGATTGGAAGGGACCTCAAAAGATCATCTAGTCCAATCCCCCTGACACAGCAGGATCACCCAGACCAAGTCACACAGGAACACATCCAGGTGGGTCTTAAACATCTCCAGTGAAGGAAACTTTTTACCGTGTTCATGGAATGATCCTTAGCGGGACGTCTGTAAGTAGAAAAAAACTGCAATTGTGGATTAAAGTTCCTGTTGTATATTGATAAAAATAGCCACATTTTGGCATTTCTACCTTCTGAATGCTTAGCTGCTCAAATTAAATGACCTTTCAGTATTGTGGTGGACTAAGGTAGGCGGAGGGGATGGCAACGAAGCTGTGATACATACAGTCTGAGCTGTGGAACCAAGAGCTTTAAAGAGTAAATGGAAAAAACATAATGCTAGGTTTGACTCTTTATTTTTCAAGGACAGGAAAGAACCCTTTCCATAGTTCCAGAGAAAGCTACGTATCGTAAAGTGCTCTGCCACGACTCGGAAGGCTCCAAGTCTCTAAAGCAATCATGCAGTCTAGCTTGAGAAAATTACATGTATTGTAAGGGTTTACTGACCAATTTACTACTCACCTTTGTTTCCGACTGGCATCTACTTCCTGATACTTCTTATGGTATTTAAGGTAAATTTCACTTCAACAAGAATGGTTTTAAGGACCAGACAGTGCTGATAATGGGAACCATATTGTTCAAGACAGATGGCTTAATGTTTCTGCAAGACAGAATGGACTAAAAATAAAAACAAATCTGTGCAGCAGGAATGTCATGCAACTGAGAGGAAGATGCTTGGAATACCAAGTTTTCTGAGCTGTGCTGCTGTTCAGTGAAATTACCTGTATGAACATCTTTCCTACTTCTTCAGAAGTGTTCCCTCATAAATTACATATGGTCAGATTTGCATCATATTTTACTTTGTAAAAGTCTTTGACAGATCTTGCAGCTGTGATAAAAATACCCACCTACAATTGGCAGTGCTTACTGGAAAGCACACTACTTGCACATGAATAAATTACCACAAAGGTAAATAAATCAAAGGTTTGGACAGGTTCCACCCCCACCCCTTATCATCTTGGCTGATGGGAGGGTTGAATGGCTTCAAGCTGAAAAAGGATAGACTTAGATTCTTCCCCGTGAGGGTGCTGAGGCACTGGAACAGGTCACTCAGGGAGATTATGGATGTTCCATCCCTGGACGTGTTCAAGGACAGGTTGTTCTGGGCAGCCTGATCTGGTAAGAAGTGCCACTGCCCCCGTGGCAGGGGGGTGGATGATCTCTGAGATCCCCTCCAACCTAAACCATTGAACGGTTCTGTGATTCTAATTCAGCCTAGCTAGAGTGAAGCATGGACTGTAGCACGTTTCTGGACTGCCGTCAAAGGAATTCATGACTAAGGTGCTAAAGTCTACAAAATTATGCACAACAAAGCGATGCAAAAGCATTTGTAAACTTTTTTCTGTAAAAAGTTGCTCTTATAAATGTACCTGTTTATTATTTGCATTTTTTTTATTGAGGTTATATATAACAGTACATTTTGTAAATTATTATAGAAGTCATAGTGCTTTGCCATTATTATATTAATTGATTGTAACAAAGATGTTACCATAATTGCAAAGAGAGTTCCAGCATAGAATCACAGAATCATTAGGGATTGGAAGGGACCTCAAAAGATCATCTAGTCCAAT
Source organism: Rhinopomastus cyanomelas (assembly GCA_013400115.1). Taxonomy (NCBI): domain Eukaryota; kingdom Metazoa; phylum Chordata; class Aves; order Bucerotiformes; family Rhinopomastidae; genus Rhinopomastus; species Rhinopomastus cyanomelas. The sequence continues at coordinate 259,184 of VXBP01000097.1, read as the reverse complement.
CCCCCTGTTACAGCAGGATCACCTAGACTCAGTCATTAGGTATTGGAAGGGACCTTGAAAGATCATAGAATCATTAGGGATTGGAAGGGACCTCAAAAGATCATCTAGTCCAATCCCCCTGTTACAGCAGGATCACCTAGACTCAGTCATTAGGGATTGGAAGGGACTTTGAAAGATCCTAGAATCATTAGGTATTGGAAGGGACCTTGAAAGATCGTAGAATCATTAGGGATTGGAAGGGACCTCGAAAGACCATCTAGTCCTATCCCCCTGACATAGCAGGATCACCACAGAGTCAACATAATTTTGATAGTTGGGTAAGTAATTGGGTTTCTAATTTTTTTTTCATGAGCACCCTTTCTGCAATGACAGTGGATTCCAAGTCTTAGCCATAAGATTGTTTTTTATTTATATCCTTTAACAGTTTTATTTCCACCATATCAATGCACACGTCCACCCAGAGTACAGTTATCCATGTTTTCAATTTTTTTCTTAGAACATGGTGTTAGACTGCCACCAACCAAAGTGTGAACTCTAACCCGGATGTACTTACAGACACACGCAGGCATGTGTATATACATCTGCACACAGACAGAGATGTACTTCTGTGTGTAGGTCTAGCAAGAGGAAACTTTTTTTTTACACAAAGATCTTTCTGCAAGACAAAAAAAATTGAAAATGCACAATGATTTTTTTTCCCTGTTTATATGCTTTGAGTCTCAGCTATTAGAAGCTGAAGCATAAGAATCTTGAGGAGGGCAATTGACTGCTAAGATAGCTTGTTCCCTTTTCATTATTCTTGATAAACACACACGGCACCTAAATTGTATCTGCCCTGTTATGCTCCCCAAGAGAAGCTCTATAAAACACAGTTTATGTAACACAAAACACTGTACACTTCATTAAATGACCACGATACAGTTAATAAGGAACAAAAGAAATTATGTCAATGCATTCCTTGAAAACAAGAAAGTGTGCAAATCTGAAAGCATCCATAAAGGATGATGCCTGCACCAGCATATTTCCTTTACAGGATTTGATTCGATCTTTGTGCAAAAACAATACTGTGAACAGATAAAGAGTTTTCCCAGTCCTGTCTCTTACCTTTTGGTCTGAGCATATATGTCCATGACCATACAAGGCACTTTATCTCAGCACCCAAAGAAGCTAGGACCTTACCACATTGGTTGCTAAGGCATTTTCTCTCTCATTTGGTTATGGAAGCCAGCAGGGGTTTGACGCTTAAAAGCCTCTGATAGTTTTGGGCCTTGAGGACTTGGATTTTCAGTATGCCTAAGATATTTCACAGAACTTTGCTGCAGAAGTACATCTCAGGTGTTTGGAGTGGTAGGAGAAATTCAAAATTATGAGTAATATTTAAAAGAACCAAAAGCAATAAAACAAAATAACAATAAATGAACCACTCTCAACTTTCGTCTGTAAGAACTTCCTTGTTATCTTACATGTCCTGTTTTTTTTTCCATAAGAAACTTAATCCAGGCAAATGGAAGTTCCAAACATCAAGGCTAAAGACCTCAACAAAAGGAATGAAAATCAGCCTTTTTATCTTGATTATTGGGGAAGCCAGTGGAAGGAATCTCAACCAACCTGTCTGTTCACAGTGAGCAGAATAGCATGTGGGTCCTGCACAAAGACTACACTTTGATGACACAAGTCACATTACATAAATACATCAAATTCTTCCAAATCAGAGTCAAGAATTAAGAATGTTCTCTGCATGAGATGAATTAAAACGTTCTCGAGGACTACAGGAATGTATGAAGTCAGCTCTGCCCATCTTTGAAGTGCTTTCAAGAGTGGCTTGTTCTCACGTCTGCCTTAGTCTATTGTTCCTATGTTACTCTTCTCAGTTCTTGCACTTTTAAATATGATGTGGTAAGATGTTCGTCAATTAGGAAAAGAGCAAACAAATAAACCTCACCAGGTCACTTTGGTATCTGTTAAAATAAATAGCAGCAACTCCCAGTAGCACGGAGGACTCACTAAATGAGTTACTCATGGCAGTGGAAGTGTTTCAGGGAGGGTGACTGAAAGTCTGGCTACTGTTCCAAAAGAGTGTGTGTGTAAAAAAAAGTAGGACAAAGATTTATAGAGAAGCTGATTGAAAGCTGCAGTAAATCAAAAGCTACCAAGGAAACTATGATACTGCACCCCTAGAAGAAGATCAAGAGATAAAACTTCTTCAGATGAATTCTTCCTGAAAAAAAATAAACACCCCCCCCAAACAAAACCCCCCAAAACCCCAGAATATGAAACACAGTAAGGAAATAAGTTAATGCTCTCACTACACTCAGAAGAAGAATAGTTAATTAAATAACCAAGTAAATGCATGCATACAGCACCCTCCAAAAACAACTGTTTACATCAGCCTTCTCCTTTTAGATATAACTGCTGCTTTTAGCAGCCTTTTTATTACTGAATTAGAATCGCAAAACAGAGATCTACTGACTTAGAATCACAAAGAGAGGAGCTTCTTCTCCAAAGCCAGAGCAGTTTTCTCGAGATTAACATACTCTAGCTGAAATTTGAAGCACCTTCAATCTCTCTGAACAGCTTGTTCCAGTAGACCACCACTCACACAGAATTTTATGCAAATGGAGTATTTTGCTGCACTGATATGGAGAAATTAGACATAGGACTTTCTTGTGATCAGATCACATCACCGTTGCAATGATCAATCATAAAGGGTTAAGAATTTTTATCACTCTTCATAAGGCATCTTATATAGTTTATAAATCATCTGGTTTATTCAAACCAGCACTACTCTTTCAGCATGTTCTGTAGTGCATCAGAAAGCTGCGAAGCCTTTGTTCGTTATAAAACAAAATTTCTGCTCATGTTGAATCCATTTAATTCACATTTTTAGGATTGTTTTTCAATAATAATAGTTCTGAAAATCTATAATAATACTACATTTATCTCCATGTATGGTAGTTTTTATGCCCAGAGACAATAACATTTAGCAGGAACTCTCTAAGTCTCATCAGAACAGGTAAGAAAAAAAGAAGGCATCATCGACACAAGAAATAATGATTGACATCCTCTATTGCTATTTCAAATAAACTGGACTAGGAGATAATGGCTTTTTGGTCTACTACCTATTCAACATAGGGGGTTCCACATCAACCTGAGAAGGAACTTCTTCCCAGTGAGGGCGACAGAGCACTGGAACAGGCTGCCCAGTGGGGTTGTGGAGTCTCCTTCACTGGAGATGTTTAAGACCCACCTGGACTTGTTCCTGTGTGGCTTGGCCTAGGTGATGCTGCTGTGTCAGGGGGATTGGACTGGATCCCTGATGATTCTATGATTCTATAAAAAAAAAAGCTTAGCTGAAACAAACTGACGAGTGGAAAACTTACTGAGAGGAACTGAAAAGGCCAGTGATCAGATATGACCACGGATCAAAAAACAAAGTAGAGATTGCAAAGGCCAAATGCATTTGTACAGACTTTATAATTTAACTTCTCTCCTATTGGTCTTTGAATGCTTTTAAGTTATTAGTGAGAATGTGCTGCATTCTTATAGCTTTTAAATCTCAGTGCTTCTGTCCTGTAAACTGCCCTGCTACCTGCTGCTTACAGCCAGAGGAGAAGAAACATCATCGATTGTCCTCAAGCAATAATGTACAGTCTGCAGTAACAATGGAAAATACGTCTCATTGTTTTCTAAGGGTCATATCTGCATCGCACAGGTAGAGGCAGTGTCACTATATAAAAAATAAGTCCATGTCTGATCTACTACCTCCTCTAGTAAGTAGCATTTGATGCAATTTCCATATTTAACACTGCTTTGTTTTGTTCCCTAGTGATTAATGTGCATAAACACCAGCTATTCAAAGCCTCTAAATTCTTCTAACGTTACTCAGAGGGTGATACAGACATTTTGCACAGTTTTCTGTCACACCAGTCTGCAATATTGTGTTTCCAATATTGTATTTCCCAAGGAAAATATATAGTTTTCATGGTTTTCAGTAACAACTGGCTCGAGCTATTTCTTGCCAGTGCACATTACAGGGCACTGGTGCTGGGAGATTGTAGGATGTCTATAGACTCAGCTATCATTTCCCTAGTTGCAAATATAAAGTGAAAAGGAAACCTTTACAGGAATTTTTGCTTATTTGAAGAAAAACTAGAAAAGTTTGTGTTAAAGTGATGGGAACTGAGCAGAGGATTGCATCTTCTATATAACGTTGTTCCACTTCTACATGGTGACTGTGTTAAGAGCCTTTTGTCTTAGGACTAGGTCTATGCAAGGAGAAAATAGGAAAATTACATGGCTAAAGTAGTCTGTAGCTTAGGAGCAGAGCCAAGTATGATGTTCTGCACAAGGTTCTTTTCTGTTATATGATCTCATCTTAAACAAACAGAAATGACTGGCCACTTGCATAACTGCTCAATGACCCATATATGTGACATATGGAGAGATGGGGAGAGACAGCAGAACCAGTGCAGAGTGCTGAAAATGTGTGAGTCAGAGGCCGGGCTGCGGGGCTGTCTGAGTCTGACTCTCCCTGTCGGAGACTTGACAGACACATGCACTGCACTGGTGAATGTTAATGGTCAGGGGAATGAAGGGTCTTGTCTGGCTTCCTTCAGATGAGCCATTTCTCCACAGAGAACTCAAAATATGTGTCTCAGACCCTGCAGCAGCCTCGCTGTCAGGGATGTTTCACGCTGCTCACAAGGCTGTTTTCAGATTCAGGAAAAAGGATTTAGCAAAATATTTTTATTCCTTGTAACAATGACAGATAATAAATATTCATCACTACTTATTTGTGTGCATCATACCTCCATCTTTCATTTTGCCTTCCTCCCTCCCTTCCTGTCCTCCCTCCCTCCCTTCCTCTCTTTGTGGAGATCACACAGGAAGTGAAATCTTTATCCACAAAAATGAAATCTCAATCCAGAGAGAAGTGTCTGTAAGCTAGGAGCAATATTAATTTGTGGCTGCAATTTCTTCCTTAGACACCATGTTGATGACACCACAGTTCTAGTCAGTCCCCGAGATCCATGAAGCTGGTGGCTTTCTTTAAAAGAAAGTAATTTTCATTCAAAAATGAAACAGAAAATATATCCAGCAGTACCTGCAAAGATAGACATTCAGAGAGGGGTATTAGGTAATCACTAAACAAGTTGGATAAAGTTGATAAATAGACTTTCCCATTCCTGCCTAGATTTTTCAAAATGCTTCTAGCTGGAACAAAAATAAAGAAATTACAATGGCTTTTCAAAAAAATAAAGAACTTGCTGATTAATTATGTTGATATGTCCAAAGCACTTATTTTCTAAGCAAGAGCAAGTGAATGTAAAACCCATTCTGGTTTGTTTCTTTTAGATTGTGAGAAAAACACATATTTAAGCAGAAATTAGCATTTCTCTCTAATAAACTTATTCCATAAGGTCTTGGGTTTTTCTTTGTCATTCTTACCTAGAGAGCTCACCTGCATTAAATCAAGTTTCAGTCAATTATTCTAAATTACATTTCTTTTCCTAGTATCATAAAAATAAACCTCTAGTGGAGGTAAGTGGGGATCAGCTATAATAAACTGATTTTTTAGAGCATGGAAAGTTTCTGGAAATATATGACTTTTCTTCTTTGTAGATACACTGACATAATCACAAATGGACTTCTAAACATGAACTTAAACCTAATAATCATCAGCAGTTCAACATTTGCTTCTATAAGGAATCTCACAGCACCTACAAATAATCCTGCTCTAGATGATTTAGTCTTTTGTACAGTACCAGCTTAATCTCCAAAGTCCTTTCACTTTTGTCTCCCTTTTCCCCTGTCCTTCATTCCCTTCTGTACTGCATTGCCCTGTTTTTCACTAGTTGAGGCAGCAGCTAAGCAGCTGAGTCAGCATTATGTATTTTTAAACTGTTAACGTATATGAGATGTATCCTGCAACCTGATTTGAGCACTTGCAAACTGCTGCTAATCGGAGTGTAAGGCAAGTTGAGATTAATTAAGAGTGTGGCCCATAGGCTGTTAATGAACTAGGACAAAACTGAAAGCAAAAGCCTTACAGCTGAAGAGAAGTGATTTGCTTAGCTTTAGTGGTTGAATATGCTCCGACACTGCTTTTACCGTGGTGAACAAAAGGGTTAGCCATAAAGCACTTGTGTGCACTTTGAGAGGTACGTTCCTCTGGTAGATTTGGATGTCTACCCAGCTGCCAAGAGGCCATGTGTGCTGTCAAAGTGCCCACTCATCTACCTCCACGTACACTTATTAAAGCATGGCAGGGGCACTCTTCCTAGGGGAAGGTGCAAGGAATCGCAGTCTCACAGCTGCACTTTGCAGCTAGGTTATTGAAATTCACCTCACTCGCCTATATAGCTTCAGATGGACTGAATAAATGAATCAAGTTTGGCTCTGCATTAATTTACAATCTATCTTTCACTAATCACAAATTACTAAGTTATTTTAGAAGAAGTACAGGTGAGTGATCCCCCATTATCCCCTACTAGCAGAGACTCGTGGGACAAGGAAGGGATGGAGAAGAGGAACAGGACAGGTTAAGAAAAAAACACATTGCACCTTCCTTTCCTTCAGCCTCATCAAAACAAGCAGTGTCTTTCCTTACTTTCTGCTGTCCTATATATTGCATCTACTGGGCAAAGAAAGAATACAGTGGCATTCTAGACGTCAGGGTATTTGAAAGGATAAAAACATTTTTACTTTATTCTCACCAGTAAACTTTAAACCAATAGCTTAGTAAAGATTTCCAGTTCCTCATAATGATTCTGATGGTTTACTGTATCAGTAGTATCTGCTGCTTGCGGCCACACAGAATTGGGAAACCATAGAATAGTTGAGGTTGGAAAAGGCCTTTAAGATCATCAAGTCCAACCATTGACCCAACTGCCCAAAGATCCAGGAGCTGCACGACTTTGAACCACATCCAGGGATGACAATTCAATCCCCGCCCTGGGCATCCAGTGCCAAGGCCTGATGACTCTTTCAGTAACGTTTTTCCTAATGTCTAACCTAAACTTCCCCTGGCACAACCTGAGGCTATTTCTCCTTGTCTTGATAGTTGTTACTTGTGAGGACAGACCAACACTCACCTCTCTACAACCTCCTTTCAGGTAGTTGTAGACAGCGATGAGGTCTCCTCTCAGCCTCCTTTTTTTTCAAATTAAATACGCCCAGCTCCCTCGGACACCCTCATAAGGCTTCTTCTCCCATCCCACCTTGTTGCCTTCTTTGGACCTGCTCCAGCACATCATTGTCTCTCTTGAATTGAAATGCCCAAACCTGATCAGACTACTCAAGGTTTAGCCTCATCATTGCTGAGTACAGGGGGATGATCACATCCCTAGAAGGTGCTGGCCAGTCTACTTCTGGTACAACCCAGGATACTATTGGCCTTTTTTGGCCACCTGAGCACACTGTTGTCTCTTATTCAGGTGACTGTCAATCAGTACCCTTCTGGGGTTCTTCCTGCTCAGGTGCAGGACCCAATATTTCCCTTTAACTGAATGGGATTTCTGTCAGCACGTTTCTCCAGCCTATTGAGGTCTGAGCGGCAGCACAATCGTCTTGGGTTTCAGTCACACCTGCGGGTTTTGTTTCGTCGGCAAATTTGTGAAGAGTGCACCCTGTTCCATCACCTTTATCTGTTCTGTCATTAATGAAGACGCTAAATAGTATTGACTCTGGATTTACTCCACCTGTGGGCTTTGTGTCACTGACCACAGCCTTCTGAGCCCAGCAGTTCAGCCAATTTTCCATCCATTCTAATGTTCTTTTATCTAGTTTATATAACATTAAAGGTCTGTTCCAACCTGCAGAATTTTATGACTTGTAGGTCTAAGGACCTACCTTGGTCCTCCTGAAGTGAAGGTAACTCTTCCTTTTCTTTTTCCTGCCCGAAATGTGTGGGCTACTAGCAACTCAAGAGAGTCCCCTTTAAGACAAAGAGTTATTATTTATTCTTACAGTGGAAACAAAGCATTTTCAAGGGCAGATACTCTATAAATGTTCATCTCTCTTATTTAAAACTTATTATCACCAGAAAGGTTGGCAGTCAGGTCTTTGTCCTTCATAGTCCATAAGCCTGTGTATCCATCTAGTTTATCAGCTCTTCCCCTTATCAGAAAATTCTACTTTTCAGAATCTCTGATGGTCAAGAGTTTCTTTATTACAAGAGTATTTTTCATCCCATCATTCATATGCTTTCTTCTTCCTCTTTTTAATATCAAATATAAATAGTGAAAGTATTCACATAACAACCACGACAAGAGGCAAGATCACATCAGCTTCAAGCATTTATTTTAGAGAAGCTTGCATACACGTACAGTTTTTTTGCAGCACCAAGGCAAAAATAAGTCAACAACTCAATGCTGCTAGTGATATTTAGGATGTATCAGGTTTTTTTCTTAAGCTTGATGTCGTATCATTTACTGTGAGAGCCATTACCAAGATCCATAGGAAGCTACACACAACTTACAATAATTTCAGCTATTAAAATGGATCAGTAACTTATCTATTAAATAATAATGAAAGTCAAGCTCAAAAGGCTTTATACAATCTGTCTGTATTACAAGTTCCATGTGTTTGTCCCTTGTCGATGTCAGGACTGAATCACCTGGCTGTGAAACTGTCATGCTGACAGTTGGACAGGACAAACTCAGCAGTTAAGCAGCCACCACCACTCAGGTTCAGCAAACATTGGAGTGGAGGGTGGATTTGGTTTACAAACTTCCTGTAAGATTTTCAGATGTTTTTCTCTATATAGAACTTGGGAATTATTTCCCTTCATCCAGTGTCTTAGGGGGAAAACTAATATTTATTCAATTTTTTCCCCTTGAAGATGCAAACCCCATGTACACAGCATTTATAAGAAAAAAAATATCACTGCTAATAGCCTAAAACAAAATACAGGTTGCTTGTTTTTCTTAGGAAAAATGGTAATCTCTATATTAAGGGATCACATTCTTGAGAAAACTTGATTTATAAGGGTCCTCCCTGTATTTTATTTCCTACCCACTCTTCCATCACCACACAAATCTTACGATTTTAACTGGCTTGCTGATAGAAGGCATTTTAATACTCCCACATCTCTGAAATTAAGATTGGCTCTTTCAGAGTTTCATTTACCAAGGAGGTAAAAATAACAGCCTAGTAGGAAACACCGCTATCAATTTTTAAGTGCCTGCTCTGCTGGAATAATATTAAGAAGTGAACCTTATTTTAATTCCAGAGGTGCTTTGCAGAGGAAGTGCTGAAGCAAGTAGAAGTTTCATGGATGTTTCAAGCAAACTGAGCCTCTGCTGCCATTGGGAGAGAGAATGCAAACTGGAGATATTTAAGGAAGGTCAGTGGGGTGGCATTTGTGTACAAAAAGCAACTGGAGAAGTGCTCTGTATTCATCACAATCTTTAAAACCTGTGACACCACTCAAAAGAAGACTATTGCTTGCCTCAGAGAAAATGAAAGTCCATTAACTCTTAGTCTCTTGTAGTTAATCCACCCGTGAACTGCTGTGTGGTTTTTGGTAAACAACCTGCCTGGATGTGTTCCTCTGTGACTTGGTCTAGGTCATCCTGCTGTGCCAGGGGGATTGGACTAGATGATCTTTCGAGGTTCCTTCCAATCCCTAATGACTCTATGATTCCATGAAACAACCTAATTTTGGCATTCAGAGTTGCAGAGTGGTTCGGGTTACCAGTATGCAAGATATCTTGAAGACATTGCTGCAATATTTTGTTGGTTGGGGTCTGTTTTTTAATCCCACTTTCTGTCTCTCCTACAATATTTTACTTTTCCTAGACTATTTTCCCAATTGCCTGTGAGAAGTTTTCATTAAGATGTATTTGATGGCACCCAGATTCTTCTCCTCATGCAGGCCTACTCTTTGAGTTCCAGACTGATGGAGGGGTCTTGTGTGTCTGCAATGTACAAATTCACTTCTTAATTGCTTCTGTGTCTTCTTCTGAAGGGAAGTTTTCTCTTTAGAATAGTGACTCACAGCAAAGACAGCAAACTGGTTCCTTCTTTATCATGCAACACTACCATGACTGGTAAATGTAAAGTGTCCTGGTGTTAGAAGATTCCTACTTCCATAAAGATCCTTTCGTGATCCCGGGGTACGTTAATTTGGTGATGGTCTTCTATGTATAGTGGCACAGATGGAGATCTAGCTTGTAGGGTTTCAGTATATCTGACCTTAGGCATCACTCATTTTACAAAAATGTTAACTTCCAGAAAATTAAGGACTTGACTACCCACTAAAAATTATTCTCTTCCAGTGCCTCTTTACTTTGGCTTTGAAATGCAACTAGTGGTTGCACAGAAGAGTCCAGGTCTGGAAATGTGTAAATAATTTCCTGTTTCAAATAAGTTCTACTCTGCCCTGGTGAGGCCATACCTTGAGTAGTGTCCCCAGTTCAAGAGAGACAAGGGTCTACTGGATAGGGTCCAATAGAGAGCTACAAGGATGATGAAGGGACTGGAGCATCTCATAGAATCATAGGGATTGGAAGGGACCTCCAAAGATCATCTAGTCCAATCCCCCTGCAACAGCAGGATCACCTCCCATTGTGAAGAAAAAAAAAGAGCTGGGGCTATTTAATCTGGAAGAGAGAAGGCTGGGAGGGATCTCATCAACGTCTGTAAATATCTGAAGGATGGGTGTCAAGAGAAAAGGGACAGGCTCTTTTCTGTGGTGTCTGGTAATAGAACAAGGAATAGTGGGGATAAACTTGAACATAGAAGATTCCACTTCAGTGTGAGGAGAATCCTCATGGGATTATAAATTCAGTTTATACAAGTCATGTAGCAGTGCCTTAAACTGTCCACACAGGATTTGGAACACTGTATCACTGAGGACCTTTCTTACCAAAATCTCTTTCCTCCAAAATAATCAACAAAGCAGAAATAGCTGCTACAAAAATTGTGCAAATTTGATTAATTGGAAAAAGGCACATTTCCTCTTCCTGCATTCATGGACTCGTAGAATCATCATGGCTGAAAAGGACCTCCAAGATCATCAAGCACAGCCCTCATCACAACAGCTCCCTAACCTCTAGATCATGGGCTCAAGTGATCTAGGTACTCCATTTTATAAACACCACCAGGAATGGAGACTCCACCATCACCCTTGGCAGCCTGTTCCAGTGACCAACCTGAGACCATTTCATCTCATCCTATCATTAGAAATTTGGGAGAAGAGACCAGCACCAGCCTTACTAAAACCTCCTTTTGGGTAGCTGTAGAGAGCAAGAAGGTCTCCTCTCAGCCTCACTTTCTCTAGACGAAATGACCCCAGTTCCCTCAGCCACTCCTCATAGGGCCTGTTTTCCGGCCCTCTCCCCAGCCTTGTTGCGCTTCTCTGGCCCCACTGTCCTTCTTATACTGTGGTGCCCAAAACTGGACCCAGTACTCAAGGTGTGGTCTCACAAAATTCCAAAAATGGTTTTCCAAGAGGCAATGGGTGCAAGCTGGCACATAGAAGGTTCCGTATAAGTATCAGAAAGAACTTGTTCCCAGTGAGGGTGACAGAGCACTGGAACAGGCTGCCCAGGGAGGTTGAGGAGATGATCTTCACTGGAGATGTTCAAGACCTGCCTGGATGTGTTCCTGTGTGACTTGGTCTAGGTGATCCTGCTGTGCCAGGGGGATTGGACTGGATGATCTTTCAATGTCCCTCCCAATCCCTAATGATTCTATGACTCTATGATCATTTACTGTTACGTATTTATAATTTGTGCATATTCACTTATATTTGTATTTGCTGTGTATATATTCACATAGTTCTTAAATACCAAGGACAATAAGAATGTTTCTTAGTTTCACTGTCCCAAAAAGCACAGCTTTTTCGCTACGCAGAAATATTTTAGGGGTGAAAATTTAGAGTATAAGCAGAAAATTAACAGTTTTTTGAGGTGGGTGATTAGGAAAAGAATTGAACGTAAAAAATAATTGCTAACAGCTGAACATTTTCACCTGAAGGAAACAGGTGTTAAAGAATGCAGTAAATTAATTTTATTATGAAAAAGTAGGATGATTACAGTATTAGCTTTTCCTCAATAAATAATAATTTACAAGAGATTGATTTTTTATTTCCTTTTAAAATAGAATTTGACTGCAGTCTTTCAGCTGACTTTGCTCCTGTTACTGAAAGAGAATTGCTTCCAAGCACACATTTAAAAGTAAATGAATGCTTTAGCTCTGCGTTTTCAGCTGAATCAGCACAAATAGTGCTGAGCTGATGACACCTCTATACCTAGAGGAGCTGAAATCTAGCACTTAATGAAGTCTTCCCCAATCTTTTCGCAAGTGAAGGAATAGTCGGATTTTCCTAAGTTGCTGTCATAGGAAATGGAGAGAGAATATATTGATCATCCCAGCCCTATGCTTGTGCAGTACAGTCTAAAATGATCAGTAGTAATTTCCATTTTCCTATGTTTATAAGCCAGCTCAAGACAGTTGTGCGGAGATGAAAAATCACCCCTGGAGTTTCGAACTGAGCACCAATCTTGCAGTGACAATTACAAAGGAAAGGAATGCTTGCCTCTTTCTGAATTTTAAAGGTGAAGAATTAAAAAATGGTTTGTTTTTTCCCATTTCTTGAATTTGTCTTGCCAGGAATTATTCCTATGAAGCATTCTCATCCAGTAGTAATTGAGACTAAGACATCTATTACTGTCAACCCAGAAAACCTGGTCCAAATTTACTGGACCTGTAGATATAGCTTCTTTCCTTCCCTCACATATTGCTGCCAATGAAACTCAGTAGGCAGGAATCTTTGTGCTTATAACAAAGTAAAATTTGTGTGTAGCCCAAATACATGTCAGACATTGCAATGAGATCTTCACCACACATCAGTGTTTAGATCTGGAGTCACTTAGGCATGATGGGCAGCAACCCTGTTGAAGAGATTAGACTATCCTGGCGGAAACAGACTTCAGCTGCCTGGCCGGGAAATGTCATGTTCAAATGGAAGTGTGAGTGGAAAACTTGATCTAACATGCATTGATCTACAGTGAGTATTCTAACTTTAAGTACCAATCCCCAATGACTCTATGATCCTATGATACTGCATCTGACTAGAATGTTGTCTAGGTGATCCTGCTGGTGCAGGAGATTGGACCAGATGATCTTTCGAGGTCCCTTCCAATCCCTAATGATTCTGTGATTCTATGTTGTCTTTATTCAAAGAGAAAAATAGAAGACTTAAGAGATTACTTTCTGATCTTGTTCACAATTCAGCTAGAACCTAGACCTCCTAATAGTTTCATTCTACCTTCTTTTTTCCTGTTTGTCTCTGAATTCTTTACTTCAAAGTAGCGCGGTAAGTCTGGTATCGCCATTGCTGGTCACAGACCGTAGTTTTTTCATTTAGTCAATGATGTAATCTTTGAGGGCTTGTCAGATATTTTCTGGACTTGCCTTTACTGTACTTGAGCTTATTACAGCTTGTTTTAGCTAATGGAGTAAACTATCCAATAGTTAGATGGATTGGCTTTGTGTAATAATATAATCTCACTCTGGAAAAACTATGCCCTATCTGATAACGGTTTTAAATACTAAGTGCTCACTGCCCGACTGTGCTCGTTGGAAAACACACAAGTGGTTCTGTGTCTTGGCCTCTGCCACTGCTGAATGTTCTGCACGCAGGCTTTAGTGGGCTGCATGGGATTCAGACTGTCTCTGTTCACCCCCATTCCGTTTCCACAGATCCACAGAGCTGAGCTGTGCCTTGGCTGCCTTCTCCCCAGCTCCAGCTTTTTCCAAACGTAAAAACTCCGGGAGCTCCCAGAAAACAAAACCCCAAAGGAAAAGTATCTACAACAAAACCTGCTCCGAAAGGCTGTGCAAACTAATTTTCCTACCCATCCATATTAATTTTCAGGGCTCTGACTGCCCGGCCAGAGGTGGGTTCTGCCTAGGGCTGGGGGAAAGGTTTTTTACTGTTTTGGAAAATTTCATACACAGGCCACGCTGGCCCCTACCCCTACTACTGAAACCCTGCCCAGCTCAAACCACAACCCACTGTGACCAGAATAACATTACTTTGTCTCACTTCAAAATTATTGCAAAGATTTGATAAGCTCTTAAGCAGTTTATTTGTCCCATTTACATGGTAGCTCTTCGCAGATACAGCACTGGCACCGTTGCAGCTGAAGTCAGGGAATTTTGTCAAGTAATTAGCAGTAGCTATATAAATGTTATCTAAATTCATATTTATGTCTCGCAGAAAACTGAGATCATTGCTTGAGAAGAAAGTCCAATCAAATGATGAGAAGGAAAGGAGAACAGAATGGGCCTCAAAGGCCATTACTGAAACGCTCCGTGAATGCTTCTGTTTGGCAAATGATGCTCTCTATTAATTAGGCCAGATACAACGCAGGCAGGAGACTGAAGCTAATCACCCATGGTTAGGACAATAGAAATTAGTCTCCAATTATACAAGTTTTATTAATAAGATTGGTTCAGTTTGTGAATAATTATGCAGCACTATATGGAAGAGAAAGGCAACCATAGGACAGGTTTGTGTAATGAAGCCTGAGGGAGGAAAAACATCCCCAGCATTTTCATAACCCACCTTATCAGTTCTAATTCTTTCCAGCAGAGAGAATGAAAGCACAATGGCTGAGACAGAGGTGCACAGAGGTTGTAGGCATCTGTGTCTCCAAGTGATGACAAGTGACACCGGGGACAGAAAACTTGGCGTGGTCACACCCTCTATGGTTTGAACTTGGTTACAAAGCAAAGTTCAGATGACTTCACTCTGGTTGCTTGGGGGATCCCATCAGAGTTGTCACTAAATTAGGATATATTTTACAGGATCTGATCAAAAGGCCAAGGGAGACACTCTTTTGCCAATTGACAGGTTAGACATAAGCAGATGCAGATGCCAGCAGGAGTAGGCTTACTTAACCGTCCATTTCGAGGTAATACGAGAACAGGGTTAAAAAGATAGGCTCATTGTACTCTGTTTTCAAGCAGCAGTGAGAATAGGCAGGGTACTGTACCTCATCATTACTGCCGAGTTAGCGATAGTGATTAAGATCCATCACCAGTTGCCCTGACAATCAATTACCGTCGTCCAGACTCACCGTCGCTGGGAGCTGGCTGCAGTGCGGACTTGGAGAACTCGTTATAGCGACTGGGAATTCCTCTACAGTGCATTCGTCCACAGGCAAGGCTCCAAAAATGCACTGTGACCAGGCCCTGTGGTTATGCCATTGAACAAACTTGTTTCAGACTTTAAATGTGGAAACACCTGGTGGTGCCCTCCCCTTTGGCTTTGTCCCAAAGCCTGGCCACTGCTCGGGGAGAAACACAAGGGAGTATCTCTGTCTGTTTTGGCTTTGATCGCATGTTTCTCTACAAGACGGGTTATAGCTACTTACTCTGAAGAGTGGTTTCACCTACATACTTCTAAATAAAGATCCCATAACTTGTCATGAGCTGTGGGTTCTCCAAAATTTAATCTAAATACAATTACAATTCATTTTTCCATTATTGCCATTTTCTTTTGAAAATCAACAATGAAGAAGCCCTATAGGAAAGCAGCCTACTTTAATAGCAAAACAAACAAACAGAAAGGTTTCATTTCTGATTATAAAACTAAAAATAGAACTGCAAAACACAATTGTAAAATCAGCAAAAGCAGATATAGAAATACTTGATTTGAGCAATAATTTAGGAATTTTTGAGGGTCATTGACTGTCATTCATTTACATGAAACTAAGATTCATTGCATCCCTTTCAGTCGTGACACTCTTATGGACTGGGATCAAAACCTCAAGAGATATTTTCAGCACATAGAAGTGTTTTGGTAGCTACCTGGTGAAGAAAGGTCTGAAGTGATTGAGTTTTCAAGAAAGCTAAGAAACTTCTTTTAACTGTGTAACTGGATGATCCTGTGGTCCCTTGTAACCCTGACTGACTGTATGACTTGGTCTAAGTGATCCTGCTGTGTCAGGGGGATTGGACTGGATGATCTTTTGAGGTCCCTTCCAATCCCTATTGATTCTGTGATTGTGTATGATGTATGGAAATGTTAGTTTTTTGAGTGTGAACGTCTTTGATGAAGAAAGATGATTCATAGGGCTAATTCTGACATTCTTATTTGTTCTTTACCCTGAAACACACTCTGCTAGGTACTACAGGATTGCATCCTTAATCAGAGACATTGTTGAGCACTGGCCGAGTAAATCAAATGAACACTGAGCTGAGAAGAAAGTCAGTTGAGCTGCAGTTATAAATTTATGTTGTTAACATTTTACAGGGTACAGCTCCCAAGATTCTAGCAGCAGGCTCTGCTTTGATCGATTAACATGCTGCAGAGACTGCAAATACATTAATGCATTTTGTTGGTCTTTCATAGAGACTGTGTGTGATGTTTTAATAGTGCAGATAACAATCTTGGCATTCATTTGGAATGTGGTGGGGTATTTTCTAAATCACCTGTCCACTGTATCTTGACATTTTCTAGATGTCAAACTTCAACCATGTTGGAGGTTACCAAGAAAAAAACCCTGAGAATGTCACACTTAAGCTTTACAGCAGTTCTAACAATTCTTATTGGAATGAGAACTACTAGCCAAGTTCCTCAATAGAAGCAAATTTATATCTATATTAGTCATCCTCCTTTAAGTAAGTTTAATTATTTGAAACTGAAAATGAGTTCTCTTCAAAATTCATTGGTAGTCATAACTTGTGGTAGTTTATTTCAGCATTTAATTTCTGTGTCACTGAACATTTTTCTGTGAATTAATGTTTATCAAAGAGTTGGATTCCCCCCTATGTTTTCAATATTACTAATTAAATCTCTGATGCTAATCCTAAAAGTTACCATCGTTGTCTATATGGAATTTTCTGTAATAGGTTTCCAACGTGCATAATTCATGTCACATTTTAAGTGTGTCAGATTTGCATTGCATATGTAAGAGCTTTCAAGCATCCTTCCCGCTGTTACCAGGTGTCTTTAACTCGCACACATAGCACTGCTTTAGGGCGGCTACAGCTGCTGGAATTAAAGTTGAACACCCGGATTGCTTTTAGATCCAAGAGAATCTGTAAAATTTATTTCTGAGAAGGAAGGTCGGATAAAACTTTGTGTCATTATTCAAAAAAAGATGATGCAGTAGAAGAAAAAAAGGTAAAGCAAAAGAACCAGAGCATTTCAGTAATAATAATAATAATAATAACAATAATAACTTTCAGGTATTTCAGCTATGAAAATGCACTGTAACAATGGTTAGATTTAGGCCCTGCTTCTGCAATGTGGGTCAGTCTCAGGCAGGTCTCATCACAGGTACTAAATTATTTCATGAACTACCTATTTACTGAGCTCCACAGAAACTCATCAGGTTGTAAAGAAAATAAAGCAAGAAGTATTAAGTTACAGTTGATATCCCATCATAAACTAAGGACCTATGCTATAAACATCACAGCTCTAGTTAAAATTAATGATGGATATAATAACATTTTCTTTAAAATTTTAGAAATTCTAGTTCATTAACTTTTAATGGAAATTTGAATAAGAGATTTTTATTTTCAGGGTTTTTTTTTAATTTAAGCATATCTGTAGCATCACTGAATGAATGAACACGTTTTGTCAAACATATCTTTAGTTGGTGACCTTAGATTTTCACATCACACTGATGCATAGTAAATGCTGAACATTTAATTTGTCTTTTGTAAGCTCTGTGAGATTGGAAGGGTCATTGGAACTGTCCTTTGTTTCCTATGAGCTGCTGCATGACTTTGTAGTTCGAAGAATTACTGCTTTGTTTACATTTTTATGTTTGGCTGAAAACATATCACATCAGGGAGGACATGGCAATGTAAGCATGTTAGTTATATTTCGCTTCTAACAGCTTCATTTACGTATAACTCAAAGTCATTGACACATGAAAAATAGACAGGTACAAGACTTTCATTCTTGGACCTCTCTTGGAAGAGAGTTTATTACCTCGTTCAGCCACGTATCAATTTTCCTTTCCATTAGATGTTCTGTTAATTCTTCCAACTTCTCTAGCTAATAATTACTTCTTCATGGATGTTTTATTTCTAATTGGATGCAAAATTGTTTTGGGAGCTATGATGAAACACAGAACTGCAGAGCTCCTTTGTGTTTCTGAAGGTCCATGCTTCTATATTAATTACAACTTGCTGCTGAATTTCTCAGAAACTATCGAGGCCAGTAAATGGACTATTACCTTCCTTCTTCTCCAGCATCATTGCTCATATCACTTCCCCTTCTTTCAGATCATCTCTGGATACATCTGCTCAAAGAATGACAACTTCAATTTTCTTTCATCCAGTTCTTTCCTTCACTAATAATGTGTGCACCCATTCCTTTGGTCCACTCCCAGCTTGAATGATCCCCAGAAGTCTTTGACATGCAGGTATATCTTAAAAGACCTCTGAAGTTTCTTTAGCCTGTGTCCCAAACCACCAAAGTGGGGTGAGGGTTCAAAGATACCAAGGTGAAGACAAACCTTTTTGGTGTCAGTTTCTCTCTTAAGTTTTTTAAATGTGTCTGGATAAAAGTATCCAAATTATTTTTATTTAATTTCAATATTTATTTCTTTAGAATAACCCTTTAAGATATATATTTTGTTTATAATCTCTTAAGCCACATCTGTAGCAAGGAGACCCCACTGCCTGAACTGTTTTGACAGAATCGCCAGGGGAGATGGACTATCTCATTGTGACATGGTTACAGCATTTTTCCTAAAGACAGAACCAAAGCCAACGTAGTTTCCTACAAAGTAGAATTTCCGGCATTGCCACGTTCTAGGTGGCATAGGCTGAGATAGTACAAAAATGTGTAGCACAGACCTTGTCTTCGGGGGGAATTCTAATGTGATGCATGATGTACTTTCATCACGGTACGGTACGTTGTACACAAATTAAATATCATGATAAGTGGGATTACTTTTTAATTTTCATTATGGGTTGATTATAAAAATAGAAACAAATAAATCAAAGTAATTAAAGGCTACAATGAAGAAAAAATTAAATTTTTAACATTCCTCCTCAGGCAAAAATTCCTCCCGAGTATTTAAATGCATACTCGCACTCCACGGAAATCTCAGAGCCTACTTAATATTGTTTTTCTATAGCATGATTTCCTGCCTTGTCTGTCTCCCTTCACCTTCCCCCTGCTGTGCTCAGACTATGTGCTCCAGCTGAACAGTCTTGCAGATCTTTTTTGTCTTTTCTCTCACTACCACTATCTCCTTCTTTAAAATTCAGGATCCTGAACATCAACGTTCTTGTCAATCTGCCAATTCATGGGCATGAAAGTGTCATAAGGGGTTCAGCAAAATTTGTTTCCTCTTTTCTTCTGGTTTTTCAAGGAGTTCAACCTTGCTATGATCTCATCCCAGATGTCTAACTTTCTTGAAGAATAATACATACTTCTTTTTTCTTAACTGTTTTAACTTATAACCACTACCTTCCTGTTTACATCAGTGCTGCCATATCTAAGAGACAACTCTAACAAAACTGATAACTGAGTTGCTCCTGTCTCTTTGTGCTAAGCATCTTGTTTCCTTCTCGGACACCTAACTGCACATTTAGATGGATTCTTTCTCCAGTAAGATTAACAGAAGTTGCATTCTAATTTCATAGTAGTAATTTTGTGTCAGGATGAACTTCAGACACTCATGGCCCTCTTTATGCATTTTAATAGGATCATAGGATATTAGGGGTTGGAAGGGACCCGAAGAGATCATCGAGTACTCACTTCTATAAACTGAAGCGTGTGAATATTCTCATCCTTTTTGAAACCTTCACTAAATAGTTAAAGGACTAACAAAGATCTAGACTCACACTGGGTTCTCAAAGCTATTAAAACCTAGAATTTCATCACACCTGGGACTAATTTTATTATTTTTTCTTATACTTTCCCCCAAACCATCATTTGATGGCCTACCTGAACATCAACATGAGTTCAAACAAAACTTCATATGAAAAGGAAAACTCACACAAAGCTGCATCAACTGATTCAGAGGAATCCTTGTGAATAAAAGTCCTGGAGTCTCAGAGACAGATACTCTCTTGTCTCTGTGAATGTAAGCAGAGAAACAAATCTTACAAAACAGACATTGCCCACTCAGCTGTTTTTAAGGAAAATAACCCCCAAAGCAATAATATGACCAAAAAGACCCACCCAAGAAAAGACAATTCAATGTTGCTTTGCTAAAATTATTCGATTGTCTGGTGGCGAGAATTTTTCACTGGTTTCTAGTACAAGGCACATTTTTTCCCCTTCAGTTTCTGTACTGGTCATTATGAACTTGACAAAATACGTACTTCTATATTAATATGTTTCTTAAAAGGTTTTATATGTGTTGTTAGTTATGTCATACTCACACTACCTGGCAGCTAATTGGTAAGTAAAAGATTGCCGAAAGAAAGCACAGTTTTCTTACTAAAGCCAAGCAACCAGACAAATTAATCAGCTTTAAGCGATTCAATAAATTGGTCTCTCTGCATGACTAAACTAATATTAACCCCAGAGAGAGACAGATCAGCATTCTTAGCATGTCTTGCAAGTGAATTATACCTAAGATTAAGGAGAAAACTGTATGTATTGGATGTCATTGATCGGGTATCTTTGCTTTTTCTTTCTTCCATTCTGTTGGATTGTTCAAAACTCATGTACAAAGCCGGGCTTACTAAACTGTAGAAACCGACTTAGTACTGGAAGCGATTTGACTACGCAAATCAAAAAGGTGACAGGAAATAGTTGTTTCAGCAGCTGTGTGCTATGAATTAAAAAAGAAAGTGGAGAGGATTGAAAAGAAGGAATTAATAAAATTACTAGACTTGTTGCCTGCCCTTGTAATGAAAGCTTGGGTGGACTGGCCATTGTTAGTGTGTAGGAGAGCTGAAGAGAGTGAGGGAAAAGTGTTCAGTTGGTGACATGAGATTCATTTATTCTAGGCTCCATACTATTTCTACCGAGATTTTCTTGCATGAGACTACCCTCTAATTTTTATTTGGTTTTTGGTTAGTTTTAACTTTCTAGGGTAAGTTAGACCACTCAAGGTCTGACAGTTATAATCTCCGAGGGGAAACAATGATCTTCTGCAGCCTATACCCAAAGTACCTGAATGCATTCCATTTCAAATTGATATCTTTTAAGCACCTGTCAAGGCTTTTACACTTAGATTTAGCTTAAGATAGGTGTATGGAAAATTTCATTCCTAGGTTAGCAAGATTATGGAAACAAGAATCACCTGCAAGTGACTGGATTTGTAAAAAGTGCAATCCTAAACTAACTAGATGAGAATGAATAGAATAAATGGAGATGAAGACTCCAGTCCTTTGCTGTGAAGTCCAAAGCCTATAAAATGAAAATTGAGAGTTATTACAGTGAGGGGCAGATGGTGTTTTTGGCTCTTTTTCACACCAGATGTGTCTTTTCAGATAAACAAAGACTGAGGTTTTAATCCATACCTGTGTTCAAAAGCAAAAGACCTTCTTCACTCTCAGACTCCAGCCAGTTTCTCTTCTCTTTAAAAATTAGTTTGGACTGAAATACACAGTAAGTTATATTGCCTGAGCAAGTAAAAAAAACAAACCTGTTGTGTGCATTTTGTTGTCGCAACGCACAGCCTGGAGAATGATAAACAGAGATGACTTCTAAAAATATTTTTAGTTTGTCTGTTTTCTGGCTTAAATTCTCTTCAAAAGAACCAACACATTAAAATAAAGTGTTTGCTGTGTTCTATCTCAGTGAAGGGATGTATTTGGTTTATTTTTTACTCCTTACAAGATGAAGATCCAAATTTCTCTTGGTTTTCTTCTGGCAGTATTAGAATCATAGAATCATAGATATAATGCTTTGTGTTTAAATTTAAAAGCTGTTGAAGTTATTTGAAAAGATACCTAAAGACTGAAGAGAGAAGGTACTGAGGTGTCTAGTTACAAAATTAGAATACTACTAGTTTAACTCTTGTCCAGGAACCTCCAGAACCATTAAGGACACACTTGTTCAGATAAATAAGATAGGCCATGTCTCTTAGGATCATAGGATCATAGGATGTTAGGGGTTGGAAGGGACCCAAGAGATCATCGAGTCCAACCCCCCTGCCGGACTCATGATTCTATCTTAACTCTGAGACTGTTTGACACCTTAAGGCTAAATTATTCACCTTCACCTAGCAAAGTAGATTCACTTTTATTGCTGATTTGAATAGTCTGTTTCATGTTGCCCTCTTTCTTTAAAACTTTTAGAATTGTAATACCAGAACAAGCATCTTTTCAGACATTCGTTACATGAAAAGAAGATCAAGGACTGGCTAAAAGCAAAATAAATTTAATCCGGATTAATATAATTGTGGAAAAAATAATAAATCCGTTTCCTCAAAGAAACAGAAAAAAACAAAATTCATTTACTCCAATTTTGCAAAGAAATCTTCAGAGGCTATTTATTCAAACACATATTTAAGTAGTTGTCTATACCAGGATTCAACAAGCTCAACGAGGCCAAGAGCAAGACTCTGCAGCTGGTTCAGAGCAATCCCAAACACACAGGATGGGCAGAGACTGAATGAGAGCAGCCGTGAGGAGAAGAACTTGGATGTGTTCATGGGTGAGAAGGTCGGGAAGACCCAGCACTTGCAGCTGACAAAGCTAACCATATCCTAGGCTGTATCACAGAATCACAGAATATTACAGGTTGGAAGGGACCTCGAAAGATCATCTAAGTGCAACCCCCCAAAGGAGCAGGGTCAGCCTACAGTACTGTCTCAAGATGTCCTACATGGGGCTCAGACCCATGGCCCCAGGAATTCAGAGTCTCATGCTCTACCAACTGAACCAACCAGGTACCCCATATCAAAAGAAGCATGACCACAAGTTTGAGGGTGATGTGGTTGTCCCTGTCTTTTGAGGGGGGACACTCAAAAGTCTCACTCTGGTGAGACTCCACCTGGAGTACCGCATAGTAAGGTGATTCTAAAGAAAGTGGGGGGATGATCTGACTCAGAAAATTCTAAGTCAGTAAGAGTATCATTCTTCAAATCACGACTTATTCTTTCCTAATCAGAAGATAATTTCAAAATGCTGAAAGATATGTAGCCACTGAATTTTATGTTAGCACAACTAAATCTGTGTGTATTTGGTCCAAGTCACACGGCAGATGAGCAGGCTGTAAAACAGAAATGCTAATGTACCTTGATGGCTGTACAGAACATTACGTTGAAATATCACAAAACTCTGTGACAGAAATCTTTACCTTAGCTCTTAGTGTTATAACCAAATGATCAATATTTCAGAGCTCAAGTTTAGTTCCCTGCTTCATTATTCAGGTTTGTTATCTGTTCTCAGAAAATGATGTTTCCTGAAGAATGAGGTTATCATGATTTAGGTCTCAGTAAGAGAGTATTTTTTTCTGCATAATCTCATGAGTTGGATATATTAAGCTAAGTTTTTGTAAATGTTCTTATATGGAGAACTCCTACTGTTTAGGACTGCATACTCTGCAAATCATTCTTCATACTTGAGAGTTTTATGCCGAAAAAGAAGACACTGTGGAAATATAATAGCATCAAGATATAGGGTAGTAATTATTATGGTCTAATTCAGCAATATGTTACAGGGCTGGGCTCCGAGCACTTTGAGGAAAATCTCAGAACTTTCAACATTTGGGGGTACACGAGAAGGAAAGGGTAGTAACTGAGAAATCCATGGAGACGTTAAAGAATAAAACAAATAATTCTGAGGAGAATATTTATTTGGTACTAAACCCCAGTGCTGGTTTAAACAACCCTGCAGTTCTCCAGCCACTCTTTCCCAAGCCTGTGGTTGTTGTGACTGAACTGTAGGAGCTGGCACTTGGGTTTATTAAACCTCTCATTAAAGACTGAGGCAAAGAAGACATTAAGTACCTCAGCCTTGTGCTCATTCTTGGTAATGATGCTCCCCTCTATATCCTGTAAGGGGTGGAGATTCTCCTTGACTCTCTTTTTGCTCTCCATGTGTATGTAAATGCTACCTCTGTTGTTCCTTACTACAGCAGCCAGATTGACTTCTAACTGGGCTTCTGACTTTCTTTTTTCCTGGGTTGTCTTAAATTGGGGAATTTCCTTGCAATATCCTTATCCCGGGCCCCAGGAATGCAGCAGACCTCCCTGTGGGATGAGTCGGGCCGGCACATTGGGCCATCTGTCCACCTCAGAAGGCAATCAGCTGTGACAACTACCCTTCTCTGTCCCTTGGTAGAGACAGCTGAAACGTGTGGTGTTGCCAGCCTTAGCCTGAGCAGCTCCTTGGGCTAATCTTCTCCTTTGTCCTCACTTGGCTGACCCTCAGATTCTAGAGTAGAGCCTCAAATCTGTTGGGTAGGGGCACCTGTTGGGTAAGGCCACGAGGGTGGTGGTGAGCGGCCGTGCTGGGGGGCTCCAGGGCTGGGCGGGGGGGCTGGGCTCAGCAGGGGCTCTGGTGCCAGCACTGGATTGGGATCAAGAGAGGCTCCAGTACCAGGATCTTCACCAAGGGAGAGATGAGGCCTTGGAACAGGCTGCGCAGGGAGATACTGGAGTCGCCATCCTTGGAAGGGTTTAAAAAACATCTGGATGTGGCACTCCAGGAGATGGTTTAGTGGTTATGGTGATGTAGGACTGAAGGCTGGGCTTGATGATCTTAAGGTCCTTTCCAGCCTTGATGATTCTGTGATTTGGTGAAGTGGGAATGTGTGTGAGACTATGAAGTGAGTCTCCTCCTGCCCTGAGCAGGAACATGTTTCTGTCCTGAGCTCCAACTGACCATTCACTACTGTGGCTCCAGCAGTCTACTTCTGACTCATACTCAGCCTGCTCACCACCTCTTGGAGTTCTGCTACAAGCAGAGGAGTTCCTCTGCGTGGGCTCATCTCCCACAGACGAGTTCTGAGATGCCCTCCCACCCCCTGCTGCATCCAGGCACCCCCTGCGGCCGCTTCTGGTTCCACCATGTTTAAATGGCCCATCCCAGGCCTTTGGAGCTACTGACCTGACGCTGGGCTTACGTCCAAATGAGGATGAGCAGGGAGTAGCAAAACACAATTCTGGTCTTACCAGAAACAAATAAATCTCATCTTACAACCCAGCACAATTAGGTTTGTTTTTTAATTATCTTTCCTATACACGAGTCCCTTTGCAGACTCGGGCCTAAGGGCCTTCAACTAACTAGCAAGACTGATTAGCTACAAATGAGAGAGTACTTCAGAAATCAAACATTAAATCCTTTCTATAATTGCGCTGAGATTTTCAACCAGCTATACAATTTATTATAAAAATGGCATAGGAAATAATTTGCAGTTCATCTCAGTGAAACTAAATTTCTGAAGTAGTACCATTAAGATAAAAGAACCCCTGTATTCAAATGACTGCTACGACATAAGTTCCTCACAGCTATTTAGTTTGTTCGATGCTTTGTGTTAACTGAGAAACAATTTCCTGTGCTGTGCTGTCTATTTTACTTTTAGTATGATGAGCCTTACTGCCAAAATTCCAATTAGCTTCAACCTATCAGCTCCTTTGGAAACTCATCGTGCTCCATGTGGCACCATGTAGGGGTAGGATGATTACTGTGAGCTCAAGGATAATACTCAATCCCTTCAAGAAAGTGCTTACTCAAGAAAGTAAAAAGAACATGGACCTTAGATTCGTTGATGAGCTGGGGTGTTTTTCATAACAGGTTCTCCACAACCAATGGAAATGCCAAAAGTGTACCGCTGAGCTTCAGGGACATTTCAGTCCCAGCAGATGTGCCCACACGTCTACCGCTGACACTGAAATATGTGCTGAGTCAGGCTCCTTCCCACACCTGCACTGCTCAGACCTTCACAGCATCAGAATCACAGAATGGCAGGGCCTGGAAGGGACCTCTGGTGAGCATCTAGTCCAACAGGGGGTTTGCACTACATGATCTTCAGAGATTACTTCCAGCTTGGAAGTTGGATTACTTCCAACTGCTAGAGAAGGTCTCTCACAGTAGTACATCTGGGTGGGTTTTGAATGTTTCCAGAAATGGAGGCTCCACGACCTTTCTGGGCAGCTTTCTTATGCTCACCATAAAAAGTATTTGCTTCTGTTCAGATTGAATCTATTGTGTTCCAGTTTGTAGTCATCATCCCTTATCCTATTGCATTATCCCTTATCCTATTGCTGGGCACCACTGAGAAGAGCTTTGGTCCCATCATTCTGATGCTCAGCCTTCAGATGTTTACAAGCATTTATGTGACATTGCCTCAGTCTACTTCTCTCCAGGCAAAAGAGCCCCAGATTCTTCAGCCTGTCATCATAAGGAAGATGTTTCAGCCCCCTGATCATCTCAGTGGCTCCATGCTAGACTTCTGTCCATCTTGAACAGGAGAGCACAGAACTCGATGCAGAGTTCCAGATGTGGCCTAACCAGAATGGAGCATACGGGGAGGATAATCCCTTATCTTTTGCAGTCAAGTATGATTTTCAAGGAGACATTGACTGAGCAAATAGTGCCTTCCAACACAAACATTAAAACAAACTACCCCTTCACAATGTTCAAGAGACACAGGGGGTCAAAAACCAGAAATTGAGGTGAACACAGTGTAAGAAAGCTGTCACATCCCAGAAATCATAAAGAATTGGTATGTGCTTCTAAAAACCCCAGTTGCTGAAATTTTATTATTGAAGAAAAATGCCACCTCAGCCCCCAAATCCCAGAACATATCTGTTTATTGCAAAGCCTTTGCTTGTTGATTATTCAGCAGATCTTTGGGTGCTGTTTCTTATATGTATAGGACACATCTGCTGGGCATAGCTTCGGCTGTCTTGCATGTGGAGTCAAGACAAAGGACTGTGCCAGGCATCCTTACTCTTAGAGCTGTGGCTGCCCTGAAAGATGAAAAATACTGTGTGCCTTGCTCAGTTATAGAAGAAAGAGCAGGAAAAAGTTGCTAATGAAGAAAGATCTTAGAAGCAAGTCTCCCACGAACATGTGTTTCCAACACCTGAAGCATATAAGGACACAGCTGCTGCATAAGTACCATTTTACAAATGTAATCTCGTGTCCCTTCTAATGCAGTAATTTTTCAGCTTCTGAAGAGGCTTCTGAACAACAACTTTCATGCTGCTTCCCTATGGCATTCAGTGTTCTTATCACAGCTGGTGTAGCATGGATGAGATGCCTCATCATTGTCACCTGAGTGCTAATTCTGTTAGATTATCGTCTTATTCTGTGCAGAGCACAAAGAACCAGAAAAAGCAAGCTGGTCTTGTTGTATCACATGCATTAAGTGCAATATGTCGTTCCTTTAATCAGAAAAGGGTTTAATCAGAATTGTTGCTGTTTATGAGTTTGTCCAACATCAGTTTTATGTGTTACTGAAGTTAGAAGACCTATAGCGTGCATGGTAAATGAAATTAAATTGAGAGGATTAACTAAAGTCCAAACAGGAAAGATATGATAATTACCATGGCACTTTCTATCAGAAGTATTCAATCCTGTTGGTGAGGGGTTTTTTGAGATGAATTTGTATGTGTGGACATTCACACATACATGCATGTGCATGAAAAAGTAGAAAATTTCCCATTAAATTAGGAGATGCAGCTTTTGTAAGCTTTCTTCTACTGGAAGAAAGACATGAGGTTCTTACTTTAATGAACAACTGCAAGATACTTCATATGATCATAGAATCACAGAATCATTAGGGATTGGAAGGGACCTCACAAGATCATCTAGTCTAATCCTCCTGACACAGTAGCATCACCTAGAACAAGTGACACAGGAACACATCCAGTCGGGTCTTAAAGGAAGGAGACTCCACAACCTCCCTGGGCAGCCTGTTCCAGTGCTCTGTCACCCTCACTGGGAACAAGTGCCTTCTGATATTTATGTAGAACCTCCTGTGTTCCAGCTTACACCCATTGTCCCTCATCCTATCACTACATGACATTGAGAAGAGCCTGGCTCCACCTTCCTGACACCCACCCTTCATGTATTTATAGACATTAATAGGTCACTCCTCACTCTCCTCTTCTCAAAGCTCAAGAGACCCAGCTCCCTCAGCCTCTCCTCATAAGGGAGGTGCTCCACTTCTTTCATCATCCTTGTTGCGATACGCTGGACTCCCTCCAGCAGCTCCACATCCCTCTTGAACTGCGGGGCCCACAACTGGACACAGTACTGCAGATCTATGAATTATTTCTTACATGCTTTCATTATTTTATTTTTCAGCTTAGCTCACCAATATTTCACGGACACACACCAAAAGAAACTCCAATAAATGTCAACTGTACTGTTAGATCGCACGGTTCAGCCCACGTATTTCTTTAAAATACTTAGATGCTGTTTCAGCAAGTTTCTCCTCACTTGGCTAAGATGCTTCAACAAGTGAAGGAAAGAACTCAGGATATCCTATGGCACTATCCATCATTTCTACTAGCCAATTTTCCCTAACAAAAGAGTGTCACAGATGCTGATTGAGCTTTTGGGAGGAAACCACCATCCTACACAGCAGAGAATCCATGCTGTATAAAATACTCTGCTTTCTACTGCAGTCCCACAGACTTGCAGCTAGCATTGCTGTAATCCTTACGGCTTGCCTGAAAAAATGATTGTTATATTGTTCTGTGAAGAAGCTGACAAATACTAAAAAGATAAAAAGCAATTACCTCATTAATAGCAAAATGTTAAGCTCTCCATTATATCCTCATATCTTGATTAATGGCTGGAGAATTACTCTGACTTCTTTATGCTGTAAATCTCCGGGGTCCAGGATAAGAGCTCTACAGGAATATATAGCTCCTAAAGAATTTCTGGGTAGGCTACAGAGCCAAGGTTCTGTTTCAGTGTGGAATTAAAGCTCGGGACAGATATGCATAATTCATTTCTAGATCCTGCCAGATAGACAGTGGTAGGATGCATGTTCTACACACAAAAGTTTGGAGCTTTCAACTCGTATTGAGCTGATGTCTTGGTCTCTGCTGTGATTGCAGGTAGGTTTGTGACAACACCTAAAAAGAGTTATGATGCTCAGAATTAGGTTTGGGAACCAAGAAATAAAATACACAGGTTTTTTGGTTTGTCAGGATTAATAACAGCATCTGAGCGTCGGCTGAATGGCTCCCAATTAGCTGGGGTCACCCTTACGGTGAGGAGCTGGCCTATGACTGAGGGGACAGTGCTGAAATGTGTAATTGTACTGTTATACTCTCTTTGATCCTTGCTGTGAAAAGAAGAGTAGTGCAGCAGACTCTCGATTCACTATCTGAAACCTGCAAATGATCCCTCTTACTGAGTCCACTAAGTAAAAACCTGCTTTTGAGTTTATCCCACCTGGTCACAAGTAAGACTGTTTTCTTAATTGGGAAAAATACCTGAGGAAACTCACGAATTCAGCAAATGTGAACAGGTGAACAGCAGGTAAAAATACTTCGTCAAACTGAAAAATCAGAGAATAATTCTTTGAAAGCTTTGATAATGCTGTGCAACGCAAGCGTCACACACCACTCTGAGCAAGCCATCTTGTGTTCACTTTCGCAGTCATGTGTCACTGGCTGTCATGTTGGCCGTGTGATGGACATTTGTTGGTTCCCTAAGCTGTCACATCAAGGAGTCAGGAATTAACCAACAACACTATGTCATCTCAAATTGCTGGACTATTGGCCAAACAGGAGTGATTCTTGACCACAAAAAGATGCTCATTCACCAACAGTGTCAGGGAAGGTGGGATACACAAAGGAGACCTCTGACACTGGAAAATCAGCATTTTAGTTACTACAACAAGACTTTATGATATCAGATGATCACCGAGATGTCCCCCTCAAGACTGCCCTTGAACATCTCCAGGGACTGGAAAACGTGTACATCCCTCCAGGGGAGAGAATGTCATATATTGGAGCAGTTAGAAAAAGGAGAGAGATCGATCCCTTATAGACCCAGTAGTTTCCTTTTTATACCCTTTCTGCACACAGGTGTCCTTATTTTATTGGTACAACAATAAATATTAATAAGTGGCCATCGGTGTTTCAACTTCATACGGCCCTTGCTCGTCTCTTACCAAGTTTCTCCCAGCACCACTGTCGGTTGCTAACACTCCTCAGCTATCTCTGACTCCTTGTTCTCCCAGATACACTTTAATCTATCCAAGGTTAAACTCTTCTGCTTCAGTCAAAGGGTCTAAAAATGCTAAAAAATGCTTAAAATTTCCAGATACCGATGCAAATTGCTCAGGAAGCAGATGGCTCCTGGGCTGGCACGTACCATCCCCACAGAGGTGAGGCGCTGGCTGCGGGTTTGTACGCCTGACAAGGAGCACGGTAAATCAGTTCCATGTTGTTCTGCCTGTGGACGTGCATGTACTGACCCGCCTGGGGCATCCTGCATTGTCCTGGAACCCTTTCTGCCTATTCAAAGCACTGGGCACTTCTCAGAAAGCTGCTGGTGTGAAGCAGATCTTTTTCACAGACAACCAATATTTTCTGACTAAATAACATCTGCTTTATCACCCTTCCCCCTCAAAAAAATAAACCCAAAAGTAGAAGGCATGCAAAAAACAGAAGCAAAAAATATTTGGAAGTTATAATTGGATCAGTTCAGGCAATAGGCGCCTGCTGGAGTTGGGAGCATGAAATTCATAAATGTAGGGTATAATTGTAGCAAAACAAAGCAACGTGACCAGTTTTCTATTCATTTGAAAGATGCAAACCCACCAGCAGAAACAGCAAACTGGATACAAACCAAGGAAATCACGACATATGTTACTTTATTCCTTGCAGCTTTGAATTCATGTTGCGTTGATGGACCAGGTAATGGATTCTGTAATATTGGTCTAGATTCAGAATTGTCTGTATTTGGTTGTAAATGATTAAATTATGAATAATTCATAAAACATGAAAATTAATGAACTACCTCTGATTTTAAAGGCCCTGCTGAGGGAAAACAAATTCCTCACATGGATGAGTTCTGTTAAGACTCTGACTTGTTATGTATAATCTGGTCCTAGAATTCTATGTACAAGATAAACAAAGTCCTGCTTAAGAAGAAATGTTCCCTTGACTGAGTATAAACACTTGCTGAATTATGTATAAATATTAAATAGAGCTATGAGTAAAAAACCCACACTTTTTTGCCATTCTGGTCTCGTTTTGAACGACAATAAATTCTAAATTGTATCTTTTGATAATAACCAGCAAGAGAGCATTAAAAATTGAAGTAATATTATTCATTAGTTTTCTGTAAAACCACCTTGCAGTGTTAGCTAAATACTTTTTCCATGGCTGTGGCCTAAAGTCAAAGAGTTCCCGGTCTGTTTTCAGTGCCGCATCACTTTTCTTTTAGTTCAGACACATGAACGCCTGTCTGTCGAGCGACTGGCATTGATTGCAGCAGGGATTTTGGATCTGCGTGCACTTGGCATAGTTTTTAGATCTGGTCTGCAGTCTGGTTTCTGGTCGTGCCAGCCTATCTCTTTTGGGCACAAATTCACAGAAGCACTGTCTTACGATAGACCTAACACGTGCTTGCAAGTCTACGTGGGTTCGGAAGAAAAAGGGTGGCTCTTTAGGTCTCGTTATTGGTGTTATCCACAGTCCCTTGTCTGCAGCGTTCTCACATGAATACACGTCACTAAGATGTCATCTCTTAGACCACTCACCAGTTTGAATGGAAATGGAAATGGGGAGGAAGTGCACCAGGCACCAGTACAGATTAGAGGCTGTCCTGCTGGAAAGCAGCTCCATGGAGAAAGACCTTGGAGTCATGCTGGACAGTCAGTACTCCATGGGACAGCGTGTGCCCTTGAGGTCAAGAAGGTCAATGTTACACCTGGAGTGCAGCAAGAAAAGTGACCAGAAGGTTAAGGGAGGTTCTCTTTCCTACTCTGCCCTAGTGTGACCATACTTGGGGTGCTATGCCCAGTTATGGGCTTCCTAGTTCAAAAGACACAGAGAACTGCTGGAAAGAGTCCAATGGAGGACTACAAGGACAGTTAAGGGACTTGAACATCTCTCCTATGAAGAAGGGCTGAGAGAAATGGGGCTGTTTAGTCTGGAGAAGAGAAAGCTCAGAAGGGATCTTATTAATTTCTGTAAGTATCTGAAGGGTGGGTGTCAAGAGGAAGGGGCCAGTCTTTTCAGTGTTGCCACGTGATAGGATGAGGGACAACAGGTACAACTTGGAGTACAGGAGGTTCCGCCTCAATATGAGGAGAAAACTTTGCTGTGGGGGTGATGGAGCCCTGGCATAGGCTGCCCAGAGAGGCTGTGGAGTTTGCTTCTTTGGAGACTTTCAAAACCTGCCAGGATGCAGCTCTGTGACCTGTCCTAAGGGATCCTGCTCTTGCAGTAGGGTTGGACTCTAGAGGTCCTTTCCAAAACCAAACTTTCTGTGATTCTGTGAGGTGGTGTGAATCACAAAGTGGTTCCATAAAGTATAATCCATGGAGATATCACAGAGGAGGGACTATATTCCATGCTTTGCTTTGCTATATGTGTTTTAAGTCAGTGCAGATGAAATCTCAGTAACACCACCTTTCAAAAGAGTGTTCAGCTACAGTATCAGAACTAAATTTTCAATTTTAAGGTCACTTCAGTTTGTTTTATTCACATGCATTTTCTGAGATACAATTTTCATACTGTCTCATCTAAATTTTTTTTTTTTAGAAAGAAATCAAGTAATTATTCATATGCGTAGACTTTATTTCACTTCCTCAGTATAATCAAACCGATTTACCTACCAGAGTAGCTCCTGACTAAGCTGCAGAGACACTGCTTTGGTATGAATGAGACTACAGCCAGAGAGATGAGCGCAAACCCTTGTGGCCCAGAAAGCAAACTGGATCCTGGGCTACATCAGGAGAAGCGTGGCCAGCAGGTCGAGGGAGGTGATTCTCCCCCTCTACTCCACTCTGGTGAGACCCCACCTGGAGTCCTGCGTCCAGTTCTGGAGCCCTTATTACAAGAAGGATGTGGACGTGCTGGAGCGAGTGCAGAGGAGGGCCACGAGGATGATCAGAGGGCTGGAGCACCTCTCCTGTGAGGCCAGAGTTGGGGCTGTTCAGTCTGGAGAAGAGGAGGCTCACAGGTGACCTTCTTTTGTCCTTCCAGTATCTGAAGGGGGCTACAAAAAGGCTGGGGAGGGGCTCTTTAGGATGTCAGGTAGCGACAGGACTAGGGGGAATGGAGCAAAGCTGGAGATGGGTAG
Source organism: Rhinopomastus cyanomelas (assembly GCA_013400115.1). Classification (NCBI taxonomy): domain Eukaryota; kingdom Metazoa; phylum Chordata; class Aves; order Bucerotiformes; family Rhinopomastidae; genus Rhinopomastus; species Rhinopomastus cyanomelas. The sequence goes on along the minus strand of VXBP01000097.1, from coordinate 226,013 downwards.
ATTTAGACTGGATGTGAGGAGGAAGTTCTTCACCGTGAGAGTGGTGAGAGCCTGGAATGGGTTGCCCAGGGAAGTGGTGAAGGCCCCATCCTTGGAGGTGTTTAAGGCCAGGCTGGATGGGGCTCCAGCCAGCCTGATCTAGGGTGGGGTGTCCCTGCCCATGGCAGAGGAGTAGAAACTGGATGATCCTGTGGTCCCTTCTAACCCAGACTGACTGGGTCTAGGTAATCTTGCTGTGACAGGGGGGTTGGATTGGATGATCTTTCGTGGTCCCTTCCAATCCCTAATGATTCTATGATTTTATGATTCTATGTATCGCTAATGAAATGCAAACAAACTAACCTTCACAGGAGCCATGACTCTTGTCCTTTAGTTTTTATTTATGGATTCACCTATAGTTTAAAATAAATGTATTTAACTCGGAGCTTATTTTCAATAGTCTAAACAATTTCCTAGTGGAAAAAGAAATTATTTTAAAAGGTCTTAAAAAGCAAGGAGATATTTCTTGATTTAAATTGCTCTCATTTTACTTTTCTTCCTGTGTTAATGCCAATTATAATGAAGAGCTTCTCCTAATATTCATAGTAATCACAGATCATTCTATTTCAATACATTTCATTTTTAAAAGCTACTCTAGTTAGTGGCTTTTCCTATATTTTAAAGTTTAAAGGCTTAGCTTTTTCTATAGTATAACTTCTAAACTTCTGTCACAGTCCTCTTAATCTTCATATCAATTTTGCTATTATGAATTTTTCTGTATTTTATACTTTGATTATCAATAGTAATTATAGACTTCTATTCAGGCCTCAGAGAATGTTATAAATTAATTGCATCTTTCATGATACTTGGTAATATACAAACTTTATTTGGCTATTAGAAAATTATTGTCTTAGCTTTGGGATTAAAAAGTCAGACTCGGTCAATTCTGTGTTAAACTAGATAAGTATATTTCTTATGAGGCATCCTTCAGTAGTGCATGCAGTAGGGTCTGGCATTTTGCTTTCTTTTTCTCGTAAATCTCTTTTTTAATTCTCTCAGTTTAATTGCCTCAATGTAAAGGCAATGGTGATAGTAGTGACACCAGTTTGGCCGTGCTGGTATCCTTTGCTCATGCTCTGGGCTTCCTCCAGGACAATGGCCTGCACTCACAAACGGGAGATGAGAGCACAGAGTGGAGCGAACAAAAAGTGCACAGCACAAGAGGAAATTAAAGATATTGTCATAGCCAGACAGGAGAAATAAAAAGTTTAAGAATGGAAGCCATTATCTTCATCACACACAGGGCAGGTGTGACTGACAGTGACAAGCTATGGCGATTGAAACCAATATCAGGTATGAATCAGTCATGAATACATTCAGAGCCTGGGAATAAAAGTGAAATGTTGCTGTTTCACTTATAAATTTTCCTGTCTTAAAGCTGGATTTATTGTGTGTGAAGACTTTGTGAATTACTGCCATTATGTTACTGCTAACAGGCCACATACTTCAAAGTTACTCAGAAATTGAGAAGTTTACCGAGTAACTCTTACTATCTAACTCGATTCTCTGACATTGCGGGGGTATCGGTTCTCCAGTAAGGACCTGCCATCATCTCAGCGACAGAGGCAGGCAAATTATTCCAGCACATTAGGCAAAAAATCTTCTGCATACCCAATGTCATGCCCATGGAGTTAATCGAACTTTCACAATTTACCGTGACACGGTTTGTCAGTTTCGTTTCCCTCCTGCTACAGACTCTATTTGCCATGAAAAAAGTGCAGATGTCGGGGGCAATCCCCATGCAGGGGAACAAATCTACAGTATCAGTTTCCCCTATAGTTTGAGATCATGGTGTGAGTGGGAGGAAGGCCATCAGCTGGGGCTGTGTTTACCATTTTCTGTCATCAACTGATATGTCCTTTTTATTCCCAAAAGAAAGTGCGTTTTACTTAACAAAGGCCTCTAAAGATTGACAATGGAGGAAAAATAAGCAATTTAGCCAGACAAAAATGTCTTTAAAGTTGTCACTATTTCTGTAACTCATATGTAGGACACTGAGGGGTGACCTCATTCATGTTTATAAATATGTGAAGGGTGGGTGGCAGGAGGATGGAGTCAGGCTCTTCTCAATGTCATCTAGTGATAGGATGAGGAACAATAGGAATGTTAGCTGGAACATAGGAGGTTCCATATCAATATCAGAAGGAACTTCTTCATAGTGAGGGTGATGGAGCACTGGAACGGGCTGCCCAGGGGGGTTGTGGAGTCTCCTTCACTGGAGATGTTTAAGACCCTCCTGGATGTGTTCCTGTGTGACTTGGTCTGGGTGATTCTGCTGTGTCAGGGGTACTGGACTAGATGATCTTTCGAGGTCCCTTCCAAGGTAGTAATTTTATGATTCTATGATTCTATGTAGGTTCTTCATACTAATGTAAGTAAAAGAGTAATTGCAACCCTTGTCTTCTGATTTCCTATTTTCATAAGTTTATCACAGCACTAGTGTCATTTAAAAGCACAAAGTTACATTTAATCACCTACTAATTGCTCAGTTGCAGAGCTTTTGCAGAGATTGATGGCAGACTGACCGAGGTCAGTTTTCATCGATATAGCCAAGGCTTTACTGTGCAGAATCGAAGTAGAAAATTGAGGTACACAAGTTCTACTCAGTTCCCTCTATTCCTGAACACGGTCACTACATTTACACGCGTATCAGTTTGTGTATTTATACACACATGTGTATGCACACACATGTGCATAAAGCATTTCTTGTCCTAGTCTCTTTCGTGACCATCGTTATCCCAACAGTGATGACACAGTGAAGATTTGTTTGTTGCCTCTGCCCTGTGCCAGTTACAAGCCTTTATGCTCACTAGGAAGAGGTCTGCAGTGTAAATGCCACCTTGTATTCATCAGTGCTGTCTCTTGCCATGGTTACTGAAATATCACCAGAAATAAAGGAATCATTTTTACAAAAACATAGTGGATGTGACTGGAGGTGACTATAAAGCAAAGTTCATGGTAGTTAATAACTGTCTCACATGGTAAAAGCAGTGCAATGGGCTGGAGCTCCACATCTCTGCAGCATTGACTCTCATCTGAGGACCCTGATTAGCACCAAGCCTGCCCCTGAGTCACAGGTCTCTCTTTTTCACTCGATCACGTAAATCAAGATCACAGAAGCTCAGGACCTTAAGACTCGAATAAGCTATTTCTTAATGATTTCAAACAGTCACATCCTGTCTATTCCCTGCATCTACTGGGCACTGAAATCTTTTAATGGCAAAATTTCTGCTTTGTGGGTGAGTTGCAAAGCTGAAGTTTGACAAGACAGAGATGGATGTAGTTACAAGGTGCCACGACTGAAAGACAGGATGCTGCTTGATGCAAGCAAGATGTTCATTTATTAGACACACAAGAGTTCCCTATATATGATTCAATGCGTGCTCTGCAATAGCAGTGGTTGACCAACAGTTCCTCCAAACACTATCTCATGCTAACTAGCTACTATTATCACCCAAGCAAGCTGCACTTCAAAGCACCTGTGGTGTACAAAGGTTTGGGAGTGTTATCTGCTGGAGCATTGTCTCATATCAGTTCACCAGTCTTCAGCTCAGCAGTACTGTTGAATCTTTTGCAGACCTGACAACAAGGTTTCTCAGTTGCGAAGAGAGTAAAGATAGTAATTTTCCTGAATAGTGAGTAGCTCGTGCTGATGGTTTTATTACGTCCGTCCATCAAATGTAAGTGCATGTGCATGTATGTGTTGGTGTGCATTGTACTGAGGCATGTGTTCATACACACGTGGTGTACATTGCACTGTAGGCTACGTGTTACACTACAATAGTGAAATCAATTATTATTAGACCAATACAATTGCAAAACCCAATTGATTTATAGTTCAACATTTTGGTTACATTCAAGATTTACTTCGGTCATAAAACCTGCCTAGCAGCAAGTAATTTTCACAGAATTACAGATTCACAGAACATTAGAGGCTGGAAGGGACCTCAAAAGACCATCTAGACCAGTCCCCCCACCACAGCAAGATCACCTGGATCAAGTTGCACAGGAATATGTTCAAGCAGGTTTAGCTTTTGAGACCGTCCACTCTGAATTACTTCACTTTTAGATCTGGGTTTAATCAATTTAAATACAATTATAGGAAATTTAAATACAAATATAGGAAGATGATTTCAGGAGGACATTTGGGGAGAGACTGATGGCATCAACCATCCACTTTGGCAATCTGAACAAGGTGCTCTACAGCCTTCAATGCAAGACAAGTCCAGTTTCCTGCTCCCTTCACCTCTGTGCTTTAATTCTCTGGATTAAACAGTCTTTTTCTAAATAATTTCAGTTACAAACAGGTTTCAAAACTCCTAGGGCAAATTTTATTACTGAAATATTGAGGTCTGATCTACTTCCATTGATGAAACTTACAAGAGATATGCCAACAGTGAACATGATTACAATGGAGATTCGAAAGAGTGTGATCTCTCAGTTCAGACCTGGCAATGATTGACTCACAAAGGTTTATTCCAGATTTACTGGTGCAGAAGTGAACAACAGGTCAGCAATCTCTCTAGTCACATCCAAAGGCAAGTTTGCTGTCTTTGCTTAAAGTTGTGTTAAAGGTGAAGTCATTGCTAGGCCGCTCTCCATCATCTTTGCTAGGTCCTGGGAAACGGGAGAGGTGCCTAGGGACTGGAAAATAGCAAATGTTACCCCAATCTTTAAAAAGGGAAAGAAGGAAGACCCAGGTAACTATAGACCGGTCAGCCTCACCTCCATCCCAGGAAAGGTGATGGAACAATTTGTACTAGAGGCTGTTTCCGGGCACATCAAGGACAGGAGGGTCATTAGGGACAGTCAGCATGGCTTCACAAAGGGAAAGTCATGCTTGACCAACCTGATAGCCTTTGATGAAGGTGTAACCAGGTGGATGGATGATGGCAGAGCCGTGGATGTCATCTATCTTGACTTAAGAAAGGCATTTGACACGGTCTCTCACAGCATCCTTGCAGACAAACTGAGGCAGTGTGGCCTAGATTTTCGGGTAGTGAGGTGGATTGTAAACTGGCTACAGGGTAGAAGTCAGAGAGTGGTGGTCAATGGGACAGAGTCTAGTTGGAGGCCTGTATCTAGTGGAGTGCCCCAGGGATCGGTGCTGGGACCGGTCCTGTTCAATCTATTCATTGATGACTTGGATGAGGGATTGGCATGCACTGTCAGCAAGTTTGCTGATGACACAAAGCTGGGTGGTGTCGCCGACACCCCCGCAGACTGTGCTGCCATTCAGCGAGATCTGGACAGGCTGGAGAACTGGGCAGAGAAAAATCTAATGAGCTATAACAAGAGTAAGTGCAGAGTCTTGCATCTGGGCAAGAACAACCCTAGGTACCAGTATAGGCTGGGGACTGACCTGTTGGAGTGTAGTGTAGGGGAAAGGGACTTGGGGGTCCTGGTGGACAACAAGATGACTATGAGCCAGCAATGTGCTCTTGTGGCCAAGAGGGCCAACAGCATCCTGGGGTGGATTAGAAGAGGGGTGGTTAGCAGATCAAGAGAGGTTCTTCTCCCCCTCTACTCTGCCCTGGTGAGACCACACCTGGAGTATTGTGTCCAGTTCTGGGCTCCTCAGTACAAGAGGGATGTGGAGCTGCTGGAGAGAGTTCAGCGTAGGGCAACAAAGATGATAAGAGAGGTGGAACACCTCCCTTATGAGGAGAGGTTGAGGGAGCTGGGTCTCTTTAGCTTGGAGAAGAGGAGACTGAGGGGTGACCTCATTAATGTCTACAAATATTTGAGGGGTGGGTGTCAGGAGGAAGGCACTGGGCTGTTCTCGGTGTCATGTAGTGATAGGACAAGGGGCAATGGTTGTAAGCTGGAACAGAGGAGGTTCCACATCAACCTGAGAAGGAACTTCTTCACGGTGAGGGTGACAGAGCACTGGAAGGGGCTGCCCAGTGGAGTTGTGGAGTCTCCTTCACTGGAGATGTTCAAGACCCGACTGGACGGGTTCCTGTGTGACTTGGTTTAAGTGATCCTGCTGTTGCAGGCGGATTGGACTAGATGATCTTTCGAGGTCCCTTCCAATCCATAATGATTCTATGATTCTATGATTCTATGATTCTATGAATATGAGAGTGATGGTAGCTTGTTGTTCCTTCACATGCCACAGTGCTTTTACCTGAACATACCCAATTGTTTAGCTAAGAGGGTTAAAGAGTGTTTGGGGTGTATGGGCTGTTTATGCTCAGAAATAACAAATGAAAGAGAACTCTATTGCTTTGGACAAAACCTCTGTTTACAAAAGGTTTAACCTGTACGACTGGGTCACGAAATCAGGAGGCTGGTGAGATATTGGCTAACATGCATGACTAACTGTGACTCTATCTGGCATGGGGCCACTGGGCTGAAAGATGCTGTAACTGGGAAGAGTGGGAGTCTAGAGGATGAGGCTGTTCCTTGTTGCTTCTCCAGCTCCACTAAGAACCTCTCCTTCAGAGCTGTTTTTCCAGCCTGGTCTGGCCTCACCCCATATTGCAGGGAGTTGTGTGTCCTTCCATTCACTTCAGGGTTATTTCTCTGGCATGTGGTTGGCACTCTGAAGGGGCAACCCCTCCTCCATCTTAGTTTCATCTGCTTTTCTTCCAACTCTCTGCTGGACACAGACCCAGCTTGGCTGATGGGCATGAGTCCTGTCCACAGACCTATGGGCACTTGACTGCATTTAGGATTTACCCCAACACTTAGTGCTCAGACTCGTGACCAGGCTGCATTTAGTTGGTTGCCTGATTGCCTACTCAAGGAGGACTGGGAATTGTAGATTAAGATTTACTTGCGCTTTGGAAGGACTTCTACTTCCACCAGCTTCAGCAGGACCCTACCCATCTTTCGGTGCTACCTTTAATTCATATAAAGAAAGGATGCTACCTTCTCCACTTTCATAGTGACTCAGGCTCTTGGTTCTCTGAGACGAAAGACAGACCTTAAACAAAACCAGTGACATGCACATGATAGTGCCTCTGCCATGCAGAGGGTGTGCTGAGCATGAGCAGTGTTCTCTCTGCAAGCGTGGTCCCCAGCAAAGCTCTTGTAGCAGCATGTTTCCCTGGAGAACGGACAGGTGAGAAATACTGTTCTTTGTCTTTGGTGCTTCTTAAACACAGCTCCAAACTGCTGCCCCATTCCTGAGCCCAGGACAAACTACACTGGATGGCCCCATTTCTGGATTCACACTAGGTTCAGCAAGTTAATGTTTTACTGTGACAGATGCTGAAATTAATCTTTCAGTATCGCTGCAGTTCAACACCGCAGCCGGCAGAAAACGGGCTGCGTGAGCGACCAAAACCAATACATAGATGGTTTGCTAAATTAGGCCTTGAGACTTCAGTCCAAAATGTTCTGTTAGTGTTTCAGATTCACAAAGTATTTCCACCATCTCTGCCTCCCCTGTGCAGGAGATGGATACTGAAGTCAATAAGCTTCCAGCAGCTGACAAAATGGCTACAGACAGACTTAACACGACAGGCACAACGGACAGTTCTGCAAAAGGATAACCTGCAGGAATCACTGACCTTCTGGAATTAGCATTCCATGAAAGCCTATATATCTCAGCTTCAGTGTATTTAATATTCATCTAAGCTTAGTGTACCACATCTCTTTCTGTTATATTCTGAGGCACAGCTGCTGTGTGTTTCTTTTCAGTGAGTGCTCTAATCTACTGCAGAATTCTCGCTGCTTCAGTACATCATGTATTGTTGGGTTTTGTCTGCTGTTTTGCATGCAGTTCATCTCACTGGAGCTCCATTCATGATCTATGAGGCAAGTGATTTCACCTGTCAGTTGCAGTGCCTCACAGATCCACTGGAAATTAACATATGGGAAGCTGAGCTCAAGGAATATTCTGTGATTTGCTTGTTTCTGGGCTGTATCTAAGCTATGCACTGTTCTCCATTTATCTAGAATGCTGCTGGTTCATTATCTGGCCCAATAAAACAAAACATCCATATGTAGTGCTGGTTTGCTGCTCTGTGGCAAGCAGTGCTGAGAGTAAGAGAGAGGAAAACAGATTTGTTTCTCATATACAAAGCTCACAGGAGTGATGCTGAACTAAATATAGCTGAAACACAGAGCTCGGGACATGTCTGTCTTAATATGATCATCCTGTGGTTAGGGGCTACATCTGAGATGTGCCTGGGATTAGCTGGAGAACATTCAGATTGCTACTTCAGTCGTTCCCAACGACAGGAGTGTGTGGGTTTATAAACATAGAGCCAGGTGAAAATGTTTCTTTCTGTGCTAAAAAATAGAATAATAGAATCACAGAATCGTTAGGGATTGGAAGGGACTTTGAGAGATCATCTAGTCCTAGCTACACCAAGTCATGCAGAAACACATCCAGGCAGGTCTAAACATCTCCAGTGAAGAAGACTCCACAACCCCCCTGGGCAGCCTGTTCCAGTCCTCCGTCACCCTCACCCCTGAAGAAGTTCCTTCTCAGGTTGATGTGGAACCTCCTGTGTTCCAGCTGACACCCATTGCCCCTCGTCCTATTGCTAGATGAGATAGAGAAGAGCCTGGCTACATCCTCCCAACACCCACCCGTCAAATATTTATAGACATTAATGAGGTCACCCCTCAGTCTCCTCTTCTTCAAGCTAAAGAGACCCAGCTCCCTCAGCCTCTCCTCATAAGGGAGTTGCTCCACTTCCTTCATCATCCTCATTGCTCTGCACTGGAGTCCCTCCAGCAGCTCCACATCCCTCTTGAAGTGAGGGGCCCAGAACTGGACACAATACTCCAGATGTGGTCTCACCAGGGCAGAGTAGAGGGGGAGAAGAACCACTCTTGATCTGCTAACCACCCCCCTTCTGATCCACCCCAGGATGCTGTTGGCCCTCTTGGCCACAAGAGCACACTGCTGGCTCATGGTCATCCTGTTGTCCACCAGGACCCCCAGATCCGTTTCTTCTACACTGCTCTCCAACAGGTCAGTCCCCAGCTTGTACTGGTACCTGGGGTTGTTTTTTGCAATTATTTACTGGATAAGCCTGAAATCTTTCTCTGAGGAGAGAGAGATTCTTGTCTTAAAGTAGCTAAAAGTGTGGTTTATCGGCCATTAATCCGTATGGGAAAGATGTGTATTCAAATCTCTGATTTGCCCAGCCACCAAGCTTCTCTGCGGTATGCAGACATACACAGCAAATTCCCCCTAATCCTCACTCAGAGCTGTCCTGTTGCATCAAAACAATCAAGTGCTCATTGAAGCAAAGGTACAAACTCTAGTTTTTAAAATGCTCTTTAGGTCTCTTGCATTTCTTTCCAGCTCAATTATCACAGTATCACAGTAATGGTAAGATTGGAAAAGACCTTAAAGATCATCCAGTCCAACCTAAATCCAAATAAACCCAGTAAACCTAACATCTAACATCTAGATCATGCCACTCAGCACCTCATCCAGCCTAACCTTGAATACCTCCAGGGACGGTGACTCAACTACTTCTGTGGGCAGCCCATTCCAAAACCGGATCACTCGTTCAGTGAAAAATCTTTTCCTAAGTACTTAATATTTAACAAAAATTTTACAGCGGTTGCCCTGACCACAAGCCACTGACATTTTGAGATTTTTCTTTTGGATGTTGGTTTTTGTGGGGGGGTTTTGGCTCTTCTTATTTTGAAAAGTAAAGTTGTTGAGAGAGTAAGGAAAATGCTGCGTAGAAGCTTTTCTACAGCAAAAGTGGCTTTTATGACGAGGTGAAGCAATAAAAACCGCGCTGCAGGAATATTGATTATCCACAGCCACAATTTCAATACAGTCAGGGAAACTTCTTCTGGTGTACATAACGTAAGCAGTCTGTATGTGTGGCATACGTCATTCCTGCGCGGCATAGATGTGACTGGGACGCTAAGCTGTAATTCTGGTACCATCTAGTGCCTGGTATTTATAAAGGTGATCAGTCAGTGATAAGCAAGGCTCCATCAGACAGAACCAGCGATAGAAATATGTCTGGGGTTATGCCACATCACTGCTTTTTTTTCAGAGGGCCAAAGCTTGTCCACAAAATACAGAGAGATGCCGATGCTTTGAGGGGTGCAAAATGACAAACACCTTTCCCATAAATGCACTATGAGTGATGTTTATTACACTCACCTAGTGCCAAGCAAAATCCAGAAGCCATCATTTTCTTGACTGCTTTCGCAATATTTCTTTACTATTTAAGCATAAATTGCGTAAAAAAAGTGGAATAATTTTCTTAATATATGATTGGAAGGTGTCATGGGTTCAGTAGCAATGAAAATGAGACTATTCCCCACCAGTATTTTGTCCCATCCCATCACCTGTGTTTTTGCTGGCTCTCTGCCAGTCACCCACGGTACCCACCAAAAAAGATGTCATCTCACATATGAGCCCTTGCTTGTGCACTTGCTCTACGTCTCTAAATAGGTTGCAGAAGGGACACAATTCCTTGTTCTAGGAAATAAAAATTGTGAGAACTCTGATTATCCATTTCTTCGGGTAGCAGAGACATAGCCAGCCAGCTGCCACACGGAAGGGAACATTAGCCTGTGTTCTTTCTTTTAGTGAAGATGTCACACCCAGGCTGGTGGAGTGAATTACAGGGAGTTTTGAGGCAAGGAACCACAAATCTCTAGGATATCAGGGTTTGCTATTTTGGCTGCTTAGGGAGAAATTACATTTAAATGAGATTCTTTGGTGGGGACCAAAGCCTTTTCAACATCATTAGAAAGGACAAAATTTTCAGTGTAAAGGTTTTGATCAAGAACAAACACTCAGGAGAGAAAGGCTTGAAACAAAGAGTTGACCTTTTCAACACGTAGCAGATTATTTTGACAGACTTCCATTTTGCAGCAGCATTTAAAAGGCTTTGTTTTCATGCCAAAGTGGAATAAAACAACCATGGAACTTGAAAACTGTCAGGAAATCAAATCATTATTTTCCAGCAAGTGCCCTTTAAAAACACATTATTCTAATTTAACTCAGTGCTGGCTTCACCAGGCAATAACTTGCCATCACCCAAAACTCATTGCCATTGATCTCTTATTATCATACTACCTTCAGGAAGTGGCTTCTTTCCTCATGAAGATACTGATTGTCTCTTTATTATATCAGAGAAACTCAAAACATCTCCCTAGTTTTGAAGTGTGTCCTTCCAAGGCACATTCGTGTCCTGCCAAGACACACATTGATGTCATGTCTTAGTCACTTTCTGAAGGTTTGCCCAATGGAATGGATGGGTTGTAGTTCAAAATGCAGATCCTTCATAGAAACTTATATATTCATATAAGCTTAGTGTTCATATAAGCTTATATAGCTGTAGGTTCAACATTTTCCGCATGTGAATAGCACGAGAAACTTATGTTTCAGTGATCTATTTTCCTGTTCCTATTTTCCACATGATGTTGGCCCTGTTCTGCCTCTTTTACTACTGGTTATTAGAGTATAAAGGGATTATTTTCTGCTGGCAGTCACTCACCGATGGAAAGGAGGTGATGGTGTGTGCAGAGTAGGAGATATCTGCCCAGTAGTCATCTCATCAGAAATTGTGTTTCTTATTTTACTTTCATGTTCTATTTGCATACTACGCAGTGCTGCACAGAGAAGAGTAATTTACCCTTTAACTCTCTCTGCTTTTTAGGGTCTTAGCAATTTCTTTTCACACTTGGATATGGTTGTATGTCTGTCAATTGATGATGTTTCCGAAAACTTTGTCTCTGAAGGTTGTGCTGTTGAGTAAGCTGTTTGAAAGACTTAACGTCATGAGTCTATGAGAGTTTACATATTTGAGCCTAATTTGTTTTCATTTAATTCTTGGCTTGCAGGAAGAGAACCAAGGGAAAAATTGTCAGAATTCATAGCATCATAGAACCATAAAGGTTGGAAGACATCTCTAGGATCATCAAAATTACAAGATTACCATTACATCAACATTTAGGAGGATGGAGAACCTCGGAATTCCAAACTGAAAGCTTACGGCTGTCAAAATAAAATCAGGTGGGCATGAAGCCCTTGCATTTCAGACCAGTAAGAGATCACATTTTAGAAGGTCCCAGTTATATCTCACAGTCTGACATCCTTTTCCAGTAAAAGGGGTTCACTTCTGACAGTCTGGACAAGTGCTCTGCATCTGGTGTTGCTGCATGTACCTCTTGCGCCTCTCTAGTCTGCAGTGACATCCAGTTCTCCCTGATGTAGGGATTGTGCTTTCCACAGTTCTCCAAGGGCACAATCCTTTACAGAACTGCTTCACAAAGTAACAGCAAAGATGATCTTGCGTAGCACTCCTGAGGGCAATGAGGCAGCCCACTAGAGGACAGAGGACTGTGTATTCCTGCAGCTTTGGGTTGATTAACATTATGAAGACTACTGCTTTCAAAGTTCTTAAAAACTGTTCTTAAAAACCAATAGGACATGTCTTGTCCTTTTCACCCTGTCTAGAGCACGTACTGTATAAGCAAGTAGCACATCTGGCAGCTGCTTTTTTCTCTCTTTAATTATATGTGTTCTCATAAGCAGGAAAAGTCTGATCGCACCACATCCTTTTAATGATGTGAATTTTTAAACCAAGTGTTTAATACTTTGTCATCAGAAAAGATTGCATGGCTGATTTGGGAAGGATAACACCCCCAAGATACAAGGCAACTTGGAGTTTGTTCTCACATGTCTAAATCTGTTGTCTCTGCAGAGCTGGGTTTGCCAATCGTGGAGAAATTAGTGTTAATTCTCACCAGTGTTTAGAGTCTAATCAAAGGAAGGTATTTTTCCCAAGTTTCTTGGTCAATGAAAATAAAATCTTAAAGTTTGATACCTAATTCATTTTACATTTTAAGTGACATATTCAAACCTCATTGTCTCATTTATTTCGCAGTACTTGAATTATTATCTTGAATCATTGTCCTGATTCCATAAACCTAATTGATCACATAATACAAAAATTTTCTGCTCAGTAATGAATGATTTAGAAATAGCTCTGCACACTGCCATCCTGTCACACAGGCATACTCCAACCTGACGGAAAATTTAAAACACATGGACATGAGGAAAGTAGAGTGAACACAAAGGTATGTCAGATGATACGCAGAACTGCTTAACGTGCAGGATATTACTGTGTGTTCAACAAAGGCAGCAAGGGGCAGGAGAGTAGTTCCTACGTTTCTGTTGAGTGATGAGTCACTTCCAGTTATGTTACCAAAAATTTGAGTACCATCTTCATGTTATTTGTTCTACTACAGTCTACATAAAATCATTTTATCAGTAAAGTGAAACTGCCACTGTAAAAATGAGACAGTCTTTTCCATGATGTAAAAAATCTCAAATAAAAGATCCTTCCTCTGTGTTTATTACCTCAAAATGTCACTGAATTCTGCCTAGGAGTTGAATCCTAGGATCCTTTGGTAAATACCTTATTGATGAACTGTGTCCAGTTCTGGTCCCCTCACTTCAAGAAGGATGTAGAGCTTCTGGAAGGAGTCCAGCATAGGGCAACGAGGATGTTGAAGGAAGTGGAGCACCTCCCGTATGAGGAGAGGCTGAGGGATCTGGGTCTCTCTAGCTTGGAGAAGAGGAGACTGAGGGATGATCTCATTCATGTCTATAAATATGTGAGTAGTGAGTGTCAGGAGGATAGAGCCAGGCTCTTCTCAATGTCATCTAGTCATAGGACAAGGGCCAATGGGTGTCAGCTGGAACATGGGAGGTTCCACATCAGTATCAGAAGGAACTTGTTCCCAGTGAGGGTGACAGAGCACTGGAACAGGCTGCCCAGAGAGGTTATGGAGTCTCCTTCACTGGAGATGTTTAAGACCCGACTGGATGTGTTCCTGTGTGACTTGGTATAGGTGATCCTGCTGTGTCAGGGAGATTGGACTAGATGGTCTTTCAAGGCCACTTCCAGTTCCTAAGGATTCTATGATTCTATGCTCCCAGTATTACTGATGCCAGCTATTAGAAGCATTTCAGTAGCATGTAATATTTCTGTACAAGAGCGTTGACCTTTTCTTGAAAAATCAAGACTATCATATTTCTCTCTAGTTTTTTAACACATCAGGGCCTGAGCAGTGTAATTATTTATAATGTTGATACAAACTTATTAACAACTTTCAAGTCTGGTTATGTGCTGTGAAGTGCTATTTATTTCTAGAAATGCAATTTTCTTTTCAGTAACAAGTAGACCTCCCAGTTCTGATTGGTGTTCCAGTATTATGAGAAATGCCAGTGTTAGTGGAAGACCTTTTTTCTCAACCCATTTCAGAACCAGGGCCCTTAAAGACCTTAGCTCTGTCAGCTGAGCTGTCAATATGACTATGTGATACAACCCAATTAAGGCACTAAATTCCGGGGCTGTTAATGGTCATGCCCTTACTTTATTATTTTGTATGGAGCAAAGTAACTCCAGCACTGAGGTTGCCCCAGCAATAAGTCCTTATTGCACACGAAGAGCACATACCTATTCCTTTGATCTGTTACTGTAGTACACTTGTGTCTGTGTGTTCCATGCCCTATTTTAGAACAATGCAGGGCTCCAGGCACTCCTTTATAGTTTTTAAATAATTCACCGTGATTTTTTCTCTTCGTCGTTTTGGTCATCTGTTTTTTATTCTCCTTGGCAGTCTTTCTCAATGTATTATTCGTTGTCTGCAGGTGATCCACCTCTGAGAAATATCTTACGAATCCTGCCTGTTCTTATGCCTCATTAAAATCCCTGTCTCCCTGCAGCACTTGGTCAGAAGCATTTCTGTGAAAATTCTGCGTTACACTGTGGAGAAGGCTTGAAATAATTTATCTTCCTTTCTCTTTAGCTAACGTCAAGGTATTGAAGCCAGGGAAGGGGAACTGGGAGAGAAAAGAGATAAAAAGAGAGGGACTATTACTTATACAGTCCTGTATGCTAAGGTCACATGTAGTAGAACTCCATATCAGTTATTCTTACCATGAATAGTACCAGGTGTTCTTCCGTAATTTACGTTATAGACAGAAATGCAGAAAGTTGTTCAGGAACATAAAATCTTATCTTTTAGTGAGAATGAGTCTTTAGTTTGTGATGGCGAATTTCCACATCAAATCAAGACAAAGCTTCATCTAGCTCAGTCTCAGACTTAATCTTGTATCCCACATTTAAGACAAACATAAAAGCCAGGCCAAGTATAGCTGACAACTTCCCTTGGAAGTTCACTAGCCAAGCTTTGCCCCAAGAACTTGTGCTCAGCCAAAAATGTTTTGTAGTGTTCAATGTATTGTCTTAATTGAATATGTCTAAAACTATTTGGGATCAATTTATACTGCTGACATAAAAAACATCTTTTGGCAGACAAATTTATTTCATCATAAACTGCATCAAAATCACGGAATTGTTGAGGTTGGAAAAGACCTATAAGATCATCAATTCAACCATTTAACCTGACTGTACGGAGCCTACCAGTAAATCATGTCCATAAGCTCCACATCTACTCGACGGTTAAACGATGTGTTTAGTGATGGCGATTCAACCCCCTCTCTGGGCAGCCTGTTCCAATGCCCAACGACTCTTTCAATAAAGACGTTTTTCCTCATGTCCAACCTAAACTTCCCCTGGAACAACTTGAGGCCATTTGCTTTTGTCGCACTGCTTGTTACTTGCTAGAAGAGACCAACAGCCTCCTCTCCCCAACTTCCCTTCAAGCAGTTTTAGACAGCAGTAAGGTCTCCCCTCTAAGATCTAGAACTGATCTAAGTATATTTATGCATCTCAAGACAACAAGCCAACAAAGAACTTGCACTTCTGGCTGTTGATACTGCTAAACAGTTAGCTGTGCTTTGGACCACTTCAGCTTCATGCTCAGAACGTGAACATTGCTTGGGAGAATTTCAGCATGAATCACTCCCACAGAGCAGACAGCAGGAGCATGAGCTTGGCTCCCTCCAGCTCACACAGTAGCGTTTACACATCCAAATGTGTTCCTGTCACTCCGCAAAGCCCACTATAGCCACTATAATGACTTCACACCATAAAACTGCACTATAAAATGTACATTGCTTCAAATAATTACAGCAGAGGAAAACGTGCCCAAACCACTTAAGTTATAACTGGAGGTCACAGATAGCATCCCAGAGCAACTTCTGTGCTGCAGGCACAACCAACCCACTAAAAAAACAACCAAACTTAGCCAGTGGGGCTGTCAGTCAGTAGCCAAGGTGACCCCACATCCCACTCCTGTTTAGCACACAAGTTTTAATACTAAATTAATGCCTATGTTGTATGTACATGCTTATATAATTTTTAATCAAGATTTTCGTAACTAACCTTTTTCAGTATCCATTTTAATGAAATGTTTCAGACAAGTTAGCCAAAGGCAATCCCTTGTCACTGAGGGATTCAGTGCATGAGGGAAATATTTCACATTTCATAAACAAGACAACTTTTTTCTTTGTGTTTATCATACCAAGCAGGGTTGTCTACTGCAGTGAACAATGTGGAGCCTCTTTATTTGCATGTGTTGATAACTTTTCTTCATCCTGATATAATTGTAAGTACAGAATTATTATTTACTATCATCCTGCCTGCTGAAGGCAAACTTTCATGTTGGAAAGTCAAGGCATCGTTATGTAATTTACTTATGTGAGAAATAGTATGTGAGAACCCTTACTCAAAACTAGAGGTGTTATATGTACTATAAAATGAAAAAAAAAGTCTTTTTTCATGTTTATTACCTATTTTATTGGAAATGAAATGCTTAAGCTAACACAAAGGAAGTATAAAATGTGTTAGTAGTTTAGTCTCTCTTTGTAGGCAAGAGATAAAATAAGCAATTCCAGAGGATGAATAATTCCATTCCAGGATAGAAAAAAAATTAAATATATATTTCAGAAGTGCCTAGAGGTTTTCTTTATTAACTTGACATGGAAAATAAACCATTTGAGACTCTGTCAAAACTTCAGACAGGTGAAGGAGCAGCTCTCCTATGAGGCCAGACTGAGAGACTTGGGGCTGTTGAGTCTGGAGAAGAGGAGGCTCCCAGGTGACCTCATTGTGGCCTTCAAGTATCTGAAGGGGACCTACAAAACGGCTGGGGAAGGACTTTTTAGGATATCAGATAGCGACAGGACTAGGAGGAATGGAGCAAAGCTGGAGATGGGTAGATTTAGAGTGGATGTGAGGAGGAAGTTCTTCACCGTGAGAGTGGTGAGAGCCTGGAATGGGTTGCCCAGGAAGGTGGTGGAGGCCCCATCTCTGGAGGCTCCAGCCAGCCTGGTCTAGGTGGGATGTTCCAGCCTGGTGGGGGAGTTGGAACTGGATGATTCTGTGGTCCCTTCTAACCCTGAGTGATTCTGATTCTGTAACTTCTTCCTAATGAGGATGACAGGGCAATGGAGGGGTCTACCTGGGGGGCTTGTGGAGTCTCCTTCTCTGGAGACATTTAAAACCCACCTGGAATGGTCTGGGTGATCCTGCTGTGTCAGGGGGATTGGACTAGATCTTTCGAGGTCCCTTCCAATCCCTAATGATTCTATGATTCTATGATTCGAAGTTGGCTGATATTGACCTTGGACTTTAAAATACACTCGCTTTCGTTCTTAATCTTCATTTTTAATTTTCACATTGAATGAAGGAACCTCCTGCATACCCAGGCAAATCCAGAACATTAACTTCAGTCTATAATGAAAAATGACAAAATTTGTAATCATTTAACATTGAAATAACTTCCCTTTCTTGGACTGAAAAAAGTCAGAGCTGAAAAAATAATCCCCTATCATTCCACGTATTGCAGTCCAGAGATGGAAATCAACAAGAGAATCCACTTGTTTAAAGAATAAAATCCCTAGTATGACAGACTAATTAAAGATAAGTTCTTATCGAACAGCTACGTCCAGAGGGCACAGACGCATGAGCTGGAAAGACTGTTGGCAACAAGGCTGGATTTAGAACGTGTATTTCATAAAGGCAGCAGTATTGATGTGGATCAGGCTAAGCCTGTCCAACACTTGGTCAGCAATAAGGTTTCCAAATGACCAGTGTCAAGGTTTGCTGCAGCATCTGCTGGAGTTGGCTGATTCTATCTATCAGCACCAGCCACCCATCCCTCACCACAGTTCGATGACTGCCCTGTGCACCACGGACAGCTGCGGACATCCACTGGTGCAATGAAACTGACAGAGAGGAGAATAACTTCCATCTTTGAAGAAAAAGTTCTGCGTCAATGACAGTAATTTTAATTATTTTTCTACTGAATTACTCAATCTATTTTTTTCTGCTTCCAACAGAGCTCTCGAAATCAAAAGAATTCATATTGTCCAAAGCCAGTCTTTTAACCACCAAAGTTACTGCTGCATCTTTTACGGCCAGATCGCAGTCTGCCCAGCAAGTAAAAAGTGTTGTTGGAGTTTTGGTTTTGTTTCCCGTTTTGTTTTCAGATGCTTTCAGATACGAGGTTTCAGGGTGCATGGGGCATTTAATAAATTCTTCTTCAGTGTTACAATAAAATTGGTTTTAGTTCACTGATTTCATAAGTATGAGAATTGTAAAGTAACCAGTTTTTAAAAGATAGAAGCTTTTTCGTATTAAATGAGATGAACACAATCATATCAATCTCAGTAATGGTGATATGAAAATGATAGTGCCCAAGAACAGCCTTTCAATGAGTGAGTTATAAATTTTACTAATCTTCAGTAAGTTAGATACTTAACGCCATTATTCCAAATTATTCTTGCCCAAGGTGATGAGAAAAAGTCAATAACATTGATTTACCATCATCAGTGTGATTCTCATTAATATGAAAAAAGCCCTGCTATCAAACATTGTCACTTAAAACAGCAAGAGAAAAAGTATGGAGGAGTGTACAGGTGAGGACAGCGATAAGGAAACAGAAGGTATGCAAGAGTAAAGAGCAAAGCTCAGCCCAGCTCCGTACAACCCGTGAAGGAAGGAATGAGTCAGGTGATCTATTAGTACTGAAATACCACATCTGGAGTCTTGTGTCCAGTTCTGGGCCCCTCAGTTCAAGAGGGATGTGGAGCTGCTGGAGGGAGTCCAGTGTAGGGCAAAGAAGATGATGAAGGAGGTGGAGCACCTCCCTTACGAGGAGAGGCTGAGGGAGCTGGGTCTCTTGAGCTTGGAGAAGAGGAGACTGAGGGGTGACCTCATTCATGTCTATAAATATTTGAGGGGTGGGTGTCAGGAGGATGGAGCCAAGCTCTTCTAGTCTCATCTAGTCATAGGACGAGGGACAATGGGTGTCAGATGAAACATAGGAGGTTCCACATCAATCTGAGAAAGAACTTCTTCCTACTGAGGGTGATGGAGCACTGGAACAGGCTGCCCAGGGGGGTTGTGGAGTCTCCTTCACTGGAGATGTTTGAGACCCACCTGGATGTGTTTCTGCGTGACTTGGTGTAGGTGATCCTGCTGTGTCAGGGGGATTGGACTAGATGATCTTTCGAGGTCCCTTCCAATCCCTAATGATTCTACAATTGTATGATTCTACGATTCTATGAGATACTGAGTGACTACCAGCCTGCAGGATGAGCTTGGAAATACATATTTGTGTTGCTATCATTCTGAATCATTTTTGGTGATCTTTTGCTGTGATTTCATAAATCACTGCTTCCAAAACCAGAATCTGGCATAAAGAATTCCTACCAGTTCCAACAGAAATCCTTTAACATCCTGGACAACAAAAAAACAAATTAAGTAAACAATTAATAAATGAACACGTTTTTTATAAGTTCAACTTTTTTGACCTGGTTAATCTGATTCCTTTATATGTAGGGTGAGGGAAAGATGACAAGGACAGAGCTGCTGCACAGGCCACATGCTGTTAGTTAGGAAGAGCAGCTAGAAGGAGAAGAAAATTGCCACGCCATTTCCCTGAAACGTGCTAGACGCGTAGGATTGTTTTTCAGAAGTCTCAAGGCTTTCCTTGTCACTTAATTACTGATCGCAGCTTGACAAGTCAACATTTCAAACAACAGAATTTTTTCAGAGTTCATGCCTGAGTCGTCCAGTTAACAACAGTTTTGTCACTGATTCACCTTTTGGAATTGTCATTATTCTCACCCAAAGTGCGACCCTGAGGTTGGGAGGATCCAGGAAGCCATGGAAGGAGAAAGACCAGCAGCTCGAAGCAAAGCAGAGAGAAGCAAAAGCCATGGTACTGGAGCCAAAAGTGGCTCCATTAAAATTCACTGCAGTACCTACAGCACCCTACTAATGCAGTTGTGTTTGGAACACGATCAGAATCTACATTTTTATTTCACACATGCAGCTGAATTTTGATCGTGTTCCAAGGTAAATTACGACACCAGGATTTCGGAACCAGTGCAAAGAGGGCATGAAAACATGACAGCTTTTGCTTCTGCCTCTCTTTCATTACACCACTGGCTCTTGTGTGTGTCTCCTGTTGGTTACAGTTGCCAGTTCTGGGACAAACTCTCCCTAATTAGCAAAACATTTGGGAGCCAAGAAAAAACCAAACAAGGAGAGCTTACTCACCAGTGATGGTCAGGGGCAAAAGGCAACTCCACTTGGGGAGTCCAATTAAATGCAATTTTTGCAGCAAAGCCCTATCACCCACTACAACAAAACCCATAGCCCAAAACAAAGAGCCACTGCATTCCCAGACCCAGCTCTGCATCCTCTTTTCTCTGAGGAGTAAATCCCATGCAGCCCTCCCAGCAGGCAGCATGATGTGTGTCCCTCATCCTAAAAGCAGTCTGTCAGTGAGTTCTCTAACCAGCATGGGGGGTTGGGGTCTCCCGTGGGCTGTGGTCCTGCCATCTGCTCTGCCAGGGGCTCCTCTCCTCTAGTGTGCTGTCCTTCATGGGCTGCAGGTGGGAATCTGACCACTGCTGACTCCCACCACATTCCAAGGCAAAGGCTGTCTCAGAGGTCTACCCCTGCTTTTTCCTCTGTGCGGAGCTGGATCACCCGGAACCTGTGTTCCTTTCCCCAGCTAAAAACAGGAAAAAAACCCCAAAGCCCCAAAGGCCTGTAAACCTCATTTCCTCTGGGGCTGTGCTGGCCAGGTCTGGCAGCAAGAGCTTCCTTTCTTCCCCGCTCCTGCCTCTCCCACCCACCACAAAACCTTGTGTTTCGTTTGGTTTTGCTGAATGCTCTGATTCACAACTCTGAGCTTCTTGCACAGTTTTTGATCCAGTTGGTGGTCATCTTTGTCTTTAGGACTATCAGTCTGGGGCGAGACACCACCTCAGGCCACTCGGTGACTGCCTGGTTTCTCACCTGCTGGCTGTTTTTTCCCAGGGGGACCACAGAGATGCCAGAGATGGTGGATTCACCTCCACTCCAGCATGAAGCTCAGCATGAAAACCACCCAAGGAGCAGAACAGGTGCTGGACTGAGCACCTTATATTATATGTTACTGTGTCAGAAGCATTTGTACACCGGAGGTTTTAATCTCACAGGCGCTTGATTCAATTTACCTGGAATAATTTGTGTGGCAATCGCGCATGAACCTTTAGGCACGACTGTAACACAGACGACTAATGTTCATAGGGAAGTAAAGCTCATTCAGGGAATTCACTGTGAGTGCAGTGGATAAACACATGTACAATTAAAGTATTAAAATAGCACTAGAAAAACAAAAGGGGAGACTGAGGGGTGACCTCATGAATGCCTATAAATATTTGAAGGGTGGGTGTCAGGAGGATGGAGCCAGGCTCTTCTCAATGTCTTCTAGTGATAGGACAGGGGAAATGGTTGTAAGCTGGAACACAGGAGTTTCTACTTAAATATCAGAAGGCACTTATTCCCAATGAGGGTGACAGAGCACTGGAACAGGCTGCCCAGGGGGGTTGTGGAGTCTCCTTCTCTGGAGATGTTTGAGACCCACCTGGATGTGTTTCTGCGTGACTTGGTGTAGGTGATCCTGCTGTGTCAGGGGGATTGGACTAGATGATCTTTCAAGGTCCCTTCCAATCCCTAATGATTATATGATTCTATGATCTACTAACTTCTGTTCTCTTTGGTACCAAGAAATGGATCATGTAAGAATATTTACCTGAACTGAAACCTAGCTGGATGCACTAGAAAGCAGAGAACACAGACTTACATGTATTTAACATCCTGACTAGTCAGAAAATAGAATTGCTTTTCCATTAGTATTGAAATAGTTCAATGGTTCCACTGAATGAATTGAACTTTTAAATACATTAACACAAAGGACTATTAGGGATGTCATAGAATCATAGAATCACTACGGATTAGAAGGGACCTCGAAAGATCATCTAGTCCAATCTGCCTGCATCAGCAGGATCACCTAAACCAAGTCACACAGGAACTTATCCAGTCAGGTCTTGAATATCTCCAGTGAAGGAGACTCCACAACCTCTCTGGGCAGCCTGTTCCAGTGCTCTGTCACCCTCACCGTGAAGAAGTTCCTTCTGTTATTTATGTGGAACCTCCTATGTTCCAGCTGACACCCATTGCCCCTCCTCAGGTGTGCATGATAACTTTTATCTTGCTCTCCATCCATAAATAGAAACCAGGACAAATTCAGCCTTAGTATAGGTCAGTGTGTCTTATTTCACACGGAACTTTGTTACAACCAAGTCCAGTTTTGTCCTCAGTCAGTGTTATTTGTAGGCTAATGCTCCAGTCAGCGTAGGCGTGAAAGAAGAATATCTGCAGACATTAAAAATTAAACTTGAGTGATAATTTGCAATTAATAAAAACCCCATTGTCTACAAAACAGTGTCCTCTTAAGCTTTAATACCTGCAGCACCAGTGTTCTGCAACTGCAGGGGTAGGTCAAAGTTTGGACAAAACCAACAAGCTCATGTATATGGAAAGAATTGCACATACTCACCTGACAGGTGTGTGGATCCTGTTTGTACCCTGGAGCTCACCTTTGTGTCACGGTCCACTTTCAAAGTAGATGGAACATGTATTTTGTTTATAGCTTATATTACATGCTGGTAGAACCGACAACACTTTGTAGAGTCATTAGAATTTATGGGGTCACCCCATCATTAAATGTAGCTGCAAAACCAAGTTGAGTAGCAAGTCCCTTGCAATGAATCTCTTGTCTGTTGTGTTTCACACACAAGAGTGTTTTTCAAGTGTGATTGCTTCGATGCGTGTCTTATTCTCTTGTTTTCTCACGGGCTGATGAGGAGATAGGGCTGGACGGGACTCTGGGCAATCTGGTCTAGTGAGTGATGTCCCTGCTTGTTGCAGGGCTGGACGGGACTCTGGGCAATCTGGTCTAGTGAGTGATGTCCCTGCTTGTTGCAGGGGGTTGGACTAGATGACCTCTGGAGATTCCTTCTGACCTATGATTCCATGACTCTACATAATAGTATGTTATACTACATTGAACATATTTCTGTATTTCAAAAGAGGAAAAAGAACATCAAGAGAAAAAGAACAAACTACTGTCTTTTCCACATTGACAGGCAGTAACTATTAGCCTCAAAAATAATCTCTTAAATTTTTGGAACGAAGGAGGAGAGTAAAAAAGAGAGAGATTGGCCCTCTGCAGCCAATTATGAGAAAGAAGGATCTAGTCCTAGATACAGACAAATCCAGTATGAGCAGAAACTGGTGAGTTTTCTTAGAGGAGAGTCACGATGGATCAAGAGCAAAACAAGACAAGCAGATTATGAGTTCTTACAGCCTGGTGGATGCTTGGAATCTTCTACCAAAGTATCTTTTACAATTTTTCTTAGTGCCTTTGCTATGGTGACAGAATGAGGATAAAGAATAGCTTGTTCTTAATATGGTGTGCGAGTGGGGCTTGTTACATCAATGCATGGTTTGGTTTGTACCTCAAAAGGCATTTTGGTTATAATAGGTTAATAAGCAGACCTTTAGTAAAGAAACTATATGAAAGGGATTGACTTACTGTAGTAGCACCATTATGCTTACGATAGGCCTGTAGCTATGAAGGTCCATCCCCTCTGTCCGAATTACCAGTATATCAAAACCATATCAACTCTAGAGAGCTGACATCGTCCCTCAATAGCAGGAGTCAAGACATGTTCCCTGTATTAAAACTTCCTAAGGAGACAAAAGCATAATCAGAATGACTAGAGTGTGGGTGGAATTTCCACTGTATGACGAAGAATGTGAATGTGCTAAGATGTGTCAGTATCTCAGGGACAATCCATTGGGCAGTGATGCCTGAGAAGGGTAAGCTGCAGTTAAATGAAAGAAGGTATTTAAAAAACAAAGCTTCCTGCTGTTATTTTGCATTGCCCATGTGGCAAAAACTGGGATTATGGAAGGATTACACAGCTGGCAAGGCAGAGGCACGCTCGTGGTTCTGTTTTCTCGTAATTAATTGAAAAAGGCAATATGATCTTCTGGGCACGGGAGGAAGAATATATTTTCTGGCAGGCTGCCTCTCTCCCGAGCCCGCAGCCGCCTGAGGTTTTGCCCTTCTCTCTTTACAGAAATGGCTGCTGGTTCCAGCAGTCGATGCACAGCGTCTTGGCTGCCAGGTGCAGACAGCAAGAACATCAGTCATACCTGGTTAATCTCTTCCGGACGTTTCTGAGCTTGGTATTTTAACAGGGGAGGAGGCTTGTTTACTGTCTTGGGGCTCTGCTGCGAATCAAACTAGGCGCTGTACCCTTTAAAAATCACAATCATATATTTGTGAAATAAAATTGCATCTACTTTCACCACACCAGTTAACTCTGCTTTTTGTTGGACAACTGTATGGATGATGCAATGATTTTGCACCTGATGTTGGACGTTCAACTTTTACACAGACTCCTCTTGCTTCCTCTGCCCAAATCAGTAACGGAATATATTGTCCTAGAGCACCGTGACATAAAACCTGGAGCCATAGAAGGATCTTTTAAAGTTCCCAGATGCTGAGCACATCAGGAATTATCTGAGGAAGAAAAGTATTGGATAGAGATATATATTAAGCAAGATCTAGCTTGCAATTTTTTGATAGATTAGGAGACTACAGATTTATGTTTTAGGTCCCTTCCAATCCCTAATGATTCTATGATTCTATGATTCTATGTTCCCTTTTTTTTTCCCTGAAGAAATGTGATGCCTTTCCCTGGGAACAGGATACTTTTTGGGTTTTTTGCTTGCTTATCAATTAAGAAATATAAATCTATTTTTTTTCAGAAGGAAAGCAACTTTTCTTCAGCAGAAATTTGAATAATATTTATGACTAACTCTGACAAAAAAATGCAGCCTCACCAGAGAACAATTAATTAGAGCTTGGAGCTAGGGCTTTACTTCTTCTCTGGCAGACTCTATCCAACCATCATTTTCCTTGAGACACCAGCTGCAGTACTGTTAATTTAAGGGACCATAATCAAGACAGAGGTCTGAAGCAAATCCTTATTGGCATCACTCACAGCAAACTAGTGAAAAAATAATCTTGAGGACATCATTTAGTTTTCATTATCACACCTATTTATTTACTTTTAGTATTTCATCCATCTTAGACTATGAAACTGCGATAAACATTGCATTGCTTCATAATAGTCTTCCTCTTGCCCAATGTTCATGCACATCTCTCTCAAGGCACAGCAAAACTTTAAAAAAAAAGCTCTTTATGCTTTTGAGAGCCTTCTTCCATGACCTCAGAAGTCACCACATCAGTCCTATAGTACAGGTGTCTCATGCTAATTACACTATTCCTTTATAAATTCTCGTCTTGTTGGCTTAGCTATCATAAATTTCAGAATCACAATATCATAGAATGACTTTGGTTGGAAGAAACTTCAAAGTTTATCTAGTCCCAATTCTCCTGCCATGGGCAGGAAAACCTGTCACTAGGCCAGTTTGGCCACAGCCCCAAGGCTGTCCAACCTGGCCTTGAACACTTTGAGCAATGGGACATCTATATCTTTTCTGGACAAACTGCTGCAGTCTTTCAGCACCCTCACAGTGAAGAATCTTCTTCATTTCAGTTTAGATCCATCAGTCATCAGGAGCTTCGCTAGACTGCCATCAATTCCCAAATAAAATGGATAGTAACTTTGCAACTTCATTCACCAGTTCACTCAGAAGCCATGGATGTATCTCGTTTGGTCTCATGAATTCATGAATCTTCAGGTTCTTTATATATTTATGAAGCTTCTCTGCCCCTGCCATGGCTGGTGCTTCTTTCTCCTTCTCAGCTGTTGACTTTTGTGTCTTGGGCAGTGTGGTTTGAGTGCTTACCAGTGAAGACTGAAGCAAGGACATCACTGAGGACATCAAGGACTGAAGCAAGGGCATCAGTCTGGAGAAGAGGAGGCTCCGAGGTGACCGTATTGTGGTCTTCCAGTATCTGAAGGGGGCCTACAGAAAAGCTGGGTCTTTTTAGGATGTCAGGTAGTGACAGGACTAGGGGGAATGGAGCAAAGCTGGAGCTGGGTAGATTTAGAGTGGATGTGAGGAGGAAGTTCTTCACCATGAGAGTGGTGAGAGCCTGGAATGGGTTGCCCAGGAAGGTGGTTGAGGCCCTGTCCTTGGAGGTCTTTAAGGCCAGACTGCATGAGGCTTCAGCCAGCCTGATATAGGGTGAGGTGTCCCTGCCCATGGCACTGGAGTTAGAACTGGATGATCCTGAAGTCCCTTCTAACCCTGACTGACTGTATGACTTGATCTGGGTGATGCTGCTGTAGCAGGGGGATTGGACTGGATGATCTTTCCAGGTCCCTTCCAATCTCTAATGATTCTATGACTCTATGAGTACCTCAGCCATCTCCCTATCACTGCCAGCCAAGTAACCTGTTTCCTTCCAGAGATGGACCACTTTTTCTCTAGTTTTCATTTTGCAGTCAGTGTAGCTGTAGACACTTTTCTTATTACCTTTGGTGTCCCTGGCCAGATTTACCTGTATCAAGGCTTTGGCATTCTAACCTGAACCCTAGATAAATAGGCAATCCTCCTATATTCTTCCTAGTCCACCTGTCCTTGATTCCACTTCCTGTAAGCTTCCTTTTTGTCTTTTGGTTTGTCCACCATCTCATTGTTCATCCCCACAGGCCTCCTGGCATTTTTGCCTCATTTCCTGTTTATTCTTTACCAGTTTATTATTCTTTACCAGCCTTCTTGTTAGCACACTCTAAAATCAGTATCACATTTGCTGTAAACATCTCTATGGTACTAACAATCTCCTAGCAGAAGGAACCTCATCTGTATTTCTGTATGCCTGTGCACGTTCGTAGGTGTGTGGGAATGCTGAGTCTTCTAAACGTAGTTTTTTTTGTGCCGGCAGAAGTCTGATTGTGCTTTGAAAAAATGCAGATAAAATAAATAGTTAACAAACTGTGAGACCACATCTGGAGTGTTGTGTCCAGTTCTGGGCCCCTCACTTCAAGAGGGATGTGGAGCTGCTAGAGGGAGTCCAGTGTAGGGCAACGAGGATGATGAAAGAGGTGGAGCATCTGCCTTATAAGGAGAGGCTGAGGGAGCTTGGAGAGGGGTGACCTCATTAAAGTCTATAAATATGTGAAGGGTGGGTGTCAGGAGGATGGAGCCAGGCTCTTCTCAATGTCATCTAATGATAGGACAAGGGGCAATGGGTGTAAGCTGGAACATAGAAGGTTCCACATCAACTTGAGAAGGAACTTCTTCCCAGTGAGGGTGACAGAGCACTGGAACAGGATGTCCAGGGGGATTGTGGAGTCTCCTTCACTGGAGATGTTTATGACTCGCCTGGATGTGTTCCTGTGTGACTTGGTGTAGGTGATGCTGCTGTGTCAGGGGGATTGGACTGGATGGTCTTTCAAGGTCCCTTCCAGTCTCTAATAACTCTATGAAACCATTGCAATCTATTTCCTTTCTTACCACTATCAGCTTCCATGAGATTGAAAATTTGGTGACTGTATTAATTACAGTACTATCTTAAAAAAAATATGTATAACTGTGCAGCAGAAAACTCTGCCAGCTAACAGAGCCTAAAGATCTCTGTTCCTTCCACACCCACTGAGCACAAATGGAGCAGCAGGTAGTAATGACAGCAATTCTGTACCACAGTTGATAGCTGTGGATAACTATGGACAGTTTACATCCTCGGACTTTTGTAGAAGCGGAGGACACTGTTACCTCTCCACTTTTTAGTGATTCTGCTTAAACTGGTGCAAGCTGATGCATCCCTGCTGCTCTTGCTTCCACTTTGGTACATCTGTCAGCATGCTAAATATGTCAGCATAACTTCTCCCGTGGTCATGCCATGAACCAGAGTGATGAATAGATGTGGCTCCAAAATATTCTCCGGGGCACACAATACCCTGCTGTGGCTCCTGCAAAAATGGCAAGAGGCTTCAGGAATGGGCCTTACAGCTCCTTTGCTCTTCTTAGTACTGGTTCTTGTTCTGTGTGGATCACTGCAGTGTCACTGTGTGTGAGTATCTGCACTCTTTAGATGTTGGTTAATTTTAGCAAAAGGTGGAAAGCACTGCATTTGAATACTAGGTGCAGCTGCAGTCCAAATCACGCACAGCATTGTGCTGTGTCTCCTGACCTACATCGTCTAGTTGGTGCCAACAGTAACTGCGGCAGTGATTTCACATGCAGCTTGGTGTGACAGAGGCTGCTGATCCATCATAGCCTGTCAGCACTCTCACAGCATGCCTAATGAGGGGGACTGTGATATTGTGGAAGATAAGCTATTCCCTTCCCATCAATTGATCCTTGCACTTCCAGGTGATTTGTCTTTGCTGCTTCTTGCAGCATCTTATGAAGCTACAGGCTAACAAGGCAACAGATTTTTCTTCCTTAACTTCAGGGATGCCTGGAGTCAAATGCAAAGACATATACAACGACAGATAATGTGTACTTAAAAATCAGACATTGAACACTAAGCAAAAGAAATAAAGCTTAATGAATTTCTGCTGGGGGATGTCTTTTATTTTCCAGTAATAAAGGATTTTAGGAGATGTAGTTATGTAATGTAAATAAAACAGTAATCATGCAGATGTCAAAATCTGTGTACAAGCATCAGTATTTGAAAGAGATTCATCAGGAAGCTAGAAACTAGAATTCATTGCAAGACTTGCACATAGACCTGCTTCTATGGACTTGAGAATTTCACTCTTCACACACCTTGGAAGTGTCAGAATGGTTTAAAAAAAAATTAAGAAATAGTTTGGCTTCTTGCTTCACTGAACCCACCCATTCTCAAGCATTAGCAACTTTCAACTTCCCTGTGATGTTTTCCTGATAAATCATAAAATCATCTTGGCTGGAAAGGACCTCCAGGATCATCAAGTCCAGCCTTCATCCCAACATCTCCCTAACCCCTCAAGTGTTCTAGCTACTCATTTCTAAACAGTTCCAGGGACAGTGACTCCACCACCTCCCTGGGCAGCCTGTTCCAGTGCCCAACCTCTCTCTCAGGAAAAAACTTCTTCCTAAGATCCAATCTAAATCTCCCCTGATGCAACCTGAGGCCATTTCCCCTCATCCTATCATTAGTAATTTGGGGGAAGAGATCAGTAGCAGCCTTTTAACAATCTCCTCTTAGGCAGCTGTAGAGAGCAACAAAGTCTCCTCTCAGCCTCCTCTTCTTTAGCCTAAAGAACCTCAGTTCCCTCAGCCACTCTTCACAGGGCCTGTTTTCCAGTCCTCTCCCCAGCCTCATTGCCCTTCTCTGGACACACTCCAGCACTCAATGTCCTCCTTATACTGTGGTGCCCAAAACAGATAATAGTTTTCAGGCAGGTAAGAGTTTCCTTCTTCTGTGAGAGCTCTTGCAGCTGTGGGATGAACATTGTTTTCAATAATACATTGAACTGGGAAAACCAAAAAAATGGAAAGTGAGAAATATGAATAACTAGTCTCAGATGCCTATTTTGCTCAGAACTTAACAACTTCTTTTAGTTCTTAAAGTGCTTCTGGATTATAGTCAAGGAGCATTAAAAATGTCTCTCCAGTCTTTCACCACTGTTAATTTCATCTTGGACCTGATTAAATTAATGGAAGCCAGTCAGGAATTGAGATGTTTAGCAATCCCCAACACAGGACTACAGTTAAACTGGGAGAATTAACAGGAAAAATCTGTACCAGATTTAAAAAACATGCATTGCTGTTGCAGTTTGAAAACTACCAGAATTTTCAGAAGTATAGATTTGTGCTTTCATGAGGAAAAAGGTGCACTTTGCTTTAAGAGAATTGTCCCAGGTACCTGCCCTGGGGTGGTGTGGGCTAGGTGACAAGATAAAAGGGGTTGATCAGCATGTCCCTGCTTCTTTTGGCTGGGGACTTCCTCCTGGCACGGGGTTTCAGCTCTGGCATCTACCATGACACCTTTCCAGGATTGGGGGTAAGATGAGATGGGGCGGCTTGCGGCAGCTTACGGTGGCTTGCCATGGTCAGGGAGGTGGCTTGGCTCTGGGCCCATCCAGTGCTGGCTCCCAGTCCCAGCCCTGCCCCCAGCCCTGGCTCCAGCCCCGGCACTGGCTGCCATCCTCAACCCAGCCCAGCTCCGGGCTGGCACTGCAGACTGGAGAAGCAAGAACTTAGTGCCCATCTTCCCTCCACCACGGAGCAGCCATGCAGTGACCCATGGTGAGCTGAAGGATTCTTCCCTTTCCCCCTGTAGCTGAGGCAGGAGTAGAAGGGAGACATGAGGGTCATGGAACCCTCTTGGCCACATTTGCAGAGTGCAGGGCAGGGCCCTGCTGATGTGAATATGTGGTAGGTCTCCATCTTGAATCTCACACGTGGCTGGGGCCATGCAGCCGTCGCTGTCATCTTAAAAAACACTGATCAGCAGAAAGAGAGACTGTTTGTAATTTCTGCCACTAAGCATAGCTGGAGATGCTCAAGGATTGGGGACAGAAGGAGCTTTAAGAGAGGCATCTCAGAATTTCTTCGTGCTTAGCTGAATGTTGCAGTTTGAAAATTACCAGAATTTTCAGATGTCTAGATTTGTGCTTTCATGAAGAAAAACGTCATGTTGCTTTAAGAAGACCCCCCCCAGTGACCTGTCCTGGGAGCAGTTACAATATAGAATTGTCCTGATTCCCTGCCCTTGAGGAATGGGCTACATGAGAAAATAAAAGAGGGGAGTGATCTTAGCCCTGTCTTTTTTTGCTGAGGGCTGCTGCCCTATGCTAACCCACCCCACACTTCCAGGGTGGTGCCGAGGGCAAGGCCCGGCCCCGCTCAGCCACAGGGAGGGATGCAGCAGCTCTGTACAGCCCCGACCCCAGCTCAGCAGCGGCGGCACTGGCTTCAACCTAGCCCAGTCTGGAGCTGGCACCTCAAACCGGAGAAGTAAGACCTTAGTGCTGATCTACCATCCCATCACCACCGTCACGGAGCAGCCATTCAGTGACCCGTGGTGAGATGAAACGATTCTTCCTTTTTCTCCTGAAGCTGAAACAGGAGGAGAGAGGAGAGGAGAGGTTCATGCAACCCTCTTGGCCATGTTTGCATAGTGTTGGGGGCTGACGTGGCCATGCGGTCAGTCTCCATCTTGGGTCCTGTTTTTTCCTAACAGGGTAGATTCTACAAAACCACTGTTGCGAGATGCCAGCCTGTTCCACTGATACCAGAAACCACTTCTGGAAGTCAGTTTTTTCATCTCAAATGGCCTTTCACAGTGATATATCCAAGCAGAGGTCAGATCTCTCATCAGGAAACCCATAACAGAGCAAAGAATCTTGATACAGACTTTATTGTTTCCTGACGAAAATCTCCGTTGCTTTAAGCGCGGTGCAATTCTCATTGGGAGTTCAATAGCCATTAGTTCCCTATGATCTGTTTTAATAAGCTAAATAGCAATAAACATTGATTTTATTTTTTGCCTTGCTGCTCTCCCCCAGGACAAGACACAATGGCTCTTTAGTGTGGACTGTCAGTTTCTAATTGCTAGTTGTTTCAGCTGTTGTCTTCTTCTCTACTCTCACTTTTTTCTTTTCATCACCCAACTCTTGTGGTTTACAACCTCCTGTTACTAACCAGATGCCTTCCAACATCAACATTCATATGATGAGAAAAAGCTGCAATGAAGACTGGAAGAATGAGAGGGTGGTTAGGTGCTGGAATGGATTGCCCAGGGAGGTGGTGATGTCACCAACCCTGGAGGTGTTTAAGGAACCGGTGGATGCGGTGCTTGGGGATATGGTCTAGGGGTTAGGCACTAGGAGAAAGGGCTGGACTTGATGACCCTGGAGGTCCTTTCCAGCCAAGATGATTCTGTGATTCTAATGGGAGGCCACAGCTGAAATAAAAGACTAATGAAGCATAGGTGTCACTAATAAAAATTAAATATTGATTTTAATCATTGCTTTAAAACAAGAAATACATTTTGAATATCAGTTACATCTTCACACCAGCTTTCAGAAGAACACTATACACATCACGTTTCACTCCATCACGTTATTTTCTAGAACATGCTTTTCTTTAAAATGCAATACAACACCAAAGCATTGCACAGATTATTTTTGTTGGGCAGTGATGCTTTAGCTATTTTAAATCTTTAAAAGCTAGTCTTCAGCTGGTGTTAGAGGGAACAAAGAGTTCATAACCCTGGGTCTCTCATTGCTCAGCTTGTTCTTCTGATTGGCAGCTATCGGAACAACGCAGCACACATTTGTGAAGACTCAAGTGGCTTATTGGACACTTTGCTCCAGAATACGGTAGCCAGTCTGGAATTCTGTGAGTAGTTAACTACAAACCAGTAGCTGATTCTATATAACAGGAGCTATGAGTTGGCAGAAAATATAATCATAGAATCATTACGGATTGGAAGGGACCTTGAAAGACCATCCAGTCCAATCCCCCTGACACAGCAGGATCACCTAGACCAAGTCACACAGGAACACATCCAGGCGGGTCTTGAACATCTCCAGTGAAGGAGACCCCACAATCACACTGGGCAACCCATTCCAGTGTTCTGTCACCCTCACTGTGAAGTAGTTCCTTCTCAGGTTGATGTGGAACCTCCTATGTTCCAGCTTACAACCATTGCCCCTCATCCTATCAGTACATGACATTGAGAAGAGCCCAGCTCCATCATCCTGACACCCACCCCTCAAATATTTGTACACATTAATGAGGTCACCCCTCAGTCTCCTCTTCTCCAAGTTCAAGAGACCCAGCTCCCTCAGCCTCTCCTTGTAAGGGAGGTGCTCCACCTCCTTCATCATCTTCGTTGCCCTACGCTACTAAGCTACAGAAAGTTCAGGGATTTGATCGGTAAGAGTCCACTTGTCCAATTGAGGAATCGTCAAGATAGAAAGAGTAAAGCACTTTGTTTGATTCAAATGGTTTCTGTCATTTCAGGTTTTGAAATGGGGTTGGAGGGGGCCTTCAAAGGCTATTGAGTCCAACCCTCCTGTTCAAGCAGGATACGATTCATTGAAAAGCTGAAAAAGCCTAAATCCACTCCACAATATGGGAGTCTGCAGTCTCAAAACTGTGCCCAGTATGTGTGTATTTAAAAAAATAATGAAACCACCAAAAACAAACAAACCCCAAAACGAAAACCTCAAACACCTCGGGAAACAACAAAAAAGGAAATTTTCAAGAACAAATTTCTTTTTGTGAGACGTTTAATTTCCCTAAAGTTTATTAAATACTTACTTACTGACATCAAGGCATTGGACTTGTAATGGAGTTTTACTGTTTTACTTAAAGTAAA
The DNA here is from genome assembly GCA_013400115.1 of Rhinopomastus cyanomelas. Taxonomy (NCBI): domain Eukaryota; kingdom Metazoa; phylum Chordata; class Aves; order Bucerotiformes; family Rhinopomastidae; genus Rhinopomastus; species Rhinopomastus cyanomelas. The sequence goes on along the minus strand of VXBP01000097.1, from coordinate 192,467 downwards.
CTAACAAAAAAATGTTGCCTTTTTCATTCTTTTAAAATTCACATTATTTTCAACTGAGAGATCCATGGCAATAAAATATTTGCTTATGCAGCAAATTTACTTTTTCTTTTTTAAAGAAGAACAAAATTATTTCATTGGTTTAGTACTATCACATGTTCAATTGCAGCAGGACAGAACAGCACTGAAGATGGTGAAGGGTCTGGAGAACAAGTCTTATGAGTAGTGTCTGACAGTGCTTGGGCTGTGTAATCTGCAGAAAAGGAAGCTGAGGTCTCTTCTCACAAGTAACAAATGGCCTCAGGTTGTGCCAGAAGAGATTTCGTTTGGACACTAAGAACAAAGAGTCAGTAAGCATTCGAACTGGCTGCCTAGGGAGGTGGTTAAATCATCATCTCTGGGTGTGTTCAGAAATCATGTAGATGTGACTCTTAAGGACATTGTTTAGTGGTGAGTTTGGTAGAGTTCAGTTAATGTTTGGACTCAATGATCTTAAAGGTCTTTTCTAACCTAAGCAATTCCATAATTCTATGATTCTACAGTTTTATGACTTTAAATCTACAACTATGTCCTGAAGAAAAGTTCTGTAAGAAAACCAGCTCTATGATAAAGATATGCTAAAAAGATAACGATTATAATGAGCTTAAAAACTCCATCTTTTAAATAATTACGTATACTTAAGAGTTGAGAAATTTTTTCCCTTCTATTTTTATTCTACATTCAGAAACGAAAAGATAATTTAGTTAAGATATGTAAATAAAACATGTTTCAAAGTATCAAAATACACAGCAAAATGCAAATATTTACTTTCAACTGGGTGCACCAGATTCTCCTGGATTGTGTTTGAGGAGCCATCTCTGATAGTGCTCCCTGATCCCAGGCAAATTGCTTGACACCTCTTAGATTCCTTTTATAAAGTGATTAAAATGTTTACTTGCTGTTCTTAACTCCCAAAGGACTTTGTCTGGGTTAATTAATTAATGGTTTTAGAGCACTTTGAAAATCAGAAGCATTACGTTAGCTCTAAGCATTATGGTCATGAAACCTGTTTGAAAGCACAATGTATGATCAGTTAGCTTAGATCAAAGCTCATGTAGCTGCGACGCTAATAAATAGAATTATTGAAATCAGATGACCTTCCGTACCACTTCAGACTTCCAAGCTCACAAAGACCAGTCGGTCTCCGCTGTGCCCCATATTGCCTATGTCACAGTTGAAACAGCTAGAGAGGTTTGAAAAAAGCCAATATTTTCTGTAATTGTTTAAAAGCTCATTAAGCAGACTGAAAAGTCCTTGTCTACAGCATCTAAGGGCCCTTATACAAAGTGCTCCATGAATGTAGCTAAACAAATAGGATAAAATGCTGCTGAAATGTATTCATATCAATTATAATTGGCATTTTAATGAACTGAATATCCATGATATTTTCTCTAAAACCTGAAGGTGATGACTTTGAAACTTAGTGACAGAGTCATTTATTGAAAATAAAAGGTCATATGATAATGTAGCATTTCGGAAAATATTGCCTGAAAATTTTAATTGACTGAGGTCTTTCTTTTCCATTGCATCATTTGCTGTTGAGGAAAACATCAATAATTCAGGGGTTTTTTGGTCACATTGATTTATTGATATGAAATGGAGGATTCTATCTATAAATATATATCTAGATCTTTCATTGTTTGAGTGCCATCATACACCTATGTAGTTCCTCACAGTTTTTTCCTCTGTCAGGCTACCTATTAGTCAGTGTGAATCCTAGTAAAATGTATAAGTTAAAAAGTTTAGTTGGAAAAGTTAAATTTTTAAACAAGTTAAATATACAGCTGCAGTAATAAAACCATAATGTATTGCTGAGGCTCACATTCTCGTTTTCCATTCTTCAATATGTGCTTTTCTCTAATGCTTTGATTAGGAATTTATTTGCCTTATTTTTCACGTTGCATAGTATCATATTTTAAAATTAATGTGAAGAAAATTTCTTGCACAATTTTGAGTTTACTTCCTTCTTGACATTAAAGTCTGTGAAATGATTCAGAGGCTTCAGTTCAGCAAGTGCACTACTACTACTTACAATATTCAAAGTGCTTTTTTATGTCTACACCCATCTGTCTACCTACACTTATTTGTATGCTACAAGGCTTTACCTGCAGTCATCTTTAATCCTTGGTTTTCGGAAAAAATGACCAACACTCCGTAAAGGGTTAGGGCTGGGGTGGCCACTAGACAGATGTCAGATGCTCTCTATTAGGTTCTCTCCATTCCCAAAGGGAAACTGAAATGCAGTAAAGAAGAGAGGCTTATGAACTGGAAAAAACCCCCAAAGTAATAAAATGAAATATATACAAACATACACAAAATCAAGACTGAAACCAAAATGTCTACTGTATCATGGTGACCACCAATGCTGTGAGCAGGCATCGAGAAACTCCCAGAACGGACTCAGGGGCAGGCTCAGGAGCTGGTTTTTTGAACAAGATTGAGCAATGCACAGGTTGGGGTTGAAGACAGAATGAAGTCATAGGATCATCAGCTATTGAAAAAGTGATCTTGACCCTTGTGGTCCATCAACAAGGAACGCCTTGTTGGTTAGTGCAGGGTCACCTGCTCTGTCTGCTGCTCCCCTTACTGCACCCCAGTGTGGTGCACAGGGCTTACCAGCGACCTTGGTCTTCACAGAAATAAGCAGCAAGAACCTTTCTGCATCCCAGTCCTTAGTAGTGGTGGCAAACACTATGCATTATTACTTGCAGGAGCAGTCACTCTGCTCTGTGCTGTTAACTGCAGAAAGTGCAGTTAGTTGGAAGAGACTGAGCTGAAAAGTCAAATTCCTGAATCGGTTCTGTTCTAGCTCAAACCAGGACACTCTCTTACAAATTTTTACTTTCTTTTTAAAGTCATGGTGGTCACAGAAATGCTAGTGGGAAGGACATGAGGATATTAGTGCTGTTTGGTTCAATCTCCTACCTGAAATGGGACTTTTGCCTCTATCAGCTTAGTAATGATTTTATCTAGGCACAGAGAATGCTACAAGCATCTGTAATTTGTGCTAAATATATTACAGGGACATATCATCTTTCCAAAATCCATCACCACAAACTGAAAAAAAAAAAGAGAAGATCTAAGAACTTATAGCCAACATTAAAGTCCTGATGAGATATTAAAGCAGCTGTAAAATAACAGCAGTGACACCTCAGACTGACTGAAAATGATTCACCATTCTTTTGTGCCCAGATCATGTGGTTTGGAAGATTTTACCTCCAAAAACCTAAATGTGCATTAAAGGAACACAGTCTTCAGCACTTGATGCTTAGATTGGTGCTAAATGACATACGGCTATACTCATTAAAATTAACCACACTGAACTATTGACCTTACTTTGGCTACATAATCCAAGAGGAGATGCTTTATTACCTGCTACACCACGTAGATATAAACAAATCTATGGGGTCAGATGGGTCACATCCAAGAGTGCTGAAGGAGCTGGCAGATGTGCTCAGTAAACCATTTTCCATCATCTATCAGCAATCCTGGCTAAGCAGTGAGGTCCCAGAGGATTAGAGCTTAGCAAATGTGATGCCCATCTACACGAAAGTTTGCCCCATCCCTAGAAACATTCAGGGTCAGGCTGGATGAGGCTTTGAGTAGCCTGATCGAGTGGAAGAAGTCTCTTATCATGGCAAGGTAGCGTTGGACTGGAAGATCTCTGAAGTTTCCTTCCAACCAAAAGACCTTATGATTTAATGTTTCTATGATTATTTGACTCCGTGCCCTGAACTCAACAAGTTGTTGCAAAACTTTGTCCTAGAAGAAACTGTTCTACTGAAAAGGTTGAAATACAAATGTCAACAGCCCCGAGCATATTCTCACACACCCACCTATATTAAATATTTACAGCTATTATCAGTTCTCTAGACTAAGACTTGGATAGTGTCAAACACTTTCCTTACAATTTGCTGCTCGACTTGCATTTTGCAAAGATGATTATGGAGCCTTTAATTAAAAATATTCCAACTTCTAGTAACTAAGTGTGAAGAATGCATCTGCAAAAATAATGTCACACTAAAGAGGATGTTATGGATATAGGCACTGAAAATCCATTCCTAGGGGGAACTGGATATCTGTTTAAGTTAGACATTTATCTGTCACTGTTGATGGCAAAGGTTTACATCCAATGCTAATAGGAAGAGCTAAAATACCAGCCTCATCAGCTGCTTGAATGGCTGTCGTAAAGTGAATTTCATGACCTCGCGGGCTTGCTGCTTGCAAAATGCATCTTTATAAGAACAAAATCCACAGTCCTCATGCTACTGATGCCATTATTGATAGCAGTGGAAACTTCAGAGTAAGCACTATGGGACTTGGTGGTAGCAGACTGCAAGAATTAACATATAAACCCGTGAAGATTGTTCTAGCATCACATCTGCAAAACCAGCTTCTTAGTAGAAACGGAAAGTACGTGATGTACAGGTGGGATGTGATCATGAAACGCTGACTCTGCAAGACGATACGGAGTACAAAATCTTGTGCTTGGGGCTTCCTTTGCAGGGCTGGGATTTACAATGAAAAGGTTCTGGTTTCAGGTGTATTTTCTGAAATAGACCGGAAGAGCTAGAGTTGCCAACACAACAGAAAGCTCCTAAAAGTAAGATGCTGATGAACCAGGTGTCGCAGCACCTAATGCGTTTAGCCTCTCTTGTTTCTAAACAGTTCTGACTGGTTATGGATCCATGGCCTAGCTCCTGCACAACCATTTAATGCTGCAATAGCTCACTTCATCACTCTGTGAGGAACCTGATACTCTTGAACACCTTTTTTATGTATCCCAACTGTCTCAGTCATGCCTTCCTGTCACAGCTTCCCAGGAACAGATTTTCTGGAGTGCTGGCCCTATACCCACACAACTGAGTTCTAAGGCAGCAGCAGATGCCTAATCGTTCAGAGAAACCAGATCCTACGTCATTTCAGCCCTCTTAGCTAAAAAGAACACACTCTTTAGTCACAGAATCATAGAACCTTAAGTGCTTTTTTCACTCAGTAAATCAACAGTCACCCAAAGGTTAGTCATTATTACTCGTTTTTGGCTATCACAAGTATTGAGTCAACTCCAATGTCCTGGAGAACAGCTCATACACATTTCTCACTGTACCAAGCATTATTTTCCCTCTTTTCCCACCCAATAAATCTGTCCTCTCACCAGCACATATGTCTTGGCAGCAGTCCAGTCATGGGCATCACTAACAAGATGGTCCCGAGGTCCACCTAGTCACTCTTTAATACAATAACAACATATCAGCTTGGCAATCAATCACCTATCATTCTCCTCAAATAAACAAACACAACTGCAGGAGAAAATACTCCTGGGCACCAGCTTGCACTGAGATGGTGGCAACAGCTGGTCCAGCAGATGCTTCTCATGTGATTCAACACCTGTGCTCCTGCACTAGGCCATGATAACAGATATTTTCTTGCTTTTCAAAATCCTGAAATATTCGTATCTAAAATAACTGACCCCGGAGATTTAGCAGAGCACTACTTTGTTGCTTGAAGAAAACTACCCCAATTTAGAAGAGAGCCTGAAAAAGCTTTAAACACATATGTTAGTTTAATGTCTGTGCTTCGTAACTTATGTGCAATGTAGTTTTGAGCCACTGCAGTCCTCTTGGTAGCCTGTAAGTGCAAAACAGACGTGGTAAAGGAATGTAGTTAACCAGAGTCTTATCCTGACCTAATACGGATGAGATAGGTACAGACACATATTTTTAAAGTTAAAATTCATAAGAGCTTTTGATTTGGGCACATTTCATTACCAGTTTAAACAATTTCTTACGTCCTGAATAAAAAAGCGGGTTTTTATTATCTTATAGACACTTCAAAGATGTAGGACAGGGACTCAGTTTTCTGTAAGAGGTTATATTAGACCTATCTGTCCAGGTAGGCACAGAAAGTATGAGCATATAAAAATCCTTTGTCCTTAAATAGTCTTAGCAGCACATAGAAATATTTAGTCATGACTACTAAATCCACTGATTTGGAAATCTATTAATTTCAAAATGCACATTTCAGGAGTTGGCCTCCATGATCCTCATGGATTCCTTCTAACTCAAATTATGTTGTGATTTTAAATCCCAAGTACTCAGATCTGTCAGAAGATACAGATAAGGAAAATACAGATAAATGATACTCTTCTGTTCCTCAGAACTGCCTGCCGTGAGAGGATGCCGGAGGACAACAAGCACATTGTATAATGTCACTTATCAACAAGAGAATTGCCTCTGTCCCTACTACCATCTCTGCTCCAGACAAGCACCCTTGCTCGTATCTCTAGCAGACCCTTGAAAGCTTTTGTTTCATACTGCTAAAGAAAGCACCAGTTAAGTGATTTCTTAAGAGAGGTCAGATTGGGCTAAATGGGGATCACAAAGAGATGATCTCTGGAACTCTTGATTTCCTGACCATTTCAGAATCTTTTTGTTCTGTTCTATTTTTTCTATAATATTTTCTCATCTCATGAAAATATGGGCAGCACAGAGCTTGATGAGGCACTAATAATCTCATCTGTGGAACATGGAGGCTTCATCTGTGCATATAAATAATCTCTGAACTCAATGCACTCTAAACTGGTAAATCAGCATCACGGTAGCCAATAGGATTTAGGGCTTGTTTGGCTTTTTCAGTGCTTATAGCAAAACAGGAGTACTGCTGAGTGAAAATAGAAACTATGATTTGAAATGTCATTTCCTATTGTTTTCTATCTGATTCCTGTGATAAAATTAAAACTGTTTAAATTAATGACTTCAACTCATAGAATCATTGACCTATGGAATCATAGAATCATTTGTGTTGGAAAAGACATTTGATACCATCAAGTCCAACCACTAACCTAACTCTAAGATCCAGATTATCAAGGGGCTTAAGCATCTAGATCAATAGAATTCTTAAGTTACCTAAATATTCTGAAAATGTTTTCCCCAAACTCTCGTTAATTGCTACCGGTACTGGGAAGTCAATTAGCAAACTTTAAAGGAGACTAAACTTGAAGGTGTACTGAAAATTAAAGTAATAGAACAGTCAACACAGCCAGACAGGCAGCATCACTAGGGACTCCTAGAAAACTAGGCCTTTATGTTCTTCCAAGAATCAGGTCTCTACTGTTAAAAGGAGGTTATCAGAGTAAACACTAAAACAAAACTTCTCTGGCTTCATGTCCTGAATACTTAATGAAAACATCAATCAGTGACAAATCACTACAATCTTTTCCTGTCCAATGTCTACTCATAAGCTACAGTGAAATTTTAAATTGCTTGTGATGGGTAGCATAGCTCTGCTTAATTTTCAGTCAACGAGGAGTAAATTACCTCCTTTGTATTCATGTGGTGAAAATAAGGAAGAACATTAATGGTTCCTCAAAATGGGGTAAAATCCATTACAGCTTAGAAGTCCTGAACACTCCCTATGAACTTTGAGACACCCCAAACTGGATTCCAGCTGCTGACACGGGCTTTGTGGAGATCAGCACAATAATGCTGATGGAAGAGAAGGAGGTGAACATGTAGCTGCTAACACTTTGGGAGCACAGCACATCCCTGGTTATCTTGTGCCAGGACTATTCTGAAGACATTTACAGAGGTATATTGCTCAGAGACAGGTCATTCAACGATGTCTGCATAGCAGAGCTTGTGCTGGGAGAAGCTGCTGCCATGTATTAAGATACACAGACAGATTGCTGATGTCTTTCCAACTGGCTGTGTCTCACTACAGCTTTCCTTATCAATTGTATCATACAATGAGCTCTCAAAATTTATTCAACAGTGATCCTACAGGAATATAGATTCCTTTTATTTACCTATATGTTCCTCATATCCTAAGAGGCTGACTCTTGAAATCCTAAATTGAAACTTACTTTTTGAAGATAGACTAAGTTAAAAGGTAGATTGATGCATCCTTCCTGGTCTGGTGAAAGCTGCTATTGACTTTCAAATGTAGAGACCAGCCGTGCTCAGGTGGGAGTTCCTACTCATTCAGTTAGAGGTGATCTTCAGAGGAGGCGCCTCCACAAAAATGTGGTTGGCTCACAGAATCACATAACATCAGGGACTGGAAGGGACCTCAAAAGATCATCTAGTCCAATCCCCCTGACATAGCAGGATCACCTAGATCAAGTTTCACAGGAACATATCCAGGTGGGTTTTATATGTCTCCAGAGAAGGAGAATCCACAAGCCCCCTGGGCAGCCCCTTCCTCTGCTCCATCACCCTCACTGTGAAGAAGTTTGTGTAAGAATTTCCTTTGACAATCATAAACTCCTCTGTTCAGCTTCTGTGGATTGTCATTACAGGTGCCATGTTGATGGACAGGACCTTGAGAATACAGCTCCAAACACCATGCAGACAATGAGAGGAGATGTTTTAGGCCTGGTGGGATGAAAGCCATGGGAGACAGCTGGTGTGATGATTGAACACTGAAGATAGCATGGATGATGAGATTATGACCAAGGATGAAACCAAGGACTCAGCAAAGTCTTGCAACATTGCATTAAGCAAGGACGAAGCTCTAAGATAGGATGCTCTTGTGACCTGTAGTCAGAACAGAGTTTGATTGTTCATATGGTATCAGATCTTTGACCAATAAAATGCTTGGAATAGTTCTGTCAATTACATAGGGATAGATTTAAGAAACAATAAGCTCAGAACACGCAGTTAAGCCTAATTTTATACAAACTAATGTTTAGGTGTAATAAATCAGATATCTTGTTTGCATCAAGCTGCGTCTCCTTTCTCAGTAGTAGCCAATGGTTAAGCTGCATGTGATGGACGGCATCACGTTTTCACTAAGCTCTTCTTATGAGGAGAGGCTGAGGGAGCTGTGCCTCTTTAGCTTGGAAAGAGGACACTGAGGGGTAACCTCATTAAAGTCTATAAATATTTGAAGGGTGGGTGTCAAGAGGATAGAGCTAGGCTATTCTCAATATCATCTAGTGATAGGACGAGGGGCTATGGATGTGAGCTGGAACATAGGAGGTTCCACATCAGTATGAGAAGGAACTTCTTCCCAGTGAGGGTGACAGGGTGGCTGTGGAGTCTCCTTCACTGGAGATGATTGAGACCCACCTGGATGTGTTCCTGTGTGACTTGGTCTAGATGATGCTGCTGTGTCAGGGCGATTGGACTGGATGATCTTTCAAGGTCCCTTCCAATCCCTAATGATTCTATGACTCTATGATTCTATGATCCTGGTGATAATGCTAAGTACCTCTGTCCACTATTTCAGCTATTCTACCACTGTGATCTGGTAGATTCAAAACACAATCAGAAGGGTGAATACCTGCCTCTTGCAGAAGCTGCTAACTCTTACACAGCTTCATAGGAAAAGACAGTAAGAAAATTCACGATGCTGTGCACTAGAATGCTGAAATCTTGGAAACCTGGTTAATTCAGAGGACTGAGCTGAGCATCTGCATTACTTATTGGTGGGTGAGGATGAGCAGCCTTAGAATGTGACCCACACCAAGCAGCTGGCTGTTCATTAACTGGAAATATTGTTCTGCCTATTAGCTCACTAACCAAATATTCGGATATTTCCAGCATAAACCCGCATTCCACAGCAAAACAAAGCCCTCATTTTACAACAGAGGAATACTTACATATCACAGACAGTTTAGCTTAGAGAAAATCTCATACAGCTATCCTCTCTGATTCATCTGTGGGCTTTATCAAAACACAGCAAAAAGGAAAATAAAGAAAAGCTTTAACTGATTTCCTGCTCACTGCTCCTCATCATTAACCTTTTCTGCTCCTGTACTTCTGTGTCACTGGAACAGTCTGCCCCAGGGTTTGTGTAGGCAGAGGTGATCTGACAAGAAAGGCCTGTGTGTTCAAAAAGAAGAGCATCCAGGGTATCAGGCTGAGACAGACGATGAATGACAAGAAAACTCCCAAACTTAATCTCTTCCTCTTCAGTGTCATTCTACCAGAACACAAATGCACTTCAGCTTGTTGTAAACTTCCGTAGCAGTGCCCCGAATCCTCTCTGCTACTGAAGAAGGACAATATGCTTTGCCATTTCCTTCAGTTGCTCTTGAACTTCCCTAACAGGAACACTTTGACAAAATTTTCCTTGAATTTTTGCTTTATAAAGCAAAAGGATTTTTTTCATTATTTATTTTTAATAGAAACAACAGTATTTTCTTGCATTAAGACCTGCGGGTTCCAGAGTCTTAAGATCCAGCAAATAAAACCAGCTGTTTAAACCAAGTTAGTTTTTGCTCCAGAGAAATCTGAACAACTTTGGACTCTACCTGTTTCCAAACACTCTGAGCTTTCTTCTGAGCAATTTTTCTTTTCAGTTGCTTCACTCTGATTCTGAAAGCTGAGAGATGATGTCAGAAAGCATCTATTTCCCCTAAAACTCTTCTTAATTATCATCACCAAAGCACTGCTGGAATGCTCATCTGGATAGACCTTCTGTGAGACCTGGTTTTACATTTTTGTGCTACTTTTTCACCTTTTTTCATTTGTCATGGGACCAGGTTACAAAACACTAACACACACTTTGGAGAGCACAAGTCATCTACCAATTCCAGTCTCTGCCATTCCTCTGCTCACTTACCTTCCATAATTGCCCAGGAGTATTACAAGCCAGGAGATGACATTGATGTCTACACCAGCATTATGAGGATGATGATGGACTTGGAAAAAACCCATTAAAAAAGGAACAGTCAGACAAGAAATCTGGAAAGACACAGCTGGGTAGGGTTTTAGCTTGGGCCCACTATTGACTGGGACTTGACAGGTTTTCTACAGCTTTGAACATGCAGCGTGTAGACTTTCAGGTTAATATTCTGAGCAAAATGCTACGGATTACCTTATGCTAGAGAAGCAGGAGCAGGTTGTGTCATGCTGAGCATGAGAAATCTGTAAAAAATGTAAAGTTTTTAAAGAGATCCAGTTGCTTTGAGAAACATTGATGAGGCTCTGGCCAGCCTGATCTAGGGTGGGTGTCCCTGCCCATGGCAGGGGAGTTGGAACTGGATGATCCTGTGGTCCCTTCTAACCCAGACTGACTGTATGAGTTGGTCTGGGTGATCCTGCTGTGGCAGGGGGATTGGACTAGATGATCTTTCAAGGTCCCTTCCAATCCCTAATGATTCTATGGTTTTATGATTCTAAGTTGTCTGAGGAGGACAGTGAAGAACATGAAGGCCATTGGTAATACATTAGAAAACTGGAGAAAATTAAGCTTATGTTTCTTGAAAATGAACCTGCTTATGATTAATCAATCTGTGTTTTTATAGTCTAAAGTGTGTGGTTTAGTCATTCAAGGCTTGTGTATCTGTAAAAACATTATGAAGAAGGAGTCAAAGAAGGTATGATTAAGGACTTCCAAAATATTGGAAGGTTTTACTTTATTTTGGCATGAAGCTCATAAGATGAAGAAAAACAGGAATTTTGGATAAGGCAGGTGCAAAAGTCTCTAAACAGAATACCCATGCAAAATGCATGTGTGATTTGTATGGAAAGAACTTATATGTCTGTATATTCAACATCTGTGGTTTAGGATCCTAACCTCTGGAAAGGATCTAGCTTCCGTCCAAATCAAGTTCTGTCCTGAGATGCAAAAGCCAGAGGTTCTAAGATTTCTAGGACAAGTAGAACATAGGAGTCTCATTTCCTGAACAAAGTATTTCAATAATAAGGCAGCTCCTTTTTATCCTTCAGGAGCAAAAGTTTGGAAGGAGCCTGTCAGTGTATCTGCCATCTGAACCAGCAAATGAAACTTCAGACCTGAGATATCTGCCAATGTTTTCATGGGACCGTGATCAGTGGAGAGTACAGACAACTCTGATCTCACCGTGCTTCTGTGCATCTGATCCAGCCACACAGTCACACATACTAACAAGTTCGGATTAGCTTGACTGTTTATTACTCTTGTTATAGTTATTGCTTTTTTATTTCCAGTACAGCAGTGACAAACATATATTTATTACCAAAAAATGATGATGTCTGGTCTAAGCAGCACTGTGATTTATTTTTGTTGTTCATGACTTGAATCATCAGACTGATGTGCAATTAAAATGTGCAGCTCGCTGTAAAGCACAGTACTGCCATTCCAGATGAAAAACGATCTGTTGCTGTCATTACCAGACAGTGGAACTGGTATCAAATGCTTAGGTTAATCAAGAATTAAAACAAATAAAATAAACTCCAAAGTAGAATTATAGAATTATAAAATGGGATGGGTTTTGTGTCTAGTGATAAAAAAAAAATAAACTGAAAGTGAGTCAAGCAGAGTATAAGAAATAGTACAAGTTGCCCTACTTCAGGGATATCAATAACATTACGTTAAACATAACACACTTTTAGGAAGCAAATCATCTTCCTGGATGTCAGTCTACATTCCCAATGCCTCGGATAAGAAAGCACTCAAATTCAACCACAACAGTTTACGTGCAAAATTATCATAGAACCATTAGGAGGGATTGGAGGGACCTCAAAAGATCATCCAGTCCAATCCCCCTGACACAGCAGGACCACCTAGACCAAGTCACACAGGAACATCAGAAATAACAAGGAGAAAGCGACCAGTGTGCTGGTTTCACATGTGCAACACTCTAAATGTATTTTGGGCTTTCTAGCCTGGAATTAAATTACAATTTGACTGAGACACGTGTAAATTTGCACTGTTGATTTTGTGGAAATTAAACACCATTCAACTCTTACCAGTCATAGAATCATAGAATCATGGGGGATTGGAAAGGACCTGGAAAGGTCATCTAGTCCAATCGCCCTGACACAGCAGGATCACCCAGACCAAGTCACACAGGTCTCAAAATACATTGGGCAACCCATAGTTTCAGGGTTTATTGTCATTACTACCCCGTCATTGTTCGTAATGGTAGTTTTATCTGAAGCTGGTTAGAAAGCCAATGAAGCTATTGTCATCTCCGTGACTGTATCTGTCTAGTGAAGGGGCACATTTTCAAGATGATAATTAAACTTTGTGTAAGTTAAAAGTGCAAGCAAAGCAAGTGAGAGAGACACATGAAAGTGATGCACGTGTGTGACCACAGAGACAAGTAATCATTTGATCTGCAGTTGGAAACTCCCCGAGAAAAGCAGGGACCTGCAGGGACATTGTGTTCCTACCCAATTTTATCGATAAGGGTGTTTATATTGATCACGAAACTCATTGTCCTTACAGCCACAATGTGGCTAAAGTTTCACAAGTCTATAAAAGCTAAGGCCAGCATCAATGATATCTAAACAAATTGCTCTTTTTCGCATTAGCTAACACAACCAAGCAACCTACAGCTTGTGATATAGGTCAGTGATTTTAGTAAATAAGTCCCATAATCCTTCAAGTAATTAACCTTTGAAAGCCTGTGACTGGCATGAGTCTTTGTGGACTGTGCTTTCCAAATGAGTTAACACTGGACAAGCTGGTAGATTCTTAGATAGGCACTTTGCTTGAGTCCTGTGGGACTCTCCCGTGTTCATCTTACTTCATTAGTTAATTTTCCCTAGGATTACTACAGAAGCAGGAAGATGGCAGGTGAGTCCAGAGATGAATCCATTAGACTGCACATGCTTCCGTTTCAGAGTTTGTTAATTTTCTTTCTTCTTTGTCAGTTTTCATTTGTCTCTGAAACCAGAATGAAGTAATTGTGCCAGTGTCTAAGTCCTGTTGCATAGTCGGGGTTTTAGTGCAGGTATAAAATTGGCTTTTGCATTCAGCTGACACTGGCTAAGTGATTAGGGAGTAACATGTTTTGAGACAAGGCCCCCAACATGTCAAATTAAATCAGAATCAAAATTAGTTCAGTCACAGTTTGGTGTTTGTGCACCCTGGTATCGTGCCTTGTCAAAGGTCTGTAAAAGCTACTCTTTGAAAAATATTACAAAGCAATGTAATCACTGCCTTGTGAAACCAGCGGCGAGGAATTCTAAACAGTGAAATTATTTAGACCCAGGCTTTGAAATATCTTTTCCTTCTGCTAAGTCACAGCCTCCTTTAAAATGGACTTTACAAAGTACCTGTGTGTCACATTAATATTCTATGCAACCATCAGGCACCAACAATATCAAAGTCATTCTAACCTTTCAGAACTGTCTTTGGCTAGCTTCCCACATTAGTCATAAAAACAGCACAAAGTCTACTTCCATTCAGCTTTTTACAGCTATTAAAACAAATTAGAACATTTAATTCACAGTGACATCCTCACAGAAGAGAGTGCAGACACAGGCATCCTCAAGGCTTTTATAGAGGGTCAATAGATTGAATTCCAAGGCTAATCTACATGCGTAATGAAAATAACATCTTCCTTTCTGAAAACAGCCACAAAAACACGGGGATCACACACTCATACGAGTATCTGAAAGTAAATGACAGAACTGTGATACCAAATCATGCTGCTGTTGAGTGTCGCTGCTGCAGACAGACAGATCTTCAAATGCAATTAAGCACAAAGACAAGGGGATTAAATTCTAGTTAGACCTCTTATTTGAGATATCTACCCTCGACAGAAAACAGTGGGAATTAATTTTTTACTTGTTCTAGGTACTTAATGTTTCCAAGAGCTCAGATAGATGGAATATTCACATTGGAATTAAAAACTTTATGAATATGGGGGATTGGACTAGATGATTTTCTGAGGTCCCTTCCAATCCCTAATGATTCTATGAATTACTCATAAAGAAACTAAGAAACTCTTGAAGCTAAGAACTGTTGAGCTGAGTCTTTGGTTTCTACCATGCAAGTGATGTTAAGATTGAGTACAATTAGAGATCCATTGTGATAAGAACTTCTCCATGTCTTCAGCGGAATCACAGCATAGACAAAAAATGAAAATACAGTATTTGCTCAAAAAGAGACGACAGAAATGTTTGTTATGAAAATGCATGCCTCATTTATGAGCTGCCTGAATGAAGTTAAATGTATTGTTCATGCTAGCTGAGACTCTCTGGGCCTTCTTCAGTTCATGCCTCTGTGTCTGCTCCGTGGCAGTGCCGTTCGGTAAGAAAATTCTGCCACATAGCATCACGTTCCGACATCTGATACAGTGGATGTTGGCTAAGCTGCTCTCCAGCTACCTGCCAGTTAATGCTTGAACACTGAATTCACCAAAAGAGTAAAGAAAAACAGGTGTATAACTTCATCCTCAGATTCTGTTATCATTTTCAACCACAAAATGGCTTGGGTTGGAAGGCACCTTAAAGATTGTCTAGTTCCAAGCACTTTTCCACAGGCAGTGACACCTCTCAACAGACCAGGCTGGCCAGTGCCCAGTCAAACTTGTCCTTGAACAATCCCAGAGATGGGGAGAGCCACAACCTCCCTGAGCAACCTGTCCTTCTTGCACTGGGGGCTCCAAAACTGAACACAGAACTCCAGGTCTCACCAAGGCAGAACAGAAGGTGAGCACCTCAGACTTCTCCACATTTCAGTCAAACCAGGTCATCTATTTCTTTCCAGAGGACCCACATTTTTCCTAGATTTCCTCTTTTTCCAGTGATATACCTGTAGAATATTTTCTTGTTGCCCTTGATGTCTCTGGCCAGATTTGGTCTTGAACTATTTTGATAAAGTGACTAAGAGTTGCTTCATTCAAATCATCTGAATCATAGAATCACAAGATCATTAGGGATTGGAAGGGACCTTGAAAGATCATCCAGTCCAAGCCACAGCAGGATCACCTAGACCAAGCCACACAGGAACACATCCAGGTGGGTCTTAAACATCCCCAGAGAAGGAGACTCCACAACAACCCTGGGCAGCCTGTTCCAGTGCTCTGTCACCCTCACTGGGAAGAAGTTCCTTCTCATATTGATGTGGAACCTCCTATGTTCCAGCTTACACCCACTGCCTATCACTAGATGAGATTGAGAAGAGCCTGGCTCCATCCTCCTGACAATATTTATAGACATTAATGAGGTCACTCCTCACTCAAGAGGCCCAGCAACCTTAGCCTCTCATAAAGGAGGTGCTCCACTTCCTTCATCATCCTTGTTGCCCTACCTGGACTCCCTCCAGCAGCTCCACACCCCTCTTGAACAGAAAGGTCCACAACTGGACACAATACTCCAGATGTGGTCTTACCAGTGCAGAGTAGAGGGGAAGAAGAACCTCTCTTGATCTGCTAACCAACCACCTTCTGATTCACCCCAGCAGGCCGTTGGCCCTCTTCCCATCACATGCACCCAAGATTTCTAGACATATCCGAGACACACAAGAAATTAAGCTAAGGGTCAGATGAAATTCACAGTTTGGCATTAGTCAATAATTTCTGCCATTAGAAACACCAAATACAGAAGTCAGTTTTCAAGGGAAAATTAGCTTTCAAGGGAAGACATACTACTCTTATTGAGCTTTCCTGCAGGAAGATTTCTACCTGCACATAACACACCGGATAACGTCATTCTGTAATGAAGATGGTTTGCTCTGAGTAGTGTTTCCTCTGTACTGTGTACTTTCTGCCTGTGTCTCGTAGGAGTAGATTTGTTCCCCTTGCTTTACTAGACTTTTGTAGGTGAATCAGTAAGTTCCACTTCCGTGCTACCGGGAGTAATAATAAAGACGTTAAACAACGGCAATGAACAACAGGAAAGATCACAATAATAACTGACTATTCAAACAACCACATCAGCAAACACAGGTTGTGTATTTTATCGTTAAGACCCATCAAATTAATTTTTGTAATCAATGTACATTAGATTCATCACATTGGTTCTGTTTTATAGTGTGACATCAGTTTTCTCCTTCTCCTTCCTGCATATATATTCTCTCTCCACTGCATTCCAGAGGCTAGACCGTGTTTTTAATTCAGCCAGCTGCATCTCTGAGTCATAAGGCAAAATAAGATATCTAGGTGCATAGCAGATAAAAACGCTGACTTCGGGGCTGTCATTCTGAAATGCTGTCTCTATACATACAGACATACTGCAGTACTTTGCCAGTGACAGAGCAGAAAAACAAGATTTGCCTCTACAAGTCTATTCTTTACGAAAAACAAATCTTGTTCAGAAGTTAATAGAGCACCAGAGCACTTTCCACCCCAAAACAGGCACTCGTCTCTCTAAAAAAGCATAAGAAAGAGACAGTAGGTTTTTACATCAGCTTCACATATCCCACTCTTTCATTTCCAGGAATGAAGCACGAGATTGCCAGGACTTCCCCAATTCCCTTTTTGCATGAAGCTGAAATTTCTTGCATCAGGGTTACCAATGTGTTGGTTTTCTTCCCCTTAACCTCTGTCTTTGACAATTGCTCTAAGTAGCTGAGACTTGATGCAACTTGTGCGTCGCAAACCTGGCCTACGTGCTGAGAACTCTCCTCTGTTGTAATGAGCTCCTCAGCAGCTGGACTGAGGAACTCAAATTTGCTTTGTCCAGTTCTAGCACATAAGAAGTGGACATAAGTGTCTTTAGAGGAAATGGTTTTAATCATCCCGACGAGCTCACTACGCTCACGGGATTTGCTTGCATTCCTCACATTGCAGAACTTAACAAAAATTTCTCTTACGCTTGATGTCGTTTATGTGTCCAAATTTAAATTGAGTGAAACAGTCCAGTACCTTTACAGGGTAAAGACACCAAGTTCAGAAGCGGTAAGAAAGAAACTAAATCCATGCACACCCCAAAGATAAAAAATATTATCCTTGACATTTACTTCATTGAAATTTTTAAAGTAGCTGTTGTGGAAAAAGTAGCTCCAGTTGTATTGCAGAAGATTTCCTTGCAGATGTTGACACATGTAAAGATATTCATTGCTATAAAGAACCTCCACAGGCTTCTATTTGAGGAAAAGTTGACAGTTTAATATGCTGACACACGGTGTTGCAGCAGCACCAGATAGACTGTACCAATAGCAAAGGGCTTGGCCCTTGTCCTCTCTCCAGAGGAGGTCCTGTTCTTCCTGCTGAGGTTAATCAGTGACAGACAGGTGCCAATGCTGCCATATACCCTGTGGGTCAGATGTCTTTCTGTGGTTCCTAGAAGGTCTGTCTATCACAGCTACTGAAGTTGGCTCAGGATGAAGTTCTATACCCTGTTGTGAGGTGACTTTACTTTTTATTTGTGGCACTGGTAGATTCTTTGTTTGCTTAAAATTACACCCAAGAGTAACAGCTAAACACTTCATCAATAACACACAAGAATTGCCAAGCATGAAGATTCCTGCCTGGTAGGAGTGACTGTAAGCTCCACTGTGTTGCACAACAGCACAGCAGCTCTGGGGAGCTCCAGCAAGGTGCCTGGTAAGAAGGAACACAACCTCCTGAGGCTGCAAAGTCAGCACTGTGCTCCAAAGTAGCACACTGAGTGCTTGGCGTTGGTGTGGGGGTCAGAACACAAATATCAGTCCCCTCCTCTTTGCAGAGCCTTCATTTATATTCTCTATGAGGCACTGTGTTCACACGTGAGAGAACCCATTATGGAGGACTTCATGACATTCTCTAATTCAACAAATGCCACAACAATTCACTAAAACACATTTAATTAAGTTTCCAATTCAAACATTCTATCCCTGTTGGCTTGTATGTACTTGGGCACATTAAAGGCTCCTACTCATTAAAGAATTCTCTTTTGATGTTTTGTGGCAAGCTGGCAAACCTTCAACTGAAGGAATTACTCCCGTGCTGATCACACCTAAAGTTTCTTCTGAGTTATCAGTCTTTGTAGTAATCTTCCTTTAATTATAGCTATAACTGCTGTGTAGCTATAGTGTAATGAAGTAGTGATGTGCAGGTGTCTAACAGGCTACCATAGATGCAACTGAGATCCTTGTCTAAGACCCGCCTGGATGTGTTCCTGTGTGACTTGGTCTAGGTGATCATAGAATCATTAGGGATTGGAAGGGAC
The DNA here is from genome assembly GCA_013400115.1 of Rhinopomastus cyanomelas. Taxonomy (NCBI): domain Eukaryota; kingdom Metazoa; phylum Chordata; class Aves; order Bucerotiformes; family Rhinopomastidae; genus Rhinopomastus; species Rhinopomastus cyanomelas. The sequence continues at coordinate 173,619 of VXBP01000097.1, read as the reverse complement.
CTTAAAAGATGAACTAGTCCAATCCCCCTGACACAGCAGGATCACCTAGACCAAGTCACACAGGAGCACATCCAGATGGGTCTTAAACGTCTCCAGTGAAGGAGACTCCACAACCCCCCTGGGCAGATCCTAATTAGTTTTTCCTAATTATGAGGAACTAATTTCTCAGATTCTGTTTCTTACACAGACAGCGTTCTCTTTCCAGAACAGGGGGATTGGACTAGGTGATCTTTCGAGGTCCCTTCCGATCCCTAACAATTCTATGATTCTATGATCCATAGTCTGGAACAACATCCAAAAGTTAAACAATCTTATTGTTATCAATCTCAAGCTCCTAACTTTTTAAGCAAATAAACCCTCTGTAGAAGGGTCTTAAATAAATCTGCAAGAATGGTGAAGAACAGTGGACGAGGACAGGTTTTTTCTTTATATTTTGCTTTGGTTATTATGCAAATAGACTCTCAGAGTTCAGCTCTGTTTGGGCTCTGCAGCAACGTTTATGAAACTGCCACAAAGCTGACTTCTATCAGGGATTCTGCCTCCTTTCTTGCAGAATTGGAGACCTGATCTTCAGCTGGAACTATAGCTCCTGGGCCCTTCAGCCCTTGGTTCAACACCTCAGCGTGTTCAGCTGAGCCTCCTCTCAGAGCCTAATGGGATCCATGAGAAATATTTTGAAGTTAATGAACTGTAATTTTCTTACAAATAGCTATTTCACTCTAAATATAAATATATCCTATCGCTTCTACTTTGACAAGCTAGAAGACACTTAGAGCACATTAGAATTCCTTCGTTCGAGAAGAAAAGTGACCTTTCTTCACCAGCTCAAAGAGGATTAAGATAAAGTGATCCAAGACCTCTCTATGTCTGAATTAAAGGATCCATACAAAGCTTTAATGCTTTACAGCAAGGGTGTGATGGCTAATTTCTTCTAAGTTCTCCTGAATGTCCTGTGCCTTTTTGATGTTAATGGCCTTGTTCCCCCATTACAAACCTCTTCATAAACTCAGGATTTACCAGGGCACTTGAATATGTGCAATTTAAAGCATGAGTCTGTTCATTACCCTGGCACTTCACTTGCCCTTCATCAAACACGCTTTCCACATCACAGTCTGAAGGCGAGTCTGCTCACAAAGGATGTTTTGCGGACATCGAGGTTCCCAGTCCTGTGATTTCTGATCACTCTGCACTCTCTGACCACCACGACAGCAATAGAAATGTCTCAAAATGTAATCAAAGTTCTCAGTGCCTTGAAGGAACAAATCTACCCTCTATCAGTTCAGTAGATTCATGCCCTGATTTAGATGGGTCTGGCTGCCTTTACAGTCTGAGGCAACTTTGCACTCACAAATCACTGACCTGAATTCACCTGCCTGAAGTGATTGTGGACACAAATATTAGCTGTCGTCTCCCTACCTGGAGCGTGTTTGCACCTGGCATGAATCGTGCACGCAGAAATCCGTGATCAATCATTTGTACGTGCAAAGTTCAACACACAGGAAGACCAATTATTAAAATCTTCTCAAGTCTTAAAAGGCAAATTGAAAGTCACTGGATTATACAGAGGTCCTGTTCAGCCTCCCGTACGAGCTTCCGGAAAGAGTCTGCGAATGCGAAGGACGTGATGGATTTTAGCAGTGGCAATGAATCTGGAAGTTTGGTGTTAACAACTCCGTGAGGAAGAGTCTCCAGGTAAGAACTCACTTCTTCATCTTCAGTCTGAAAACAGGATTCTTACTTCAGACATGTGAGAGGCACAGCTGAGCAAGCATGACCCAGATTCACACTTCCCAGCGCTAGGAATTTTCCTTGACGCACAGCGAGCCATCTAAGCTGTTCTGAAAGGACTGCTTACGGCGGCTCAGAACCACATCCAAAAACATCCCAATATTCATTCTTTGCAAACATTCATTCTTAGCAAACAAATGACCACCAGAGAAAGCCGTCCTCACTTTAAATGTTGAACCAGCATAGCCTTCAAAACTAAGACACCAGAAAGGTTTTGGTCTTGTACATCCTTCCAAATTGCTGCCTGTTTACAGTAAAGATTCAGGTCTAAACAAGAAGAGGAGGAACCCAGCCTGTGCTATTTTAAGTTCAGAGGAATCTTTAGGCAAAGCAAAACACCCTATTAATCACCACAGATGAAACGTAAGTGCTTCAAAGAAGCAAATTTGCAATTCTTAGTCTCCGTTTCGTTTAAGAAAATGCCCTGGAAGTCCTTGAATTTTGACAGCCTTGCATCAGCAAGCTGCCTGCAGCATTCCCCTGGGCCTGCTTTTCAGATGTGCTCAGGTTGGGATCTATAGTAACACTGCTCCATATCACAAGAGCAGACAGCTTTCCTTGCATATTTATCTCACTGCTATCTTGGAAACTGTATGCACAGCACAATAGCTTTTCAAATATTGATGGAATATCCAATTGTTATGTTATCTCCCTTGCAGCACTCCCTCAAAAAGCGGTACAAACACTTTCAGCCCTTGCTTATTGTCATGTCTATTTTTTACTTTCCACTGCACATATCGAAAAGCTAAAATAACAGTTGAATTAAAAATAACTGACCAAGAAATAAGTTCTTAAATCCTCTGAAAGGCACAGCCAAGTGACTCCATAGGACTGAGTGTGTTATTATGGCCAGGTGTAGTTTTGCCAGGACAGACTAGACTGGAAATTCACCTCCCAAACCATATGACTGGTGCATCATAGGTTTCTAGATAGGTCAATAAAAATGCATGATTCATCCACACCCATTGTCTTAGAGGTGTGCCCATTCTTGAGTATGGTCGTCGGTGCACAGTAGAGAATGCATTCCGTGGTAAAGGCACCTTTGCTTCTATGTCAACCAAAAGTTAAGTTAAGATGTCCAAGTACATGTAGCATCTACTGCTGTTGGAGATAGTAGTATACCCTGATGTCATAGCAGGTGTGTAGCTGCTGCTCTTGAAGAGCGTAGACATCACTGAATGTATAACCTCTATGGAGAGATGGACATCACAGTGCAGCTTAAATGGAGTGTGCTGCCCATCACGTTACGAACCAACCTCCTCTTACAAATAACGAGTAACTGGTCAACACAGTATGGAAAAACTATTAGCAACTCCCTACAGAAGATCATGGAATCATAGAATCATAGAATCATTAGGGATTGGAAGGGACCCCAAAAGGTCATCTAGTCCAATCCCCTTGACACAGCAGGATCACTTCACTGGAGAAGTTATGGAATCAGAATCACTCAGGGTTGGAAGGGACCAACTGATCATCCAGTTCCAACCCCCGCACCAGGCTAGGACGACCCAACATTGACCAGGCTGGCCAGANTCTGGGCTGCAAGTGCACACTGCTGGCTCATGTTGAGCCTCTTGTCCACAAGCACCCCCAAGTCCCTCTCCTCAGGGCTACTCTGCAGCCACTCACTGCTCAGCCTGTATTTGTGCTTAGGATTGCCTCGACCCAGATGCAGGACCTTACCCTTGGTCTTGCTGAACCCCATGATGTTAGCTTGTGCCCACTTCTCCAGCCTGTCCAGGTCCCTCTGGATGGCATCCCTGCTCTCCAGCATGTCTGCTGCATCACACAGCTTGGTATCATCAGCAAACTTGCTGAGGGTGCACTCAATGCCTCTGTCCATGTCACCTGCAAAGATGTTGAATAAGACTGGTCCCAGGACCGATCCCTGAGGGACTCCACTTGTCACTGGCCTCCACTCGGACATGAATCCATCAACAACCACTCTCCAGGTGCGGCCATCGAGCCAGTTCTTTACCCATCTAGTGGTCCACCCATCAAAGCCATGGTCCACCAGCTTGGAGACCAGAATGTGGTGTGGGACAGTGTCAAAGACTTTGCTGAGGTCCAGCTAAATGACATCTGTCACTCGCCCCTCATGCATTAATGTTGTGACCTGTTCATAGAAGGCTACCAGGTTTGTCAGGCAGGATCTGCCCTTGGTGAAGCCATGCTGACTGTTCCAAATCACTTCTTCACAAATCTCCTGACTCAGTAGTGCCTCCAGGAGGATCTGCTCCATGATCTTATCCGACACAGGTGACACTGACTGGCCTGTAGTTCCCTGGCTCCTCCCTCCTACCCTGTTTGAAAACAGGAATTATGTTTCCCCTTTTCCAGTCAGTGGGGACTTCACCAGACTGCCAGGACTTTTGGAATATAATAGAGAGGGGTTTAGCAACCTCATCTGCCAGTTCTCTCAGGACCCGTGGGTGTATCCCGTTGGGTCCCATGGACATGAACACTCAGGTCCTTCAGGTGATCACGAACCAGATCTTCACTTATGATGGGCAGTTCTTCCCTGCAGTCCCTGCCATTATTTTCCATGACTCCAGGAGTGTGGCTGGAGGCCTTTGCAGTGAAGACTGAGGTAAAGAAGTCATTGAGAACCTCAGCCATGTCACTTGTGACCACATCACTTGTTTCCTTTCTGAGGGGGCCCACACCTTCCCCAGACTTCTTTTTGCCATTCATATACCTGCAGAAATTCTTGGTGTTCCCTTCGAACCTCCCTGGCCAGGTTCAATTCAAACTGTGCCTTGGCTTTCCTAACCAGATCTCTAGATGCCTGGGCAGCATCCTTACATACCCCCCATTCTAGCTGTCCTCCCTTCCACTCCTTGTAGAGTTTCTTTTCATGCAACAGTGTGTCCAGGAGCTCCTTGTTCAGCCAAGCAGGCCACCTAGCATTCTTCCCTGCTTTGCTCATTGGTGGTAGGGAATCATTAGAGATTGGAAGGGACCTCAAAAGATCAGTTAGATCAATCAGAAGATAAGCATTTGTTGTTCAGTCAGCCATCTCTATAAGCTCTATTGACCATACAAAATAATGTTTAGACATGTCTCACATGAAGATGCTAACAGGAAGGTACAGAATTTAAGTGGTTAATTTCATTAGATAACCACAAGTTAAACTCAGTCCCTCCAATAAGGAAAATGTGGAGCAGGGGGTTGGTGTCTCCTTATTCCTAACCCAGCCACTGCTTCTTTCTTCATGTTCATTTTCTGCTCTCTGATGTGAGTCCTCCAGGGACTGCAGACACTCTGCAGGCATTGCCAGCTCCACCATGAAGTGCCTTACATGGTCTCACATCATTGACCGTCGCACCGCTTTGCTGACCTTTCTTAAACACGTTTTCCCAGAGACATTTCCTACTAGGCTGGATGAGCTCAGCTGTGTCCTGCAGTGAGTTTGCTGGCACCAGCTGGAATTGGCTGGAACCAGCTGTCTGACATGGAGTGGTCTCAGCTTCCTCGCAGATGCCACTCCACAGCCCTCTGCTGTTTATATCCAAGGCAAGTGGATGTGTTCCTGCCCATGGTGGGGGGGGTTGGAACTGGATGACCCTGTGGTCCCTTCCAACCCTGACCAATTCTATGATTAACTTCTTCCTAGTGAGGGTGACAGAGCACTGGAAGGGGCTGCCCAGGAAGTTTGTGGAGTCTCCTTCTCTGGAGAGATTTGGAGCCTGCCTGGACATGTTCCTGTGCAGCTTGAACTGGGGCATCCTGCTGTGGCAGGGGGATTGGACTGGATGATCTCTCAAGGTCCCTTCCAATCCCTGATGATCTGTGATTCTGTAAAACAACTTATTTCCAGAGTTGAATCTGCAATAAGTCACCCATTAGAGGATAAAAGAGTCAGTGGTACTTAGTTCCCTGGAGTCTCTGATGCTCTGAGGTTTTGTGTAGTGCAAGATGGTTAGTCTGCTTCTGAAGGAGAGCCCAGTCCAGGCTGTGGACTGGGCAAAAACTATCTGGCAAATCTCAGGAGTAAACATGATGTGAACTACTAACACAACCTCCACAAACGTTTCTTGCACTTTTACCTGGTGTTCAGCTTTCCCAGTGGCCCTTTTTATATGTTTGGCTTTGATTTTAAAATAAAGAGCCCCATGAAGCAGCTGCAGAGCTTTTACTGAGGAGATTGGACAGAGAGATCCCATTGCATCACTTTGCCTTGGTGATAATAGTCTCAACAGATTTTGACAAACTAGTCAGGCAAGATCTTGATCCTTTCCTGAACCACACTGCATTTCTAATACTTTTATCTCCAAATTTTAAACCCTCTGCAAGTTAATGTTAATCTACATTACACTTCATTGATGTCTGTCTCTGTAAGTCTGCCAGCCCCTTTAGCTGGGAATGCTGTGCTGAAAAATTTTATCTTCTAGGCATGGTCCACCCTCAAATATTTCCTTTAGTGTTGCTTTACCTTGAAACCCAGGGTTCTAGTCTTCTCTTCATCTGCAGGTAGACACAGACCGTGGAGCTGCCAGCTACATTGAGCAGAGGCAGGTTTGGGAAAATTGTGAGTAATCCCAATAGCTGTTATCAGGTGTAGGTTTTTAGTAAATACAGAAAATCAAAGTATAACCTTTCCCAGTGCTTGCTGCATTCATTACAGGAGTGGCAATGAGGGTCCCACAAACTCCTGCTACTGCCTTCCAGATTTGGTTTCTCTGACTGCTTGGGAAAGACACATGAGAGGCAACTGGCTATCACCCATGGGTCATCTAGGACCTTCTTCCCAGTGAGGGTGACAGAGCCCAGGGAGGTTGTGGAGTCTCCTTCACTGGAGACATTTAAGACCCTCCTGGATGTGTTCCTGTGTGACTTGGTCTAGGTGATCCTGTTGTGTCAGGGGGTTTGGACTAGTTGATCTTTCGAGGTCCCTTCCAATCCCTAATGATTCTATGATCTGCAAAATTTCTGAAATCACATGGAGGAGTCGATAGATCCATCTACCACTTCTCCGTTCATCCTGCCCTGACACATGCTCGTTTGTGTAACGAACACACGTGGCAATTGTCCAAATACCCTGGGGAGGTTTGAAACTTGTGACTGTACCCGAATTTTAAATCTTGTGAGGCAAAAACGAACGAGTGAAGTCCAGCAGGTGGGAGCCCAGTACACAGAACTGTGCACACGTAGCTGCAGTTTAAATTTCCAAAGCTGCTTTGCTGAACCGTGCATGCACTAGAAGGTTTAGGTACATCCTCGGAATCCTCACACACGTTTGTAATCACAGTTTATCAAGCAAGAAGTGAATCAAAAGTGTCACTAGGTTTGTTTTAGTCTGTCACCTTCTTCCATTGCTGCTTTCGGAGTCCAATGTTTTCTGAGCTAAGAGGGCAAGGGCTTAGACTTTCTGAGCAGTGAAGCACAAGCTGCATTTTGTCATTAAAACCAAACCACCTTGAAAAATAATGATTTGTTTTTAATGGATTGGGGTTTTTTTTCACACAGGTGTTCACATGCATCAGGCGGCTTTTAATTTGGGTGGTTTAGGATGTTCCAGAAGCATGACAAACAGCATGACGGCTGTTAACAAAGCGTAGAGCATCGATGCTCACCCATTCTCCACCATGGCTCGTACAAAGGGAGGAAATTATCAATTTCTCTTTGATAATGACTACACTTGTTATACTTCTCATTTCTCTGCAGTGTCATCATAACTGCTCCATTTATTCTGCCGTCTCCAAGTTGTGACTGCCATTGTGTAGCCATCTCTTTACCTTCAGGATTTCAGTACAGATGTAAATACATTCTGAATTTGTGCAGCTATATTCTTCTCTTTCCTTTTCAAAAAGTGGTATTTCAGTTTGCCTTCAGAGCTGCTGAAATATTTATAAAATGACAGAAAAGCATCCGTTTAAAAAACTTGAATCTAAACGCTCTCTCGCTTTCAGAATGTAAAGGTCAACCGTAAGTACTGATACTTGTTGTTCAAGAACTCTAAGTCACAGCAAGATAGAAAAACACAGATGCCACATTTTAGGAAGAAGATTTTCTACTTCTTATCTGTAGCTGCAGGCATGGAATTTATTCGTGCAAATATTACCACAGCATAGAAATTATAGATGCATAGCAGCTCCATCCCATCGCCACTCCTAATCTTCCTGGTACGTTTTGCGGGTTAATACCTTGATGTGTCAGCAGCACTCGGTGAGCCCAGGCTTGGCAAAGAGCCACAAAGACAGGAACATTCATGTAAAGAGTGGGATCCCCAAAGCTGATCTTGATGAAGAGGAACACAACCGTCAATCTGATTAAAGTGTAGCTAAGGAAGTAAAAGATTTCTGGGAAAAAAATAAGTCATCTAAACAGATACAGGGACCTCGAAAGATCATCCAGTCCAATCCCTTGACACAGCAGCATCACCTAGACCAAGTCACACAGGAACACATCCAGGTGGGTTTTAAACATCTCCAGTGAAGGAGACTCCACAACCTCCCTGGGCAGCCTGTTCCAGTGCTCCATCACCCTCACTGGGAAGAAGTTCCTTCTCACATTTATGTGGAACCTCCTGTGTTCCAGCTCACACCCATTGCCCCTTGTCCTATCACTAGATGACACTGAGAAGAGCCTGGCTCCATCCTCCCAACACCCACCCTTCAAATATTTACAGGCATTCATGAGGTCACCCCTCAGTCTCCTCTTTTCCAAATGAAGCACAAGGATCTGTAGCAGACAGAAGAAGAGGTGAGCAAGGTAGCAGTGGCTCTGGTATCACCCTGACATGAGGCCCCATGGAACCAGGGGCTCTGCCTGGCAGCATAACAACCCCACAGGCCACTGCCTCTGCCCCATGGGCTATTTGCTTTGGCTCTTCCACTGCCATCACAACTTATCTGATCACCTTCGTGGGCATTAAAGTCCAAGCATGTTAATCATGCTTGGCTGTTTGCAGTGAAGACTGAAATGTGACTGAAAGCCATAGTTAAATCACTCTGCTTTATGCAGAGGTCGACAAAGCATGACCCAAGTCTTAACCTGGCAAATCCTTGTTAAGAAAGATCACGATCACCAATCATAATTTATTATATGATTCTGAGTCAAAACCAAGAGTTGTTCAGTGAATTCTGAAAGAGATATAAGAAAATATTTCTATTTCTCGAGTGAGGCTTGGAATAAATTTCTTTATAAAACAATGAGGTTGCAGTTTGTACTGACTGAATTGTACTTAATAGGCTAATTACCCTGGCAAACCTCTGAAACTCCATTTACCTAATTTACGCTAAATATGTAGTTGGGATATTTATTTTGTGCTCCACTCACTACACTGCCAAACTGATATTCTAGACCAGAATCTGGTATTTAATATTCTCTCTTTCTTCCTAAGGTCTGCATCCCTATTATGTTTAGCTTTTACAAATTTATGCTTATTGGCATAACGTCCTACGAATATTGTCCTGTAGACTATTACCTGCTTTCATGCTTCTTCAGCTTCTACCTGTGTCTTTCCTCTCGCAGTTACTCATTCTTTGCAAAAGACCTAAAGTTTCCATGTTAAAGAAATAAGTAACACAATCCTTTACTGCCCTATACCAATTTATAGAATCATTAATAATAGGATCATTAGGGATTGGAAGGGACCTCCAAAGGTCATCTAATCCAGTCCCCCTGACACAGCAGGATCACCTGGATCAAGTCACACAGGAACACATCCAGGTGGGTTTTAAACATCTCCAGTGAACAACTCCCCTGGGTAGCCCATTCCAGTGCTCTGTCACCCTCACTGGGAAGATGTTCCTTCTCATATTGATGTGGAATCTCCTATATTCCAGTTTACACCCATTGCCCTTCACCCTTGTCCTATCACTAGATGACACTGAGAAGAGCCTGGATCCATCCTCCTGACACCCACCCTTCAAATATTAATCAGGTCACCCCTCAGTCTCCTCTTCTCCAAGCTCAAAAGACCCAGCTCCCTCAGCCTCTCCTCATGAGGGAGGTGCTCTGCTTTAGATGTAATTCTTCCTTTGATTTCTATGTAAAACCACTTGTCCATGTCTGCTGATTCCACTACATTCTGTGTGACAATTGTTCAGAAATCATGACTTAACTTTTTTCAGTGCATTGTCTATTTAGGATGAAAGAATAGTCCTTGATAAGGCTTTATATTGAAGTTAGGGTAGAAGTTACAGACATGGTTAAGATGCCATCTTTATTTTGAATGTCATTGCTGCTGACATAGGTGGATTGATGCATAACCATCCATACTGGAGGAACTTATACCTATTAAATTTCCAATCATTACATTAAATTATATCAGAGTCCCGAAACATTAGTCATCTTTCTAGACATCTAGATCTAGATCTTGATGTCTTTGGTCTCCAAATCCAGATAACTGTCCAAGGAGAACATACATAAGTTTGTAATGGAAATGACAGTTTAATTCAACTAGATAGAACACATCCTTCTGGGTTTGGGGTTTTTTGAGCCCTCTGGTTATTATGACAAAAATCCCAGGTAAGTGACAGAAAGACAAGAGTCAGCTGCTTCAAAAACAATTTAAAAAAGATCTATTACTACTTCACACTTCTGGTGTAGTAATTGGAATGTATTTTAACAGAACCTGACTGATTTTCTTTCTTTATTTTGACTTTTAACACAAAGGACATTTGCTGCCATTATACTCTATCCTATCTACTCTAGCTGTGCATATTCATGTTTTGCATTCTTATTAATCCTATTATCTCAGGATTAGATAATACCCCATAGCAATTGTGTATTCCATAAATTATCTCTCCAGGTTTAAAATTGCTTCAATATTAAATTGATTCGCCTTTTCTTTTCAAAAAATGGCCTTATCCTTTAATTTACGACTGTAAAGAGTTCTGTATTTGTAGTTATATATTTTCCACTTGTTATTCATCATGTATTTAAATGTGTCTAATCCTTAGAATAACCCCTTCCACTACGGTTCTTCTATATGTCTAATCCTTCAGGACCTGATTGAGACACAACAGTAGGAAATAATACTCCTGACACGTTTGATACTCACAGGTGCTTTAACGGAAGGGTGACCAAACTAAAGAAATTCAAGGTAGACTGCTAACCAGAAGATCAGAATACTTATTTCTAGCATATTCCTATACATATTCAGGTATTTTATGAATGGTTCATGTATTTCTGTACATATACATCTTCATAAAGTAGTCTGCAGAGTTGTAAATTAGAATTCTTTCAAAGGAATAAGGAAACGGAGCTCTTGAGAGCGTATCTACAGGAGATGAAGACTGACTTTGCTGCCTGCAACACTACTCTTAACAATCCCCATATGCAGAAGAGCATTAGCTACTGCATCCTTGCCAAATTCAGGATCTAAGGGGGCACAATGGTAGTTTAAACAAACAGATAGTCATACGAATGATTTCTTCATTTAGACCAAATGTCTAACAAGCAGAGGCAGTGTCTTCGCTGAGTTTTTGTGACTTCCTCCAATATCCTTTTCAACCCTCTCTTGTCTTCTGAAGTTAATATAAACAAAGGATTTCCACCAAGTTTCCTTTCCTCTATCCATTTGAGCTTTTTAGGTCATTCAATATTGAAAAACAATCACTGACATTGCTCTACTCTGCCTGTGACAATTTTAGGTAGAAGGTCACTTGCAATAATAAATAAATGAAATTAAAAGTAGCTACAGAAGGAAAATTGAGAAATCTTCTCATTCTTGACTTGTCTCAGAGAACCAGAAAAGATATTTCTGGTGCTTCTCAGTATGATCTACAAGAAAAGCAAGGCTCAAACTGAATTTATACCAATGTGTTTCATGGTGAAAGGAAATCATGGTAGTAGGTGATCATATGGAAATGGCATGATTAATCATCATGGCAAAAGTTCAAATAGCCTTGTGTCCTGGTTGAAACCCAGCTCAGGGCAGCTGCTCACGCATTCCGCACTTTCCTACCCCCTGAAGCAGAAGAGGGTACAATAAAATGCTAGGGGGTCAAGACAAAGCACAGGGAGTTCTCACTCAGCTGGGGAAAACAGAACCTTTTGAATTTAAACAACAATTTTTCCCACTAAGGGGAGAAACAGTCCTCCACTGTAGCAGCATGGTGTTCTTCCCACAACAGTCAGTCCTTCATGAACTTCTCCAAATATCATGGGAGCCTCCTGTGGACTGCTGTTCTCCCAATAACAATCTGCTCCGGTGGATTCATCATGGTCTCCTCCACGAGCTGTAGATATTCTTCTCCACCACTGATCTCTGAGGATTCCAGAGGCTCAGACTGTCCTCTCACCAAGAACTGAAGGAGAACAGCTGCTCCAGTGCCTCATTCCCATTCCTTCATCCTCACTGATCTGAGCAACCACATGGTCCTATCTCTTTCTTCCTACTCCTCCCTCCAGTTAAAAGGGAGTTCCCAATTAGAAGGCACAAACCAACCCAAAATTACACAACAGGTTTTCTCCTCGTAAATAGGTTAATTTGCAGATTGGTTCAGTCTGAACCAGAGGCAGACTCAGTCTGGAGCTTGGGAGAGCTTTCACACAGCTGCTTACATGGTCCATGCCAGCAGCACCCTTCCACACTAGCAAAACCCCACCAGACACAAACCCAACACACTTTGATATTGGAGAAGGAAAGAAAACCACCTTTGAAGCCTGCGTTGGTCAAAGAGTTGCATTCAACTCTGCGACTTTACTCAAGTTGGTTGTAGTTTAACTTGGTCAGAACTTCCACTCAGAAAAAATCCTTAGTTTTACTTACTGCTCTGCTTGCTTTAATGCTGCCAATGCCCAGGAATTATCTACAAGAGCATTTTGCTATAGATCTAAGAGTGAAGCAGGCTGATTATGCCCCTAAGTCATTCTACTGAGGCTCTCATAAAGGTCGCGGAAACTGAAGCGTGGGAAGCCAGACTCCTCAGCTGAAAGGTCAAGCTGCTGCTAAGAAAAGAGGAATGGCAGGACCAACAGAGAGGCCACTCCTGCCAGAGGGAGTTAGAACCATCCAGACAACAGCAAACTGTCTGTTTTTGAGGTTGGAACAACTCATCCAAACTAGAGTATCTTTAAGTTTCCCAGCTATGGTAAGAAGCATTGCACCTTACAGGAAGACTAGTTCTGGCAAGTGGGCAGAAAATAGAGACTGTTACAGTAAAGGAACAGCTTTTATAAATGTCAGAAGTGATAGTTAGACATCCATCTACAGTGAGCTCGTTTCGCAACGTGACTGTCATGCTACCATGACATCCTCACCTGAGAAAACAGCTGCTCCCTTCCAGGGGAAAGCTGAGCAGGAGGTCCACAGCAAGCTGCAGTAAGAGCCTCTCTTCCTGTCCACAGCTATGGGCAGTTTGAATTTATTGTTTTCTACTTTCTTTGCAAGACGGAGAACAAAAATGAAAAACAAAAATAAAACCCAAAAATCCTTCCATGCGACGTGTCACAATTTAAAATGCTGGAGTGGGCAAAAAGTCACATTTGCATGAGCCAGCGGCTCCAAAGACATTATCTTAAGAAATCTGAAGAGAACTTGTGAGATTTTTTTGATCAAGTTTCCAGTTGAGCTCCCTGAACTGCTCACTTCATGCTTGCCTTGGCAGCCGTCCTGGCGAAGACAGAAGCACACAGCAATGGAAGGGAAATTGAGGGAGCGCAAGGCGAGTTCCTGACATACTCATTTGGGTCACTGTAACCGTCATGAAATCCATGGCCTGTGCTTTGGTTATCTAGGAGAACAGGTTGTTTGGGAAATAAAACAAACCTTGTTGTGCTGCAGGTTTTGATTTTACAAACAGCCCTTCAAAACTCCGTATTAACAGAGAAGGGCTGAGGTCCTTGTCTGTGTTTAGCCTCAACTCAGTGCCTTCATCCATTCTCCCATCTTCCAGTTGTCCCAGCAGTGGCAGGAAATGCTCTCAACCACTATTTCCTCTGTATTTCCACCTATTTGCTTGCTTTCATGTAAAATGTAAACTAGTTAAAAATAACAGAATGCTCCCACTTGTGGGTGCAGCATCATAAATGCAGATGCCAGTGTGGGGGCCGCATGGATTTAAGGGTTCAGTCTTTCTTCTGGCACTGTGATCTCCACGGTCGCTCAAGTCAGAAACAGTGAGTGAAGAGCTATGTGTAATTCTGTCAGGTAATTCTGTATGAAATTTATTGTGCTCAGAAAATCCCAGCTTTGCTTTGTATTGAATGAGGTGAATAAAGGGCTTGTTCCTCTTACTCAGCTTTTGGAGGACTATTGGTACAGACGTATGGACTAAATTGAAGGAGGAAATGGTGAGAAGTTAGCACAGGGAGAATGGAGCGCTATTTTTTTTTCCTTCTTTATTTATTCCTTTTCTTAGTCTTACTGAGCATTTGAGGAATTCTTTACCATGGATTCTCAAACAAAGATGATTTTCACCCTATGTTCCCTTGTTACGTACACCTGGAAAGGATCCTCCAGAGTCCTGAGGCAGACAGCCACCAGAGAAAGTGCTTGAATTAGCACGGTTCTAGCTTCGTGATCATTGGACAACATAAATCTATGAAATCCTAATTTTATCCTTATGTACTTTTTCATTTTGACCTCCCTCTCCCAGGTAATTGAAATCCAGTGCACTCCACTGATGGCTTCTTCAGCAGAATGTTCTTCTGCCTGCACTGCTAATCTCCCAGTTAAAACTCAAAACTAAACCGACTGTATTTGTTTGGGAAAGCACTGTGGCGTTGTGGTAATAAAACCAACCCTTTTATGACAGCCATCTGCAGTATCTATTCTGTTTTCATCAATCCCTTTTAAATAAGTTTTGGTAGCGGTCTCATTTATTTTAAGGATGGAGTGTGCTGCAGAAGGGCCCCAGCTAGTGAAAAATATGTGGTGGAAAATGGTGGGATGGTGTCCAAGTCTGTCTGTCCATCACTATGATATTCTTGGTTTGCTAAACATCTTGTTTGCTTGACTAGCAGACTTTGAACCAAGATTTTTGTTTTGAGATACCACAGTTCCAGCTTTCAGATACATTGACAAGTTTTAAACCCCATTATTCTTATCTTCCTTCTGGCCATCGTGAGAAACAGCTAGGTCTTGTGGATATAAATATTGAGCCAATATCAGTGAGCTCAGAAACAGCAGCTATTTACAGGTGCAGGAGGATGCTGTGTGACCTGTGCTGGCACGGACGCAGGATGTTTGCTCTCACTGCTCATTGCACTGGCATTAACCATTCTTTGCTGCATCACTCTTTGCTTCTGATAATAAAACAGGTCTAAGTGTTGTCTCCTTTTCAACCACTTGCTTATACTGTTGTTGTCCTGACAGGCAGATATAACTTCACTCCAGTATCTTTTTCAGCTCTATTTTTAGTGACAGTAACTATCTGAACTCCTGCTTCTTTCTACTGAGAAAGCTGAAACTATTTTTTTCCCTAAATATAAAAATAGTTGTCCTATTTCAAGGAGAGGTTTCACACAGCTCATCATTACACGGGTCAGTAGCCAGCATTTAAGCAGATGATCTACACCATAGAGCCAACAGATGTTTCTCTGAAAGTAAGCAAAATTCTGTTCCATTGTGCTCTTTTTTTTTATGTCAGAACTACCTCCTTTAATCATGCAGTTAACCTTAGAAAACATTAAATACTTCATCAGAAAGTCTTTTTTCCCATTTCTACATCAACTTTTAGCATCAAATTAATTAAATTATTTTACTTTTATTAAGATATATTTTAGGAAACTTTAATTTCAAACACTAATTCAAACATTTGGCCAAGAAACAAATGCTGCATATTCTAGTCCATAAAAGCACAACATATGAGGGGTATGGATTCAGTAGACTCTGGTTTATACATGGTGGAGCGAGTCCAGAGAAGGGCAACCAAGCTGGTGAAGGGGCTGGAAGACATGCCCTATGAGGAGAGGCTGAGGGAGCTGGGGTTGTTCAGTCTGGAGAAGAGAAGACTGAGAGGGGACCTTATTGCCCTCTACAACTACCTTAAAGGAGGTTGTAGCAAGGCTGGTGTTGGGCTCTTCTCTCCAATTAGTGATGATAGGATGAGGGGAAATGGCCTCAAGTTCTGTCAACGGAAGTTTAGATTGGATGTCAGAAGGAAATTCTTTACTGAGAGGGTGGTTAGGTGCTGGAATGGATTGCCCAGGGAGGTGATGGTGTCACCATCCCTGGAGGTTTTTAAGGAACAGGTGGATGCAGCGCTTGGGGATATGGTCTAGCGGTTAGAGACTAGGAGACAAGGTTGGACTCGATGACCCTGGAGGTCCTTTCCAGCCATGATGATGCTGTGATTCTGTGTGATTGCAGTGGTACAGCTCCTCCGTTCCATCACCAGAACACTGAGAATGGCAAAACTCGGGTATGCCACTGTTGATGGGAGGTTTCAAGTTACTTTAACTGCTGAATGAAGAAAAAACACAAAAAAATAAAAAGAATTTACCATAAATTAGTTTCTTCTAATAAAAAAAACCCAAACAACCCAAAATCAACCAAATTAAAACCTAACAAAACAAAACAGAAGCCCAAATTCTCAAAAACAGATACATTTTTCTGGCTGCAAAAGCATTATAAGAAAGATTGATTCCTATCTGTTGAATACATTTCGTCGTTTAGGAAAGTCAGGAATTTATCACTCACTTCCTCATCCTGACATGCTTTGGCACAGTAAAGAGGAAAATCATGTCTGGCAACTCTGCTGTGAAAATTTACATGAAAAGAACACTTCTCAAACACAAGAGTTCCAGCACACTAAGCAATGTTTAAACAATGCAATTCAAAACTTTAACTACCACACCTACAGCAAGCAGACAGGCCACTCAGAAACAGATGAGAGCAGCAGTTTAGGTTTTGGTTGTAAAATATTCTTTTCTCAGAATATTTTATTTGTTTATTAATCATAGAATCACAGAATTATTAGGGATTGAAAGGGACCTCGAAAGATCATCCAGTCCAATCCTCCTGCCACAGCAGGATCACCTAGACCAAGTCACATAGGAACATGTCCAGGTGGGTCTTAAACGTCCCCAGAGGTATAGACAGAGGCAAAGAAGGTGCTCAGTGTCTCTGCTTTCTCTGCATCCTCTGTCTCCAGGGCACCCACCTCATTCAGCAGGGGGCCTACATTGCCTCTAGTTTTAGCTTTACCTGCGATGTATTTGAAGAAGCCCTTTTTGTTGCCCTTGACCTCTCTTGCAAGGTTCAATTCCAAGGAGGCCTTGGCCTTTCTAGTTGCATCCCTACATTCTCTCACCAGAGCCTTATAATCACCCCAAGTGGCCATCCCCTCCTTCTATGACCTGTAGGCTTTCTTCTTCTTCTTCAGTTTGCCCGTTTAACCACGCAGGTCTTCTGGCTCCCTTCCTTGACTTCTTTCCTGTTGGAAAGCTCTTATCTTGGGCTTCATAGCAGAGTGTAATTTGTCTTGTTTAAAGACTCGTTACTCTCAACCCATGGCTCTGTGTTCTGAGTTAGACTCTTCTATGCCTTAATGGCATTAGCCAGAGCAGAACTATAGCTGGACAACTTTGCTGGTGAGGTTTTACAGGGCTGTGCTAGTGTGATAGCAAAAGTAGTGTAAATACCTGTGTTCACATACAGCTACAGGGCTGTGTGTGTAAGAAAAGCTACGTGATGGAATGCTGAAAGACAACAGTCTTCAGAGAACTTTGGAGAACTATGCCATGGAAATGTGCCACATAGACTTGTCTTTAGACTCCTTTCTTGTATCTGCTACACAGAACTTTCCTTCATATAGCAATTGCAGTAGAAGAGTTGGTGTTTTAATTGCCAAGGACATCTTGGCGTTCTCTGTGAGGAAAGGTTTCAGTACTGTGTGGTCACATAAATTGGGTGCTGAAAGAAAACACAGCTTGAAAAAGAGCTGGCATTTAGCAGAGGTTCAATCTGAAAGGAGTGAGGATCAGGGAAATTTGCACATCTTGGTCCATAGGAATAAAAATGCCCCAGAAAATGAATGTGGGCGAGCAGGTTGTGGTAGCACTGGTTGGTGCAATTGTGGACACCACAAGAATTTGAACATTTCACCTTTTTTTTTGGCCAAACAGGGATAGGTTTGGTCCCTTCATAACAATGGAGGTTTGAAGTGGTTGTGTCACCATCCCTGGGTGTGTTTCAAAGTCATCTAGACATAGTGTTGGGGGATATGGTTTAGAGGCAAGCTTGCAGAGCAGGGTTGATGGTTGGACTCGTTGATCCCAAGGGTCTTTTCTGACCTCAATGATTCTGTGGTCCTACTAGTCCAGTAATTTTACCACCCAACATATTGCTTTTATGCTGCTTCTGAAATTGATACCGTCCAGGAAAGCTTAATTTAAAAAGTAACTGCTGGGGAAGAAATCCTGCTACAAGAGGTCGATCCTCAAATAGTTTTCACAGCAGCAGGATCATGATTGTTCTCTATGAATTATTCACTGTTCAGACAGCGTGCGGTCACACACCCTGGTTACTCCTCGGTCTCAGTCTCTCTGGCTACCATCAGTAAGCACTGGTTCTGCTCCTTGCATAATATTCTCTCATTTCTTCACAATTTTTGAACAGAAATCAAGCAAAATATCTCTTTAAAAATTGATCTTTATGGTTTTTATTAACTTCTTTCTTAGTGCATTTTACTAGAGTTTCTGTTTCTTGAGGATGCTGGTTTATTCTGAATGCACACAGCCAGTCTTCTCTTCCTTCCTTTGATTTAGCTGGCTGTCATATTCTAATCCTTTTGCATTGTATGTATCACAGAATCACAGAATCATCAGGGACTGGAAGGGACCTCGAATGACCATCTATTGCTTCCTATTTGCGCACACCTTGGGGAGCTGCCTTGTATCTGCTTCTTTCAACCTCCCTCCTCTATCTTCTGTACCATCTCATTCTGCACTTCAACTCTTTTCCTAAAATTCCTCTCAGTGTTGTGTTGGAGCTTTAAAAATGTTTTCTGTCATGTCTTAGTGGTGATGGAAAGCTTTATCTTTTAGTTACCCATCTTTTTAAGAGGTCTGCTGCTTATCTACTGCTTGCTTTATTTACACAGCAAAATCTACCCTGTGTATCCTAATAAGACTAATAGACTCTCCAACTCTTCGTACAGACTGTCTCAAAACAGGTCTAAATATTTCACTGACTCTTCTAACTGATCTCTGAAAAAGCAGCCGGTGCCACACCTGCTCTGTGCTTGATAAGGACTAAACCTTGTTCCTCTGTATCTAACTTGAGAGACGCTCGTGACTGTCAAGAAGAACATGACAGACGCACAGAAAGCCTGACGTTTGAAAGGACTTCTGGGGCTCATCTGATCCACCCCCGCGTCTCAAGCAGGGCCACACAGAGGAGCTTGTACATGATTCTGTCCAGCTGGCTTTTGAAAATCTCCAAGGACACAGATTCCACAGATTTTCTGGGGAACTGTGCCAGTGCTTAGTCACTGTCACAGTCAAAGTGCTTCTTGATGTTCAGGTGGAACATCTTGTGTTCCAGTTTGTGCCCATTGTGTCTTGTTCTGTCACTGGGCACCACTGAGAAGAGCCTACAGGTGCTTTGGCAACAGGCACTGTCATACTGACGTGATCCTGCTTAATCCCTGCTTTGTTGACCTCATGTTCCTTTTTGTTCACATTGTGCCAGGCTTTTCCACATCAGCCCTGTCCACCACTTCCGTAGAGGACTGCTGGTAACTCTCCCTCTCCTGTCATTCCTGGTGAGACCACATCTGGAGTACTGTGTCCAGTTCTGGGCCCCTCAGATCAAGAGGGATGTGGAGGGAGTCCAGCATAGGGCAACGAGGATGATGAAGGAGGTGGAGCATCTCCCTTATGAGGACAGGCTGAGGGAGGTGGGTCTCTTGAGCTTGGAGAAGAAGAGTCTGAGGGGTGACCTCATTAATGTCTATAAATCTGTGAGGGGTGGGTGTCAGGAGGATGGAGCCAGGCTCTTCTCAGTGTCATCTAGTGATAGGACGAGGTGCAATGGGTGTGAGATGGAACATAGGAGGTTCCACATCAGCCCGAGAAGGAACTTCTTCCCAGTGAGGGTGACAGAGCACTGGAACAGGCTGCCCAGGGGGGTTGTGGAGTCTCCTTCACTGGAGATATTTGAGACCCACCTGGATGTGTTCCTGTGTGACTTGGTCTAGGTGATGCTGCTGTGTCAGGGGGATTGGACAAGATGATCTTTTGAGGTCCCTTCCAGTCCCTAACGATTCTATTATTCTATGATTCTGTGATTCCTATCTCTGTGAAGGTTCATCTGACATTAGCAGATAGTAGGAAGGTTTTAGCAGTACTTTGTGGAAAGATGTTTAGAGAGAAGATGAATCAGACTGCACATACTGGAACCCATAAGATACACCCCTCTCTCAGAAACATTCCAATTTTGATTAATCTCAATAACTTCTGTCTGAGTGGCCTAGCTGGATGCTCTACTGTTATTTTTCCAGGGTCTGATCTTGTATCTGTTTGAAATTAATGTAAGTTTTGCTATGAATGGCAGAAAAAGCAAAAGCTCTTGCCTCTGTGTAAGCATTTGCACAGAAATTTACAACAACAGAGAGGCCATCCATCCATTTAAGGAACATGTTTCTCTCTGTGTCATACCTCCCACTTCTATGTCTGTAAGAAAAAAGCCCTTCAGCCAAGCTTACTGTGTGCATACAGTTGCACTTCACCTCCAGTTATCATGCTAACTCACTTATGTTCTGATTGTGTGTTTATTTTCAATGTCCTGCAAACAATGAGACTATATTAGAGAGCAATTGTCTGGCAGACAGTGGTGGGGAGGTAAGTTATCGTCAGAGCGTTCCAAATCCAATAAAGTCTTAATCCACTACATTTCACTTTGCATTTTACATATATGGAACATAAAACAGAGAAATCAATTTATTGAGGAGAAAAACCAGATTGGTTTTGTAACGATGTTCCATTTACAGTGACTTTCTTTGCTTACTTGTACGTGGAAATTCATTGGAAAATAATTTTGTCGAGGATCCTGACCCAGCCTTCTCCATAAGTTTGTGAATGAACCTCTGTTACAGAGGGTAGGTGCGACAGCAGCTTTTCCATCACTTCTCAACGGACCATAAGCAACACACGTAAGCAACACATTTATATTCCAGCCACAAACCAACTGTGATGGACGGAATTTTAATCTCTTCTTTGCCAGTGGAGGGTCCTTCTGCAAAATTTAAAATGTGACAAAGTAGACCTACCTTGGTTTTCTGAAGGAATTTAGGGTTTGACTGTGCATGGAAATTCAGTGGGGTATAATGTTCTTGGTGAGAAACTGTCTCTGTGCACAACCCCCTCCCTTCCTCCCAAGAACAGAGGAGAATAACAAAGATAGGTAATCTCGTATGCCTATGTCTAGCTAAAAGCACTCATGGCTGGAAGTGATAGCATTAACACACAGGCTCTGTCGTCATGCCTTCCACTGCCGCACATTAATATTTCATATCATCTCCATACAGACCAGCTCCAAGCTGGCCAGGTTTCTATTTATAAGGGAAAACAAACAGCAAATACGCAATAAAGCCTGTTATGTTTAATTTAGCTCTGTGGCAAATTTGTCTAAAGAGGAAGAAATCAGTAGCAGAATGATTTTTAGATCCATTTTAGGACATCAACTGCAGAACTGGCAAACTGAAGTTAATTTCATGCAGCGCGCCAGAGGGACAAAACGCTGTTTAGCAGTCCAGGAAAGAAGTCACTTTTCCTGAAAACCAGTGGAGCTTTCTGCAATTTAATAATCTTGATGGACTCTTGAAAGCGCTCCTTCAATGCGTTGGTCTACAAACATTTCTTGTAGGCTGTTCTAATCAGAAAAATATTTTCAGACAACGTTTCAACATATTTATTTTTATGTAAATTAAATATACATGGAAAGCATTTAAAGTGTATGTTGCAGGATCAAGCTGAAACTTACATGAATTTTTCACTTGTCCTTAGAATCCACTGGAATAGATTCTGAAGTGTTACAATTCAGAAATGAAGTAGAATCATAGAATCATAGAATCATTAGGCATTGGAAGGGACCTCGAAAGATCGTCCAGTCCAACCCCCCTGACACAGCAGCATCACCCAGACCAAGTCGCACAGGAACACATCCAGGCAGGTTTTAAACATCTCCAATGAAGGAGACTCCACAACCCCCCTGGGCAGTCTGTTCCAGTGCTCTGTCACCCTCACTGGGAAGAAGTTCCTTCTCATATTGATGTGGAACCTCCTATGTCCAAGCTTACACCCATGGCCCCTCGTCCTATCACTAGATGACACTATTTTATTAAAAATTTAAATTTAACAGAACTAATTTCTTGATGCTCTAAAATACATGTTATTTATTCTGAAAAAAATACTGAATGGTGCTAGAGAGTATGTAAAACATGGTCCTGGCATTAGCTCCCTGCATGAAGCTGTCCTGCCTGCTCAGCCTGGTGAAGAGGTGTCTCAAAGTGCATAATCATCGTTAATGAATGTGTCCAATTATTTACCAATATTTTGGTTTGAGTATCTCCCCTTTCTGCTCTATTTCCACCCCACGTACATGGCTTGTGTATCATTTAAAGTCCATATGCATACTTCGAGTGATGCTTGCTTCAGGGCCCAATGAAAAGGTTGGCTGGGGTTTATTTTACAATACATAGTTACCTTACAGGGCTTTTTGTTCTCTGATCAGCTTCCTCAGAACATCTTGCTTTTGAGTTAGCAGTCGGTAAGATTCAGGCAAAGCAATGAGGAAGGATCTGCATTCATCCTTTGAAGGGATGTTCTGTCATCAGGGTGCAGCTGGAAGATCTTCTCTTTCTAGTTAAAAGAAATTAGATGACTCTTGTAGTTTCAGCTCGATCTGTTATCTGTGCCTGGGGTAGTTCCTCTACGTCCTGTTCTTACACAGAGCAGCCAGCAAAACTATTCTCCTAATGTAAATCACACAGGGGAACTCTGCTAACTGAACCATCCCTGTCCACAGGGATTACACCAGACACAGCAAGAGCTGGCAAACAGCAAAAGAACTGCACGTGTGTGTGTGAGAGTGTGTGTGTGTGTGCGCTGGCTCGTGGAAGTAATTAAATACTCAAAAGTAAACTAGTACTTTATCAAAGAATCAAAAATAACTATAAATTATCAGGCAGAAGGGGTGCTGTTAGTAGATCAAGAGAGGTTCTCCTCTCCCTCTGCTCTGATGAGACCACATCTGGAGTATTGTGTCCTGTTCTGGGCCCATCAGTTCAAGAAGGAGACAGAACTGCTCTAGAGAGTCCAGTGCAGAGCCACAAAGACCATCAAGCGAGTGAAACATCTCCCTGATGAGGAAAGGCTGAGGGAGCTTGGAAAAAAATGACTAAGGAGTGACCTCATTAGTGCTGATAGATATGGAAAGGGTGGATGTCAGGAGGATGGAGCCAGGCTCTTCTCAGTGGCATGCAATGATAGGACAAGGGGCAACAGCTGTCAGCTGGAACAGAGGTGGTTCCACATCTGGAACCACATCCACTGAGAAGGAACTTCTTCCCAGTGAGGGTGACAGAGCACTGGAACAGGCTGCCCCGGGAAGTTGTGGAGTCTCCTTCTCTGGAGACATTTAAAACCTATCTGGACACGTTCCTGTGTGACTTGATCTAGGGGATCCTGCTCCGGCAGGGGGATTGGACTGGATGATCTTTCGAGTTCCCTTCTAATCCCTAACATTCTGTGATTTTGTGCTTGTGTGAAGTATCTTGACTACTGATAGTCAGTGTCTGTCTTTGGATGTTGTCTTCTTCTCCTTCTTTGGTCTTGGCAAGCAATAAATCATATCCTGTATGTTAGGCAACGTGTACCTGGAAGATCTATTCCTTAATTGTGTCCACTGACCGCATTTGTGGCATCTCCATTAGCTTCCTTCTCTTCTACATTATAATTCTATCACCATAAGGAGGATGAGCAGTCCCTGCCTCCATCAAAGTACTAGTAGTCTAGGACCATTCAGGTAGGGGGCAGTTACTGTGAAAGCAAGTCTCTGTGAACCCAGTCTCAAGTGCAAGGACAGCTGCTGAAGACCAGAGCACTACAGCATGAAGGAACGTGGCATTAGCCAGAAAAGATCTAGGACAGGACCATATAGGTGCTGATGGAGGAAGCACAAAGGCTTAGGCATTGAAACCTTATGAATAAAGATGTCTGTCACCATCAGGCAATGTAATGGAGATATGAATTTGGAAATAGATTAGGACATACCAACTAGTTAGGGAAAGTTCTGAAAGCAGCCTATGTCCCAAAGCAGCCTTGGTCCCAAAATGGTACTTCCCAAAATAATTGGAAACATACAGGAATGTGATAATTAAGAATCAAAGTTTGGAAATCAATTATTTGTGTGCAATGAAAAGCTTTCTCTATTTCACACCGCATATAGCTCTTTCTTAAAGCTGCTTCTAAAAGCTGTGTCCCATTGATGGTTCATATCTTCTGAGATCAGTCAGAATCCTACAAACAGGCTCCTTAGTCATCACTTTTTACAGGGTTTAGTAAGATGGAGTTTTGGTTTCTAGTTGCTAACATAAATAATGCCATCAAAAACTACAAATAAATAGCAGATTGTGTGATTTATGTCCATATTGCAGTAATTAGAGGCCCTGATGAGCTCCTGGAGTAGTTTGTGCATTGCTTCTACACAAGTCTTTCAGCAGAGCTGAGCCCTATTAGGTGTTGTCTTCTGATAACTGTTCCATAAGCTGTCTAGAATGTCCCACAACATTTCTCCCGCTGCAGCTTTATTTACTGATCAAAAATTCCTCCAGTTCTGCAGGGTAATCATTTATCTAGATGACCTCTATTAACTTCCTTCAGAAAAGTCTGGATGAAGAGGATAAAAGCAGTCATTAGATTTATAAGAGCCGAAAGCTCTCTTGTTTGCGAAGGGCTGTAAATTTACAAAATGGCTTTTCATGAAAAAACCTCCCAGAAGTAAGGGTGAAGTTATGTTTGGTAATCAAGAGAGACAGACTTGAATCTGGAAGAACGGATTCCAGTAGAAGTTACCCTTGACAGAAGTGCCACGTTCCCTTCCCTTTGCAGTTTAAGACTCCCATCTAGTTGCTCGTGACCAGATTCGTGGGGATGCGTTTACTGCCTTTGATGTCTTGTAATGAAAAACAAAACCAAAATGTAATCAGGTTCTGCCTGGCATTAGTGGCCCTTGCTTCATTTCCAAAGCACTAACCACCTCGCCCACACTCATCTGATAAAGGGCAGTTATTTCTTTACTGAAGGCTCATGATAGGTGATGTTTGTTACCCCTTTCTGTGCTCCAGCTGGAACTTGTCAGTCACTGGGAACAGCCTGCTAAGTCTCATGCCTGTAGCAGCTTTGAGCCAGCAGCTCTGCATAAAAAGAGAAGAGCGAGATGTCGCTGCATTATGAAGTGAACTTAATTCCTGAAAGACGACGGCGCAGCGTGTGTTGATGTGCCCTATATAAGCAGATTCTCTCTCCCTTAGAGAAGCCTGGGGAAACTGCTTCACAGCAAAGTGTCCGTGGTGTGGACGTGAGCTCGAACGCTTTCGATGTACCTCTGCACACCGCTCCGCCAGGAACACACAGCATCGCATATACCGTCGTTCCTTGTGTCAGCATCTGCGCCTGATGTGAGCTGATTAGCACTGTGGGTCTCCTAGAAGCTATTTTGATAACCTTCAAATTTTATTCAGCCTAGGATAAGCACAGAAGCTCTTCTCTCCTCGTTTTAATGTGAATACTTGCTTCAGTAAAACACAGCAAGATATTATCTGCTATAAAGCAAAATTATGTTAAAAACCTACGATATGAAAGCAAATTACAATTGGCCACTCACAGTATGATCAGATTCTCTTGCTCATTTCTCATGGGATTTCAAAAAAACATTTCCTCAGGCTCAGGTGAGAAAATGCAGTTGTAGTATATGAGGAAAATAATAGGTATGGTGTTTTGATGTCAACTTGTAATAGAACATGCAACTTCCATCAGGTCTGGCTAGAGACTTCTTAATCAGATGGACAGATAAATCTTATCTTCCATTGGGTAGGGAACAAATTCTGAGGGCTACTATCACTGAAAAACAAAAGGAATACATTTAGAACAGAAAGACCAGAGAAAAATTGAGGAGATCAAGGAAGGATGGGCTTGCTGTTGGACCTGCACAGAACAACAGAAGAGATCAACTACTGTTTTCCAGAGGAACTACCTATCCCCTTCTCCATCAGCACTACCTGTTACACCACGTACTGTACATTTTTCATTTCCATCACAAAGAAAAGAGCAAAAAGAAAAGAGTATAAGATGAGAGAGATTAAACCAGGATTCACAGAGAAATTATGTTCTGACTTTGATTTCAGCATCTACTGAGTATGGAGTTCTGCTACGTACTCAGTTCAGTTATCAGCCAGAGATCCAACATCTCTTTCAAGACATGCTTGGTAATGCCACATGAACATCCATATGTACACGTGTGTTTTAAGCAGTGCTCCTTCCTTTTTGGCCAGTCACATGAAGCTTACAAATACAACATGGATCATAGAATCATAGAATAATGGAATCATAGAATCAATACTGATCGGAAGGGACCTGAAAGATCATCCAGTCCAATCCTCCTGCAACAGCAGGATCATCTAAACCAAGTCACACAGGAACCCGTCCAGTTGAGTCTTGAACATCTCCAGAGAAGGAGACTCCACAACCCCCCTGGGCAGCCTGTTCCAGTGCTCCGTCACTCTCACCGTGAAGAAGTTCCTTCTCAGGTTGATGTGGAACCTCCTATGTTCCAGCTTACAACCATTGACCCTTGTCCTATCACTACATGACACCGAGAAAAGCCCAGCTCCATCCTCCTGGCACCCACCCCTCAAATATTTGTAGACATTAATGAGGTCACCCCTCAGTCTCCTCTTCTCCAGGCTAAAGAGACCCAGCTCCCTCAACCTCTCCTCATAAGGGAGGTGCTCCACCTCTCTTATCATCTTTGTTGCCCTATGCTGAACTCTCTCCAGAAGCTCCACATCCCTCTTGAACTGAGGAGCCCACAACTGGACACAATACTCCAGGTGTGGTCTCACCAGGGCAGAGTAGAGGGGGAGAAGAACCTCTCTT
>VXBP01000097.1:94357-146354 GCA_013400115.1 Rhinopomastus cyanomelas | reverse complement strand
CGGGTCTTTTGGCCCCCTTCCTTGACTTATTCCTTGTTGGGATACTCATTTCTTGTGCTGCAAGAAAGCAGTCCTTGAATGTTTGCCAGCTGTCCTGAGCTCCCTTACCTGCCAGTACCCTGTCCCACGGGATGTCCCCTAGCAATTGCTTGAGAAGGCCAAAGTTGGCCCTCCTGAAGTCCAGGGTTGTGGTTCTGGTAGCTATTCTGTCCCTGCCACACGAGACCCTGAACTCCACCATCTCGTGGTCACTGCAACTGAGGCAACCCCCAAACTTCACTGTTTCAACCAGACCCGCCTTGTTGGTGAGGACAAGGTCAAGCAGAGTTCCTCTCCTAGTGGGCTCTTCCACCATCTGCATCAGGTAATTGTCCGCAATGCACTTAAGGAACCTTCTGGACCGCGGGTGGCTGGCCAAGTGGGTCTCCCAGCAGATGTCTGGGTAGTTGAAGTCCCCCATGAGGACCAGGGCCTGCAGCTGTGAGGCTGCTGCCAGCTGGTGATGGATGTGGTTATCAAGAGTTCGTTAGACTCCTGACTTGTGCTGCAAGGATTACGCCTGGATCACAGGAAAATATTGCAGGTGCAGGAATAACACCACTGGTTTCCCCAGACCCATGTTCTGGTAGACACTGCACAGAAGCAGGAAAGGAACTGATAAGATTTGATGGCTAAATATCTACACCCATGGAGATATCACAGAGTCACAGAATGGCTTAGGTTGGAAGGAACCTCAGAGATCATCTAAGCCAATAACCCCATGGGCGGGGATGCTTCTTGACTAGAGCAGATGGATCAAAGCCCCATCCAACTTGGCCTTGAACATCAGCAGGGAGGGAGCATTCACAAGCTCTCTGGGTAATCTCTTCCACACTCTCACCACCCTCTAATTGAAGAATTTCTTCCTAAATTCTAATCTAAACATATTCTCCTTCAGTTTAAAGCTGTTTCCCCTTGTCTTATCACTGGCAACTCTTGTAAAAAGTCTCTCTCCAGCCTTCCTGTAGTTTCCTTCCAAATATGGGAAGGCTGCTATAAGGCGTCTCCAAAGCCTTCTCCTCTCTAGGCTGACATTGTTTTGAGTTTTTGCTCTACAAAACAGCTTGTTCTAGCTAATAACATTAATTCAGCTGCTCATTGAACTTAGTCTATTGTAAAAATACACTAAGATACCGATGAAGTTTAAACAAGAGACACCCCAGCAGACTGTGCTGCCATTCAGAGAGATCTGGACAGGCTGGAGAGCTGGGCAGAGAAAAATTTAATGAGGTATAACAAGGGTAAGTGCAGAGTCTTGCATCTGGGCAAGAACAATCCTAGGTACCAGTACAAACTGGGGACTGACCTGTTGGAGAGGAGTGTAAGAGAAAGGGACCTGGGGGTCCTGGTGGACAGCTGGATGACTATGAGCCAGCAATGTGCTCTTGTGGCCAAGAGGGCCAACAGCATCCTGGGGTGGATTAGAAGGGGGGTGGTTAGCAGATCAAGAGAGGTTCTTCTCCCTCTGTACTCTGCCCTAGTGAGACCACACCTGGAGTATTGTGTCCACTTGTGGGCTCCTCAGTTCAAGAGGGATGTGGAGCTGCTGGAGAGGGTCCAGTGAAGGGCAACGAAGATGATGAAGGAGGTGGAGCACCTCCCTTATGAGGAGAGGCTGAGGGAGTTGGGTCTCTTGATCTTGGAGAAGAGGAGACTGAGAGTTGATCTCATTCATGTCTATAAATATGTGAGTAGTGGGTGTCAGGAGGATGGCGCTGGGCTGTTCTCAGTGTCATGTAGTGATGAGACGAGGGGCCATGGGTGTGAGCTGGAACATAGGAGGTTCCACGTCAACCTGAGAAGGAACTTCTTCACGGTGAGTGTGACAGAGCACTGGAACAGGCTGCCCAGGGAGGTTGTGGGGTCTCCCTCACTGGAGATGATCAAGACCCGCCTGGATATGTTCCTGTGTGACTTGGTCTAGGTGATGCTGCTGTGTCGGGGGGGATTGGACTAGATGATCTTTCGAGGTCCCTTCCAATCCATTATGATTCTATGATTTTGTGAGAACCCTGACAACTGAGACTGTAGCAGCTTAGTCTTTGCCTGCTTGTCCACAGTCTCGCGGGCTGAATTCTTCCTGTGAGGCTCTCCAAGCAGCAGTGAAGAATTAGCTAGGAATTTTTAGATTCTCTCAGAAAGGGAAGACAGGAAGGTTATAGGAGATATTATTAATCTTGCTTGTGGGTGTCTACGTGGGCTGTTTAGTTAGTTTACTGTACAATGCTCAGTTAATTTTGTACAATGAAAGCCAACGTGTGAATTCCTCCAAAGGATGGAATGGTACATAATGAATCTTGGTTTAATGATAAATGAACAAATTTAGTTCTCCAAGTTGCTCTCATTTTCTAGATTTCCTCTAGTATTAATCTATATTACCTTCTACTATTTCTCTACTATAGAGACAGCCTAGACACAAACAAATAATGGAGCTTTTAATAAGATTCACAAAACTGTCATTCAGACTGTTCTGGAAAATAAAAGAAAATCTAGGCTACAAAAATACCAAATAATACATCCAAGTTTGCAGTAGACATTGAGAGAAAAGGTAGCTGTGTCCTAACTTGCTTCCAAACTGGGACCTTTGTGCCATGTTGATCCCAAACGAAAATGTAGCAGTTGCAAATATTTACCCTTGGGAGTTTTATTCCCCAGGAGCAAACTTCATGGCTTTTCCAAGACAGTGGCTTCTAAGCCACTTTCCTTCCACCACGTTAAACTGATCACAGGTGTTACAAGAAGGCAGAACAAGCAACAGATGCCTGGATAAATACCAGGGTTTGCTGGCTGTTGTAACATGCTGACATCACTCAAAGGGCTGGTACTGTTGGCCTGACCTTTACCTGGACGAAGACAGCTCTCACATTTCTTTCCAGGTTTGTGCTCCAAGTCTACCCATGAGTCATCCAACCTCTGATACATGGAACAACTGCAAATACCTGTCCTTGTGGTTGGCAAACTGGGAAAGCTTTCATAAGTTAGGCATACCAATAAAGTTATTTTCTGATGCCTCAGGGAGGAGTCTGAGGCCACAGACCAACAAATGAGTGGTCTCGAGATGCAGTTTCCTTTATTCTTCATGTTTTTGTTTTTTCTTTGTTTGAAAATCACAGCAAAGAAGCAGTTGATTATCAACCTCTGCTCTGGTTCTGTGGAAAGGCAGGGTAGAATGAGCCACAACAGGGATGTAGAGTTAGGTGACTAAATTTTTGCAACTGATAATATTAATGAGAATAACATCCGGTCTTGATATTTACATTTACTAACAGCTATTGAAATCTTACAATCTGTGAAAGAAGTACACAGAACATTTCAGGGGATGAGACCAATACCTTACCATATAATAACTCATAATCACCAAGAGAATCCAACCCGATGAGGCTGACAGAGCACTGGAACAGGCTGCCATGAGGGGTTGTGGAGTCTCCTTCTCTGGAGATGTTTAAGACTCACCTGGATGTGCTCCTGTGCGACTTGGTCTGGGTGATCCTGCTGTGTCAGGGGGATTGGACTACGTGACCTTTTGAGGTCCCTTCCAATCCCTAATGCTCTATGATCCTGTGTGATCCTGTGACTCACTTTGTCTGGAACAATGACACTGAAATTGACTGAGTAAGGACAACTGTGGAAGAAAACCAGTGGGTTCTAATGGGCTTTTTGATTTAGCAAAGAAAATACAATTTAAACCACACATTAATATCTAGAGACAAAGTTAAAAATTGCAGCTCAAAATAGGCCAGAATATTATAACCTTATTTTCTATTTTAATATTGAGAGAGAGCAACGAGAATAATTAAGACTTGAAAAAAACCAGTATTGGGAAGCAAAGGATGCTTTGTTCCACTTGGACCAGGAACCACACTGAGGTAGCAGTTTTATCCAACAGAAGTTCTTAGTCTGCACAGGGACAACTGGGTGAAACTGGTTATCCAAAAGAGGTGAAATCAATTCTATTGGTTCCTCTTGACCTCTGATTGTCTGGGGTATTTAACAGGTAAATAGTTCATAGTACGCTGAACTCTCTCCAGAAGCTCCACATCTCTCAGCTTATCAAACTATCCTTTTTCTAGATTGTTGACACATAGTGTAAGTCTAGCTTTCACATCCTAGAGAAAACAGCCTCTGATTTGTGCAGCCTCCAAGACACTTTAACATGCCACATGAGGCAACGGATAACCACCAGTTATCCACTGTCCCTGTGAAGTGACAGAAGTTCACAGGGACAGTGACTGCTGATTTTATTACTGAGAAAATAATTAATATAAAATATTAAACTAAACAGCCCTACGTTTTGGCCATTTAATCCAAACAATAATTTATACAAAACTTATCCTTCTGCTTATCATGAGGAAAATAATTAGCAATGTAAGTTCCAAAACGAGCGCGATACAGTTCCAGATCCAAAAGGGAACTTTGCTACTTCAGACAATCCATGGTATTTGTTGTCAGGACGACATCAGAGATGAGTTGAAGAACTCACTGTTCTCTGCTAGACAGGGGTTTTCCTACGAAAGATACTGCCCCATAGTGACCCAGATGGATCAGCTTCCCGATCTCAATTGCGTATTGACTCACATCTTGCAATGTTAGCAATGTATTATCTAAAATGCTGCCAGGGCATTTAATGACACATCAGCCCACAGGTAGCTCACTTCTTTTATTAATAATACTGAATGTTTCATAAAACAACTCCAAATTAGTGGTTTTTGATTACCAGTTCGGTCACTAAACTTCTCCACTGTTTGAAATGCGTGATAAAAATCAAACTACCCGGTTCCAGCATATGTGGGAATTACTGTATTTTTTCCTGAGATCACAGACTGTTGTCAGAAGAATAAAAATACAGCAATTCCACTACAAGATTATTTGCTTCAGGCGGAATTGTTTTAGTCGTGGGATCGATACTTTTATAGTGTGTAGCTGCTCAGAAATGGATCCTATGTTTGAAAGTTAATCAATCAATTAACTGAAGAATTAATGAACATTTCCTTTGCACTTGTTAAATGATGGATACACCATGAGCAGTAGAAGCCCTGTCAAGAGATGCTGTTGCCTCCAATAAGTTTGTATTTAGGATGCCGTCATTTAAGCCAATGTAGGCATTCAGTAAAAATGTATATTGCCAGGGCTGTAAAACACAGCGAAGATGTTGGTTAGCAACAGAGAAACGTTGTGAAGTCATTAAGAAAATGACATTTTTTAGAAGAACTGTGTTTCTTTATAACTAAGCAATCCTATTAGGGAAGACCACATTAAGGGATGTATTTAGATTAAAATTGCATTCTAGTTTCAATTACTTGGACCTCTTTCTTTTGTTCCATTGATAATAATGTCATATTTGCATCACTAATGTTCCCAGAGGTGCAGATTTATGTGATGCTGACTTGCATTTATTTACACTGTTAATCATAGAGCCTTGGAAACAACCTACTCATCACTCTGGATCAAACTCCAGGTTCAGCTATTATGAGATCTTGACTCCAACAGGACTCAGTTCCAAATGTTTACTTGGATTGTGGATTCAACACTGAAGGAAAAAATGTAGGTTCAATTTTTATTTAATTTGGCAATACAGAACAGTGCAAAAGTGAAGCTAGTCAGGTAGCACTACCAAACAATATTGATTAAAAAGAGAAGCATTATGATTGATGTCATGGAAATGGATGATCCTGTGGTTGGAACTTGATGATCCTGTGGGCCCTTCTAACCCAGACTGACTGTATGACTTAATATCATAGAAGAATCATAGAATCATTAGGGATTGGAAGGGACCCCGAAAGATCATCCAGTCCAATCCCCCTGACACAGCAGGATCACCTAGACCAAGTCACACAGGAACACATCCAGGTGGCTCTTAAACATCTCCAGTGAAGGAGACTCCACAACCTCCCTGGGCAGCCATCACCTTCCAGTGCTCCATCACCCTCACTGGGAATGTGTTCCTTCTCCTACTGATGTGAAACCCCTGAATTCCAGCTCACACCCATTGCCCCTCATCCTATCACTAGTATGAATGTCCACGTTTCATACAAAGAGCGTACAAGTTTAAAAAGACACAGCGTGAGATAAAAATAAAGCATCAATCAAATAAGGAACATTACCTCTTACAGACTTCAGTGCTAGCACACAGATAACACCTGCATTGCTTTCTAAAGGCTATGAAATCGTCCTATGAGCACTACTGCACCTTGAAAATATCCAGTTATAAATGTACATGTGCTGAATACAGAGAATTCAAATGGCAGCACTGAGGATGATGATCTTGCTCAGTCAACTACATGAACACTTTGCCTTATACTCTGTGAATGCTGACCCACAGGACAGTCACGACCGCTTGGTGACTGCCGGTGGAACTATAGTGTCACTGTATCCAGCATTGTTCCAATTTAATTATCTAAAACTGTATTTTCATTGTTATTAATTTATCACCTGTTTAACACTAGTGTCTTGGACATCTTCACTGGACTATTCACTATCAAGCATCGTATGATGTCATTTTCCCTCAGCACACCGCTTCGGTTTCAGGAACAGCTTCTCTTCCTGTTCTAACTGAACTCCATTTGGGATCATTCCATGTCTATGCAGCAAGTACAGAAAAGTAGTCTTTCAGTACACAGCCTAACCATAGTCAGAGTAGAGGTCCTCCAATGTGAGCTCCAGATTTCTAGCTGGCTGGGTTTCTAGCCAGCTGGATAATGCTAGACCTCACGGCAGCAATCACAGAACAGGCACATACGCAGTCTAATGCTTCTTTATGACATCCTAGAGTATAAAACTTCTTTATCACCAGTGGTCTTTCAGTTCAAAGTACAAGGCCAGACACCAGCAACACAATATTTTGCACTGAGTTGTTATTGTTCACCTGCGGTGCCCCGTTTATGCCAAGTGATCATGAAGATTTCAAAACTTAAGCTGAAATTCAGTTTCTCATCAAAAGGTGAGTTTGTATTTGTTCAAAAGGCACACAGGCCCCCTGGAAAAAACCCTCAAAACCATTTGTGAAAGTTATATTTAAAACTTTACATTTTTAAACATTGTAAATACTTGAAACAATGGGAAACACTTCTGCAACAGCAAAATGTATTTACTAGGAGAAGAGGAGACTGAGGAGTGACCTCATTAATGTCTACACATATGTGAAAGGTAGGTGTCAGGAGGATGGAGCCAGGCTCTTCTTAATCTCATCTGATAGGAGGAGGGGCAATGGGTGCCAGCTGGAACATAGGACGTTCCACATCAATGTGAGAAGGAACTTCTTCACGGTGAGGGTGATGGAGCACTGGAACAGGCTGCCCAGGGGGGTTGTGGAGTCTCCTTCACTGGAGATATTTAAGACCCACCTGGATGTGTTCCTGTGTGACTTGGTCTAGGTGATCCTGCTGTGGCAGAATGATTGGACTAGATGATCTTTGGAGGTCCCTTCCAATCCCTAGTGATTCTGTGATTCTATGAAAAAGGAAAGGTGAACTTATAGATTGTTGTATGTCCAGTAAGACTCTATACTTCCCCAAGAGATTTGGTTAGATCTTAAGGTCATGGGTTTTTCTTACAGAACTACAAGGTCACCAGCACGTGCTCTTCCCAGGCTTTTCTTTAAGTGGCTAAGGCACTCACTTGGGATTAAACACAGTTTTCCCACTCTGGTTAAAAAGCCCCATCAGCAGGTTTCTGACATCGAAAACAAATGAACCAGCCAGAGATTCCCAAAGTGACTCCTGCCTTCTGCCAGCTGCACTGCTGAGTGTCAGTGACTGCCAGACAAGCTGAAGACACTTTAAGCTTCCCCACCAGACCGTCTCTTGTGAGAACTTAGGCACCTCTGCTAAATGTCAGCATTTAGAAGTTTCGAGATACATCCAGAATTGTATTTGCTAATGACTAAGTTGTGACTGACCTGGCACCAAACAAATTCTAGATTCATTGCTGTCTCTCAGCTATCACCAGCTTCCCAACTCTCTTAACATATAAAGATTAATGTTGCTCTGGCATGGACTTTCTTTTATCTTTGATCACAATACATTGAAGGTTCATGTAAGAGAAGTTTTTACTTTCCACATACAGTCATAGCTCACTGTGGCATTAATGGGAGCTAGAGATGAAAGTACTGAAGAAGGAAAAGGCCCTGAATAATTTATGAAGGTAAGCTACATATAAGTGGCTAAAGCCCCAGCAAATAAAATAAGAACATGGACACTGGATTCCTCAAAAGCTGGCAATGAAATACAGAGCCCTTCACCTATGATGTCTACCCATCTGTCTTTTCTGGTTAATATGTCTGTAATCGTCCTGAAATATACTGGCCAAATTAATTTTCATCTATTTCTGTAAAAGGCTGTTAAAAATGCTCTTTTTCCTGTTATAAAAATAATTGGTTGCCTATTCAGAAACCGTAAATTGTCAGAAAACTTGCGAACAGCCTTGTTTCCTTCCTTCAGTTAACTTTAGAAATGAAAGACTAAGATTCTCCTCTAAACAGAAAATGTCTGTAATCCAGCAGGGTATAATGAAGCAAATGATTACTTCTGAAACACCTACCCTGCTTGTCAGCTCCTAAGCTCTTCAACAAAGCGGGCTGAGTCATTCGTACGAAGAGGTGCTGTGACAGAAGAAATAAGCCACAGGTTGGAGATCCTCAGGCAAAGGCAGTCCGGTGCATATGGTACATCATTACCAACCTAATTTTAATAAAGTTTTAGAGCCTTAGATTTCACTTCACAGTTGGTGCTCGTACACATTTTACTGTTATTGCCTTTCACTTGCCAAGTAAATATAATTGATGCTTTTTACTTAGCGAATCTGTAGATTTTGGAGCTGTCTATTTTTAACAGTGATTTCTAGTCTTCTCTTTCTCTGGCTGTGTTTGCATGTTTTCCTTTATGCCCAGATTTATCTGCTCTAATGATTGTTTGTAGCGTTTTTAAAACAGAATCAGTAAAGGATTATATAGTCAAGACTTCTTTATCTTTATGCAACTGAACACAACTTCATTAACATCTCCACTGACATAAATGAAATTACACATAAGGGAAGGTTACACTAACCTTGAATAAAAATGCAAGAATATGGTCCTTAGTGAGTTGCCTTCTACAAACTCGGGCAGAATCTAATCTGCAAAGTTAACACTTAGCTAAAAGATTTCATTAAAGAAATGGACAAGTTCTTTGTTCCTATTGGATGCTTTTTGTATAAAGAAAATAATTGAAAATACACATAGTGAAAGGAGCAAGAGAGGGAAAAAAATCAAAGTTAACAGAAATAAAATTGAATGAAACGGGGAAAGAGTCAAACAAAAAGAATAAATGAGAGAATAAAGCTTCCACTACTCACAAGCAATGTCTTCTAGAGAAAGACATGTTAAAATGATCACTCATGTGCTGCATCTCATCACACCTATCTTCTAGTTGCTTTGTTTTCCTGAGTGATGTTCCATCTCTCATTTAGAAGTCTCCTGGGTCCTTGACACTTCCCGGGGTCAAGATCACAGTCATTGCTGGTCTACAGTTTTTTGCCAAAACAAGGTTTCAGATTGCTATCACCACAGTTGCAGTATCAGCGTGTCATAGAAACATAGAACAGCTTAGGTCGGAAGGGACCTCAGAGACCATCTAGTTCACAGAATCACAGAATGTTACAGGTTGGAAGGGACCTCGAAAGACCATCCAAGTCCAAACCCCTCTGCTGGAATAGGGTAAGCCTACAGTACTGTCTCAAGATGTCCTACATGGGTCTCAAACCCATGACCCCAGGAATTCAGAGTCCACTCCCCTGCCATAGGCAGGGACATGTTTCACTAGATCAGGTTGCCCAGAGCTCCAAACAATCTCCATCCACTAGCACAGTCCTCCCATCCACCACTTGCATCACAACTCTTAAGTGCAATCATTCAGCCACTTTCTTATCTACTCAGCAGCCCATCGTCAAGTCCGTGTCAGAGACAAGATGCAGTTTCCTACTTTGAGACCATTGACATCAATGAAGCTGCATCTTAAAAAAACCCAGTAGTACTTCCTTAGACTAAAGAGAAAGGACAGTTAGCCACAACCCTTCATGCAGGAAAGCAGCTGTTGGTGCTTTAGCTCCTAAAAATGTATAGATCTTGTTCCTCAGCATCAAATGAATGGGTATTTAACAAAGCAGGGCTGGAAGGGAATGTGGTGCAGCATGAAGGGGAAAACAAAAATAGACACAGTCTAATTGTTTTCTTCAACTAAGCTGTAGGTGGAGAAGGCAGAGGTGATTTTCTCCAGAGGTGTGCAGTAAAAGGGTGGGAGGCAGTAGACACAAGTTGCAGAAGGGATATTCCAAATAGATAAAATAAATGATGGCCGAGGAGTAGAAAAAGAATTTCAGAGAGGTTGTAGGTGCTTCATGTTGTCAGGCACCTTGGTCTTAACAACCAATCCAATGCTACAGGCTTTGAGGACAGTGGGTGGAAAGCTGTACACTGCAAAAGGGCTTGGGAGCGCTGGTCAGCAGTGGCAGAACAGTGTGTCTAGATGGCCAAGAAGGCCAATGGCATCCTGGCTTGTATTAGAAATAGTGTGGCTAGCAGGAGTATGGAAGTGATTGTCTCCCTGTCTTCAGCACTGATGAGGCCGCACCTTGAGCACTGTCTTCAGTTTGAGGCCCCTCACTATGAGGACATTGAGGTGCTGGAGCAGGGCCAAAGAAAGGCAACAAAGCTGCTGAAAGGGTTGGAGAACAAGCCTTATGAGGAGCGGCTGAGGGAACTGGTGTTGTTTAGCCTGGAAGAAAGGGGGCTCAAGGGAGACTTTCTCACCTTCTACAGTTACCTGGTGAGACCACATCAGGAGTATTGTGTCCAGTTCTGGGCTCCTCAGTTCAAGAGGGATGTGGAGCTGCTTGAGAGAGTCCTGCGTACAGCAACAAGGATGATCAAGGAGGTGGAGCACCTCCCTTATGAGGAGAGGCTGAGGGAGCTGGGTCTCTTGAGCTTGGAGAAGTGGAGACTGAGGGGTGACCTCATTAATGTCTATAAATATTTAAAGGGTGGGTGGGTGTCAGGAGGAAGGAGACAGGCTCTTCTCAATGTCCTTTAGTGATAGGACGAGGGACAATGGGTGTGAGCAGGAACATAGGAGGTTCCACATCAATCTGAGAAGGAACTTCCCAGTGAGGGTGACAAAGCACTGGAACAGGCTGCCCAGGGAGGTTGTGGAGTCTCCGTCACTGGAGAGGTTTAAGGCCCCCCTGGATGTGTTCCTGTGTGACTTGGTCTGGGTGATGCTGCTGTGTCAGGGCGATTGGACTAGATGACCTTTGGAGGTCCCTTCCAATCCCTAATGATTATATGTTTCAAGGTCGAGAACAGGCTATTTTCCCAAGTAACAAACGATAGGACAAGAGGAAACGGCATTGGGTTGCATCATCAGAGGTTTAGGTTGGACATATCTTCACTAAAAGGGATGTCAAGTATTGGAACAGGCTGCCCAAGGAAGTAGATGAGTCACCATCTCCGGGGGTATTTAAAAGATGTGTCAGTGTGGCACTTATGGACATGGTTAAGTAGTGGACTTGGCAGTCTCAGGTTGGACTCAAGTGCCTTAAGTGTGTTTTCCAACCTAAATAAATAAATGACTGTGTGATTTGATATTCAGGGAGCATCCAAACAGACCTGAGTAACTCTCAACATGAGTAACTCATCAAGATGTCAGGTCAGCTGACCTCCAAAGGAGACTCTATCCATAGTTTTTAATACAAATATAAATGAACTATATCTGTTATAAATGCATAATTTTTAATGTATTTAATATATTTTATATTAACCATAAAACCATTTGCCTAAGGATTTAGGTCTGTCAGTTAGCTGAATGCAGAGGGGCACTCATCACACTCCAAATTCAGCTCTGAGACATTGATTTTCCTTACTGCAGGCACCAGGCTGACAGCGCGGCAGCTCAGGTGGTAAAGATGCGGCAACAGAACAAGACCACTAGATTCCCAGGGAAATTTTTTAATGCAGTCCCCAGAGAGAAGACTAGTGCAGTGACCCACTTCCCAATTATCCTAGAGTCTCCATCTGTGACTTACAGACCTGCAGAGAAAATATTTACCGAACAGCATGCCAGCAGAGGATCAGGGAGGCAGAAAGGAGAGAACAATCATGTTAACAGGAGATCAGCATAACTGAATTTCATTTGCTTTGTGGTCCTGCACCTCTCTTCTCTGTGCAGACAGGTTTTCATTAAAGATTGCATTACCCACAGAAAGTCCAAAAGAAAAATCATCAGTGTTAAAAGTCTCTGTAAATAGTATAAGGACAAGACTTTAAATCAGGTAAAACAGAGGGCAAAGTAAATCCCAGGTAAATAGTCACCTGTGGTTGTAGCCTGCAGCTAACAGGTAATTAATAGCTAGCCAGGGGCTATCTGCAAGCTTGAGGGGGAAAATAAGATGACAGTTCCCATCCACTGTGCCCGTGGTTTAGTTTTTGCTTCACAGACTGATTCTTCATCTACAGCCTTCTGGAGCATCATCAGCACGTGACGCTCAGAGTTTCCAACTGCAGCAAGCACTGTCCAGGTAAGTTCCTCTGAGTTCTGGAATGAGGCTGCAGGGAAAAGAAGATCACATGGAGGAGCCAGGCCTTGTGTTGCTGTGTGATGACAGACAATTTCTTTTTATTTATCAAATAAGCAAACTCTACTAATCCATCCAATTGTGAGGCAAAACTCTGAGGCACTTTAGCAGGGATCCTCAAACTTTTTAAACAGGGGGCTGGTTCACTGTCCCTCAGACAGTGTTGGGGCCCAGGCTAGAGTTTGTGCTGCCTGGCTTGTCCTGCCTGGGAGCTGGAGGGAGGGAGGGAGAGACGGGGGAGCTGCCTGCCTCAGCCCGGCCGTGCAGTCGGCAGGTCATCATCTGCCTCTTGGTTTCCGCCCCTCAACCCCCAGAGGGGTGGGGTGTTAGATACCGGTGGGCTGCATTTGAGACCCTGGGGGGCTGTATCCGGCCTGTGGACCGGGGTTTGAGGACCCCTGCACTTTAGGTTCTACCTTTGGCAGCAGTTTCTGTCAAATGAAGATGTTTGTAAGGACAGGATCTCAGGTTAAAGTATCATTGACAGAATTACCGAGCACGTGGGAGTATCCCTCTTTGCCTCCCACACTGGGGCAGTGGGATTGTGCCCTGTATCGTGCAGAGTTCCACATTGATACGGACAGAATGCTATCCCATGAAAAAATTGCCTTCGATAGCCCTGGAAGTGTTTGTGTGTTCGTGTGGGAAAGTACAGCACAAAAAGAAGACGTCGCTTGCAACCCGAAGCTGCAGCGTTAATTCGATGCTGTTTCCAGGTTAATTTACCCCCGGCTCTCGGCAGAGAATTATCTGGGGCACGACACTAACGTTGCTGTGCTGCTTCCAATTCCTGAGCTCAGTGTTGCTGAGCTGCTTCAGGAATCTTTCTACAGTTTGCATCTGGCACCTTGCATCCAAGAGAGCCAGCGCAGGCTGCCGTTTATTTGACAGGTTCGGTCTTACATAAAGGCTCCGTTTCTTAACTAAGGGAAAGCTGCCGTTCCGCCTTGTTTTGGGGTTCCATTGTTCTTGTAATCTGCCTGCATGGATAATGAAACCTGGAGGTAATCCAAATGGAAAGTCACCATCTGTCTCCAGACCCAGAGGGCAGTGTGTTACTGGAAAACTCTGAATGTAGGGTTTGTCCTGGCCTCTCCAGACCAGTTGCCTTGGTTGAACTGAGCAAGCTTTAACTAGCCAGGGTAGGGTCTCATGGCTCCTATAAGAAGTTTCAGGAAGACAGAACATCCTCCTGAACTCTGAGCAGAAACTGCCTCTGGCTTAGCCCAGCAGTGCCTCTGTGAATGACTCTATTTGGATGGGGAAACGGATGTTGTTGGGGTTCTGGGCTGCTTTTTCATTTCATTCATTTTGGCTTTTTTGGTTTGTTTTGTGGGATGGGGCAGCAGGAGAAGACAGCCGCGCCACAGCCCCATCCCTTGGACAGTTCTCACCTTGGAAAGTGGTGAAAACTGGTGGTGAACAGAGGTGGTCTGGAGGCCATGAGGCCTGTGGAAGCCATCATTGAGCAGAGCTGGCAGTGGCAGAGGCGAAGACACCAGTGTTCCTAAAATGGCAGGTGTTCATGGTGTAGGAGCCCTAACACTTCATAGAGACATGACTGATGGACTGATCAGGTGGGGTCACCACATTGCTGACTGATTGGACTGCAGGAGATTTTTCCCTGAGGGAATGCAGGTTGCAGAGCTGGAGGTTGGACTGTACCTAATGGCTTGTAATCTCTTCTTTCATTTTTGTTATGTAGGTGGTTATTTGTTTATAGTGGGAAATGGGATTTGGTTAAATTTAAATTTGAGTTCTTCTCAAGTCAAGTTCTCTTTTGATTGTTACCATAAGTGGCAAATTAGCCCTCCTTGGTTTGTTTTCAGCTTCCAAGCATTTTGCTAATTAGGGAGAGTCTTTCCCAGGCTGGCCAATGTGGCAAATTGGTGACGCCAGTGTTTCGAACCTGAGACTTCAGGAACTGGCACTGAACTGTACCTTACTCAGTACAGCCCCAGGAGTTATCAAATCATGCAGCAAAGGATTCTCTACGAAATACTTGTCTATTTGTAAATCAGGAATTATTTCAGGTCCAGATCTGTTTGATGTCAGAATTAAGATTAAAAGCCGGGAGTCCCTGATCAGCACTCTCACGTGCTCTCAAGCCAGTGAATCGTATCTTGAATAGCTGTGCAAAATTTAAATTAGCTTTCCCAGCCCTTTAGGGGACTGTGAAACACTGATAAATATGCTGGTGTGGAGAAGGGGGAAACACCTGACACTGGCACATATGAGCAATTAACTACTGGTATAAATGCTGAAACCATACAGTAACGAGGCTTTGGTCCCATCAATTTTCCAGACACTCATCACAAGCACAGTTCCAAACTCATGGCTGTGGTCACCAAAAATATTTCTGACTTCACAGTAAAACTTTTAGGCACATAAACCTGATTTCACTGAAAAACAAATTGTTTTATTTGTGCTAGGTTAGGAAAATATATTCTGAGTATCACCTTTGCTTTCCTCTTCTTTTCTCCAAACAATAATATCTTTAGAGGCAGGAAGAAGCCCCTCAGCCCAGATAGAACTTGACTGCTATTTGGATCTAGCTATTCTTTTCCTTAATGTGAGTTATCTGGGAAGACGAAGCCTCCACTTCCTCCAGTCAAAGCATCCGAGACACCCAGGTTTTGGGGGCTTGGAAGGCAGTTGTGTTCAGTTTAGAAGGGGGGCTAGAGGTGTTTCCGGGGTGCTCTGCGTGCTGATTAAAGACAGCTTGGGGGTGTGCCTTTTTGACCTCATTAATGTCTACAACTATTTGAGGGGTGAGTGTCAGGAGGATGGCACTGGGCTGTTCTCGGTGTCATCTAGCGATAGAACGAGGGGCAATGGGTGTGAGCAGGAACACAGGAGGTTCCACATCAACCTGAGAAGGAACTTCTTCACGGTGAGGGTGACGGAGCACTGGAACAGGCTGCCCAGGGGGGTTGTGGAGTCTCCTTCTCTGGAGATGTTCAAGACCCGACTGGACGGGTTCCTGTGTGACTTGGTCTAGGTGATCCTGCTGTTGCAGGCGGATTGGACTAGATGATCTTTCGAGGTCCCTTCTGATCCGTAATGATTCTGTGATTCTGTGATTCTACTTCCTTCCCTGGAGTCCTGGCTGGGACAAGGTGGCCCCAGGGCAGGTAGACCCAGTGTGGGTGGCCCCCTACAGCCAGTGGCCCCAGCCATGACTGGGCCCAGGCTCCCTTGGCCATGGCTGGGCTGGAACATTGCACCAACTGTGATGGCAAGCAGAGGCCGGTGGTGGCATGCTCTGCCTTGCCACCAAACTGAGCTGTGCTGAGCCGAGCTGTACTGAACCAAACTGTGCCAATGGAAAGCCCATGCCGAGTCGAGCTGTACTGAACTTAACCGTGCCAGTGGAAAGCCCATGCCGAGCCAAGCTGTACTGAACCAAACTGCGTCAATGGAAAGCCCATGCCGAGCCGAGCTGTACTGAACTTAACCGTGCCAGTGGAAAGCCCATGCCGAGCCAAGCTGTACTGAACCAAACTGCGTCAATGGAAAGCCCATGCCGAGCCGAGCTGTACTGAACTTAACCGTGCCAATGGAAAGCCTACGCTGTGAAGAAACCACTGATGCTAATTTCTCCCTACATGGGGCTGTTACAAGCTTGGGGATGTCAGACAGTGAGATAACTTTAAAGAGGGAGAGCCCAAAACCCTGAGGAGGTGGAGAAAGGTCCCTGTTGGACATGGCCATGTGGCCACTGCCATTGTGTGCTTGTCATGTGGCCAGCCATGAGGCCATTGCCTTCTTGACTGGTTAAACAGCAGGAGGAGAAACTGTCTGTCACTTTGCCACAGAGAAAATTGGAGATGTTTTGAGTAAGCGGGAGAATTGAGTTGAAAAGAACTGGTAAATCCTAAATCTCAGGAAAAATTCAAGAGCTGAGATGGTGAGGGGTGCCACTCCCCCTTGTACCTCTGCATGTGCATGTCCTCTGCCTCAAGGACCCTGGCTGGAAACAAAGATTGCTTACA
Source organism: Rhinopomastus cyanomelas (assembly GCA_013400115.1). Classification (NCBI taxonomy): domain Eukaryota; kingdom Metazoa; phylum Chordata; class Aves; order Bucerotiformes; family Rhinopomastidae; genus Rhinopomastus; species Rhinopomastus cyanomelas. The sequence continues at coordinate 129,720 of VXBP01000097.1, read as the reverse complement.
TAATTCTTTGCTCGTTTTTCTCAGAAATGTATGTTATGGCATTATGACGGAGGTTTCTGGTTTGTGTGTTTTGATTTGCTTGGGCTTATTCTTCTTTCTGTACATAGTTATACACTTAATAAAGCTCTTTTGTTTTCTCTAAGTTCCTCCATTGCCTGGTTAATTCTATCCGAAACCCCACCTCGGGGCCTGGATGTCTTTCTTTCTATTTCTGTTTGATTTGAACCCATGACACCAATTAGACGTTAGACAATGGTCCTTTGCTTTTAGTAATTATAGAGAACTCCTTCGTACCTTCCACTTGCAGCGCATAGTATTTTCTCCTGATCAATTCAACATTTGGTCTTTCATTTGTGTCAGGCTTTTCTTGTGATCTCTGTACAGGCTGCTCACATATATTAATTTTTTCTGTCCCTGTCAGATGTGTATTGGACTTCAAATGCAGATCTTAGGAAGGTCACGGAGCTGAGATGAGCAAAACGCCACTGGAAAAATCCACATGCACAGATGCACAGTTCAGTGTTGTGTCTGCAGTATTTGGCTTTGGAATTCATTTTTTGAAAACTCTTTCAAATGAGGAAAAAGAACATTTAGTTACTCACCAAGCCACTCTGCATTTAACCCATGTTCTTGCTGCAGAGCACACAACAGCAAGAGAACAACCAATACAGGCAACTACCCTATTAGATTCTACATCACATTCTTACCAAAAACACTATAGAAAATGTATCAGAAAAAATATCCTTGAAAGCATTATTTCTCAAAAAAATCACATAGATACTGTCAGATGTATTACAGTCAGTAGTAAATGAACCTTGCTTGCACCATAAATCATTAATGTTTAATCACCAGCCAATGCCTCAATAAACTCACTGGCATGGAAACTCTAAGATACTCAGAGGATAGTTCTAGCAAATCTGGCATGCATGGTTGGCTTGTGTGCTTAATTACTGTTTATGCATTGGCAGTATCCAAGCAGTTGTATGTAATAAATAGAATGCTGTCGCACTGTCCAGATGGTTTCAGATTCAAGGCCCAGGGAGTATGTTTGAAGATTACAGGCCTGATTTACTAACAATTCACACCAGCTCAATTGCTGAAAATCATGCTAATAGCATACGTTTCAACAATTTCATCAATGCCACAATAAATACACCATTAATGACTATTGAAAAACACATTTTATCTTCTATTTACCAGCTCTTCACAGAAGATATAATAATTTCATTTTGGTTTGGAGCAGGGAGCACGTAGCAGCTTTATTTCTGCAGCGTTCCAAGTTTGAGAGGGATGAGCCCTTTCCCACGGAAGACAGGAGTGCCAAGCCGAGATAATCCAAGCTATCTCTGAGAGTGATGGGTTAGGTATTAGAATCAGCATAGCTGCGTCGCTGCGGTGATATGCCTTCATTAATTTACACTGTCAAGGATTAGGGACACAATTACAAGTCATCAAATTAAGAATGGAATCACTAATTGCTTCAGTCTTTACCTTGCATACACCTATTAAGCCAAACCACGCTATTGTTTTCAAGCAGCCATTAAAAAATTGCTAAACAGGTTTATGAAGAAGTATTGTCTTTTTCCTCCCAAAATTGGATTATACTCAAATACATGAATTGCTTGAAGTAAATTTCCTTTGGGGAAGAAGAGAAAGGAGAAGGACAGTCAGGATGGAAGTGAGAAGAACTGAGAGTGGAGGTGCACTTTATCCCCTCCACATAAATAGCATACAAAGGATGTTCTTTCTAATCACTGATTAAATAATTAAACACATTAAAAGAGATTGAGTGGACAATACTGATTAAAAGGCTACCAGTCATAATTTTCCCTGCCTACGTGGACAAAAATCATGACTGCAAATCTGATAAATTGTCTCAATAACTGGATTATAATTCGCAGTTTGGTTGTGATTGGAAAGAAAGTACTCTCAAAACAACATTATTGGCAATAATTTAATCAGCCATATTTCATCGTTTGTTGATCTCTCCACAATGAACATGTTCTTCTGTAGTTTCTTTTTCATCATAAAGCAACTACCTGAAGTTGTTTCAGGATTATGCCCTAAATAGTATTAGTGGTCATGAAAGCTTAGAATCTATGATCATAAACATATGGACTTAACTGAGAAACTAGCCTGTTCACTCTGTAATGTTCATTAGTCCTCAGTTATTCATCTGCTTATTAGTCCCTTTATTACCAACTACCCTTAAGGTGCAGTTCATTATATTTTAAAAGAGATGTCTGGAATATAGAAGTAACTGCATCTGCACTGGAGTATTTTAAGCTAATTTTTAAATTAATTTTATTTTTTAATTAGTCATGGAAAAGGAAAAAATTATGACCTTGGCCTGTTCATCCTGGTTAGCTGTAGTCAACTAGCTCAAAGTAGGAGTTCCCCAGATGGCCATAGAAGCTCATATCTTTTTTCCTGAACTGGATAGGACACACCTAAGTCTCTGCCAGGAGGATGGACAGTCAGACAATACTGATAGGTGGCAATGATCAACTTCTAGGTGATTTAGTCATTCTGTGTTTCAAATTATTCGTTTGCATTGGTTTAGGTCAGAGCAAGAGCTAGAAATAAGTCTCACTTGGAAACCTTCAAAAACAATGATTTATGAAGCCCCTCTTTAAAAATGTTTTTGAGGTACTCTCTGTAATGGTGAATTTGTCTTCACTAGTATGAAGACTTTTTTTTAGCTAGAGTTGGAAATGAACTGTAAACATTCAAAATGCAGAAAACACCTTTCACATTTTCCAGACCCTTCATCATAAGCCCAACTCAAAATGCCTCTGTGTCAATGCGAACAGCAAGGGCAATGAAAAAGAAGAGTTAGAGATGTGCCCATGCATGCAGGGCTACGACCTCAGTGGCATCACAGAGGTGATGGTGGGATGACTCCTATGACTCGAGTGTCAGAATTATGGAATCATAAAATGGTGTCGGTTGGAAGAAAATTGAATCATGGTATCATGTAGGTTGTAAATTAAGATTTGAAGGAGATGAGTTTCAAGTAAAAAAAAGAGTGATGAACTTCTAGGATTTGAAGTCAAACATAACATGGGTTGCTATAACATGTTGGCATGATTATTCTGGAAAATGTAGTATTTGCTTTCTCTGAAACCAATTCATCTTAATGTTATAAGAAAGGAGAAGAGTCTACTTTGATTTGCAAAACAGCCGAGCAACAACTGCAAAATTGGATTGATTCATCCAGATTTACAGTACAAAAGACAAAAGTGGCTTGTTGAAGTGTGTTAATAACAGTAGACTCAATTCTCTGAGAGGTTTATCAAGTCAGGAATTTCCCATAGATACTGCAGCATTTCCAGAAATACTTCTCTGTTTCTTTTCTTTATATAGCTTTATTTGATCTACTGTGGCATCCTGATGATCAGCTGAGATAGCCAAGTCTCTCACTTTGCTATTTACTGTCTGCAGATTACACCTTGATTTGATTAATTCATTCCCATTTGGGATAAAAAACCCCCAAACCACTGGACTGTGCTGCTCTCTGGTATGAGGTGTTCCTGTCCATGGCAGGGGGTTTGGGACCAGATGATCTTTAAAAGGTCCTTCCAACACAAACCATTCTACAAGTCTGTGATTCAGAGAAGACAAATGAGGTTGCAAGGTAGAAAGTTGAAATGAAGAATGGTAGTGAAAGTGAGAACTCAATGACATCCTCAAAAAAGTTCAGAAATAGTACAAATATGGACAACTGCTTAGTGACAGAGCTGCTCTGAGTGATCACAAACATAAATAAATGGAGAAAATTAAACTTGTTGTTTCAAACAAGTTGTACAGAGTGAGGTTAACGTGCATGATGGCAGTGTAACACAAACAAGTGCACATCAGCTCATGTATTACAGGCCTGACAGCAGAATCACAGAGGGTTAACACCAGTCTGGTTATGAACAATACTAGTCTTCTTTCTTTGTATTGAAGACAGCTCGGTCGTCACTGCCCTTGGCCATTCTTTACAGTGCTTTGGAGTGTAGATAAGACTAAAGATACTGACTACAAAACATTCTACTATGAAAACTGTTTGCTTGGAAATCCCAAATTGATGGAAACCTTCTTAATAAATATGTCACACAAAAGAGCAAGACCAGTGAGGAAGGCAGCAGAAGGAAAGGATCCTACTATTGTAAGTTAATTGTCTGCAGTGGTTCAAATAACTTTTATTTTAGCTGGGAAAGGATTTCATCTGAGGGCTGGATATTCAAAGTGCAGCCACGTCTACAGATCCTTAAACTACAGCACCATTCATTTTCTTAGGCACCAGTCACCAAATATCAGCACTTGGAGATGCTACTGATATCTATTTACTTAAAGGATCCGTCTAGAGGTTGTCATTTCTTTGCATTGTTATCTCACATTCTGATAAGATGTATCACAAATCCAGTGCATTCTTGTTTCCTTGTGACATGGGGCTTTCACAGCCAGCGAGGCTGATGAGATAGCGGCATAAAGGTCGTCGGGAGGATGTAATGGGGAAATTACATTTCTGGCCCTTCTTTTGAACCTAGAGAAGAGTTTTATTTACTTTAACTATAAAGATTTACAATTGTAAAACCGTACTGCCATAAAAAGCATCATCTTTTTATGGTTAATGGTGAGATAGTAATAGGTTTAAGAACACAAGTAGATCATAGGACATCCTTCAACTAGCAGCATTATTAAGTAATGGCCCACAAATGCTGACATTTGTAAGGTATAAAAGGACACTGGTGCATCACAGATGAAAGTTACCCATTTGTCTGCTTCCCCTCTTTTCTTCAAATGAAGTGATACAGTGAGGGCTTCCAAAGAGCTATCTTGCAAAGGCTATAACTGCTGCAATAACAAAGTTAATAGGATAATTCTAAGTTGTCATTCTGAAATACTGATTAAAGCAATTGTTAAATTGAAATGGTTGTGCCTGTTTATAGGACATAAATTTGAAGACAATTCTACACGCTAACACTAAGCACCATATTTCAGTGGCATTATAGCCTTCTGAGGGTCTGAAAATTGATAACTAGTAACTGATGGATGAATTCAGCGTTATTCAGACTCATGGAAACCAATTAAAGTGCAACAATAGCATAAAATCTCATCTTTTATAAGCATCTCAAATTCTACCAGATGCGCTGCTTTTGGAGAACTGGCAGCTATGCATCAGCTCTGCAGAAACGCATTTTAAACAATCCTGCGGTAAGGGAGGCACAGTAATCAAATGAGAAGTGGGACAGGGAGAGCAATCAAACAATCAGAACAGTGTGATTGAAAAGAGAGGCGTTAGGGCTTGAACTCCTGACTGGCAAACGAAGGCACGACACGCCAGACACGCTCACTTTCTGTATTTGAAAATTATGCAGCTAAAATCAGGAAGAGACAGATCGAAGCTGAACACAAGACTGCATCTGTTGCTCTTTGAATTACAATTTCTTTTGTTTCTTAACTAAAAAGAGACTCGAGGACTCAAGCTGCACATCCTAAAGTTCACCACAACAATAGTGTAGTCTTTTTTTCATTTGAGCACCTGATGTAACCTCCTCCTCAGATCACTCTGCCAGACAAATGGGAATTCACTGGTGGGCAGATCATAATTCTCAGTCTGCTTCTTTAGCTGTGGCATATTGATGCTACTAGGGTGTTTCTCATCTCCTACCCTACGAGCCAGCAAACACAGAGAAGAATTCTCATCACAGGCTGTGGCTGTCACAATTAAACCAGCATGAACACTAAAGCTTTAGGACTTCCTTTCTTTTGGAAAACTAAACATCAGGCTGTAGTTGCTCTCTCTACAACTGTCTGAAGGGAGGTTGTAGTCAGGTGGGGATTGGGCTCTTCTTCCAGGCAGCTAGTGACAGGATGAGTGAGAACAGGGCCTGAAGCTGCCTGGGGAGGGTTAGGTTGGATGTTAGGAAGCCCTTCCTCATGGAAAAGGGTGATCAGACACTGGAATGGACTGCCCAGGGCAGTGTGGAGTCATCATCCTTGGAGGTGTTTAAGAACAGGCTGGCTGTGGCACTTAGTGCTCTGGTCTTGCAGATGGGGTGATATTAGGTCATGGGCTGGGCTTGATGGTCTTGGAGCTCTTGTCCAGCCTCAGTAATTTTGTGATTCTGTGAGTATGCCACATTTTTTCATTTAACATAATAAACTAGCACCCAGGCAAACCATCATTTTTAGTGCAGCAGTCCATGAGACCTAGAGCTAAATTTAACTGGCATTACTACACTTTATTGTTCTAATTTTTAGAAAAATCAAGTATTGTTTTGATAAATAACAGGGGTTCAGCATTCCTGCTGTCTATATATATCTATATAAAATATATAACACTCTGTGTGATATGTATAGAGCTTTGAAGGGGTGCTTATTCTGTTCTGTCATCCAAACTGATGATCTGCATTATCTTTCATTACCAGCTTCTCTAAAATATCAGTTAGGACACTGTTCTATGACAATATGGTACTGCTCATCTGAAGGGTCAATCATTCTAAAATGATTGATGACTAGCCTTGTCTGACTTTTTTTTTCCCTCCAAATATTAATGTTGGGACAGGAGTGCTCTTCTGCTCCACTGCTAACATACTATTGATGAAACTGTGAAACCAAAGTTTCATAAGAGTATTATGTGTGTGACAGTGACTTTTGAATCTTAGACAAATGCATTTGTGGATTGAGACTTGTGAGAGCTTTGAATATGTCCTTTGAAAAAGCAGACTTACATGTATTCCCCACATAAAATCCTCTAGCATCTTGAAATGGTTGGAAAAAAAAAATCAATATTCCAGCATGTAACAAAAGCAACTATTGAGGGTGCAAATGGTGTCATAAGGTCGAAGAGAGATTTTGAGGATGTCATCACTCACAATTATCTTTCAGACAGCCCTTTTCCAAACAGTTCTTTTACTTTACTTGCTATTTAAGTTTGTTGTGCTGTTCAGCAGAAAGTTTAAGACTAAGTAGTCTGCTGCCCCAAAACTATTCAACAGTAAGTTGTGTATGTGTGTAGGAACATTTGCTACTGTGGCTATAAATCTAGTTGAGAAAGAGTTGGATTCATATAAGGGTAGTTAATTTCTTCCAAGGTGGATGCTAGTTCTGACTGGTTGTCACAATTCTGAGCTGATCATCAGTGAATGTGACAGCAGTCAACATTGAGTATTCTCTTGTTTGATGTAAAATTAAAAATCAAAATTAGCAAAGAGTCATCTACCATGTGCTGTAAATCACAGCAATTACTAGTGATCTTATGGAACTGCAAATCAAATTATACAGGTCACATATTTTGGGTACATCTCCAGACACATTTAAAACAAACATGTTTCCCAATGGAATGCAATGTAGGATAAGATAAATCTTGTGATTCACAGCTGTTATCGCTTAGATTTTATCCCCTTTCATTGAAACAATTTTGGTAAACATGCTTCTATTTCCAAGCAATAAATAAGATTGGATGGAGAACAGGATAATTATTAAAAACTTGGGATGCTGTCAGCATCACTTAGGAGCTGAATGTAAAACAAAGGTCTGCACTACTTAGTTTCACACAAAATGAGTAAAGAAAACATGTCCAGGAACTAGTCCCAGATGTACTGAACTGAGAACAGAATGGGAAATAGATCCCCACAGATCAATAAGGAAAGTGAAAAATCAAAAATTATTAACTCCTTCATAGAACACGTGAAACTTGAGAAAATGCAGCCAGCCTTTTTGTACTATTGTTCTCTATTTAGGTAAGTATGAGCTGCACACAATTTTGTTTCAACTTAAAATTAGTAGATTCATTCATTCTGAGCAGCTGCAGGTGAATCAGAATATAAGAATTAAAAAAGATCAACTCAAATCTTTACCATGTTTTCTTAAAATGATTTTTAAAAAAGTTTAAAATAGCCACATTTTGCCCTTGCCAGCGTGAGCAGCTGAAACATCCTCCAGGTCTGCCCTGTTCTACACACCACAGCATCCCACAAGTGCCTCCTTGCAAAGACACTCCTAAATAGGCAGCACAGACATACTCAGCAGTCTCGGGATGGCTTTGAGCAATATGATTGTGAACACCAGCAGCACAGAGCAGCAGTCAACACATATTCCTTCAGACAGGCTTCCCAGAATAGCTGCAACAAGCCAAAGATGGCCCCACGACAGCAGAAGCGGAAAACAGAAAGGGCAGATGATCTGCCTGTGTTTTCTGAATAAAATACTGAGGTGTCTGAAAACTGTCACGTGGCAGGTAGCCCAGGACAATCCAAATGCACAAACGTTCTCTAGTCATGATGAGACAACCACAAAGTTTCTGCATCGATTGAGCTTTATCCAATTTGTGGAGAATCATATCTGGAATTTTATTCTCTTTACTTCAGTAGAGTAAGATGTGCAATATCCTGTCTTTATCCCAGATTCAAAGAAAGCTAAAAAGAATAAAATCACCATTTTATTAATGTTTTCCTTTGCATGACCTACTTCTAACTGTGTCACAGCTATGTAGAATGTTATGTCAGCCTGGAAATTTAAACATTAATATGAAATAAAAAAATATGATCCAGAACTCAAAAAATTCTTGTGCTATTAGACAAACATAAAGTTTTCATGCTTCTCTTCTGAACACATCCCTGTCTGCTGTGATACAGAAGTTCTCAAACCATTTCTGTTTTCAGGAAGCCTTTCCCCAGAAAGTTATTCGTCTCTTCCCATAGCATTTGACAGAATGATTCCTTAGAATATGAACTGATAATATTGTTCCCCAGAATTACAGTTTTTAATAAACATCCCTTGGCTGACATTCAATTTCAACAACCTTTCAACTTTTAGGCAGGAGGAGTTATGAGTTTCATTACCTTTAGCAAATACTTCTGCTCAGTAGAGACCCACACAAGCACTGCAGAGCTGCTTTTTGATATCTAAAGGTCTGGAAAATTAAAACATAAACACTTCTTGTAAATGAGGTGCAAATTAGTAAAAAACCAAATATCTACGTCAATAATGCTAGAACACCATTTGTGGATCTTTTATAATCACAGATTCACAGAACATCAGGGATTGGAAGTGACCTCAAAAGATCATCTAGTCCAATTTTTCTGTCAGAGCAGGATCACCTAGACCAAGTCGCACAGGAACACATCCAGGTGGTTCTTAAACATGTCCAGTGAAGGAGACTCCACAACCTCCCTGGGCAGCCTGGTCCAGGGCTCTGCCACCCTCACCGGGAAGAAGTTCCTTCTCATATTTATATGTTCCATATTCATACTTATACACATTGCCCCTTGTCCTATCACTAAACAACATTAAGAAGAGCCTGGCTCCATCCTCCTGACACCCACCCCTCACATATTTATAGACATTAATAAGGTCACCCTTCAGTCTCCTTTTCTCCAAGCTAAAGAGGCCCAGCTCCCTCAGCCTCTCCTCATAAGGGAGGTGCTCCATTCCCTGCATTGTCTTTGTGGCTCTGCGTTGGACTCTCCCCAGCAGCTCTGTGTCCTTCTGGAACTGAGGGCCCAGAACTGGACACAATACTCCAGATGTGATACTAGTACCTGGGGTAGACATTTTAAACCCGCCTGGATATGTTCCTGTGCAACTTGGTCTAGGTGATCCTGCTCTGGCAGGGAGATTGGAGTGGATGATCTTTTGAGGTCCCTTCCAGTCCCTAATGTTCTGTGATTCCTCAGCTTATCCATTGCTGTTGCTTTCACTGTGCAACCAGTTGTCAATTAACAGCACTGATTACAGTGTAGTCTACATTACTCTGGTATCTTAAAAATATTATCCTGAAGTCTCTGAAGTGGTTTCCACCTGTGTGATATTGCTTTTCTTGCTCACCTGATGATCCATGCTGCAGTTCTTGCATTGCAGTGTTACCCATTTCTACGTTCCAGTCCGAAACTCTGTCAGTGTTTATAAAACACGCTTGATTTAGTACCACAAAACAGGTTTTGCTCTTGTGATGTTGTCTTTATAGATGCCAGGCAACATAATTTTTCTTTGTAATCTGACACAAAATTGTGTCCACAGTCTTATATTATATTAGTTTGTCATTGCAGTTAGAATTTTATATTCTAGGTATTTGGAGTGAGATCATTCTGGATTGTTCAGGAGCGTGTGCAGAGGAGCGTGCAAGAGGAGGGCAATGAAGATGGTGAAGGGCCTGGAGAATAAATCTTCTGAAAAGCAACTGAAGGAGCTGAGGATATTTAGTTTGAAGAAAAGGAGGCTGAAGGGAGACCTCATTACTCTAGAAGTACCGGAAAGACCATTGTAGAGAGGTTGGTGTTGGTCTCTTCTCACAGGTCATTAGTGATAGAACAAGAGAGGACATCTTCAAATGGATACAAGGGAGGCTTCGACTGGACATTGGTAAAAGTTTTTTCACAGAAAGAGCAGCCAGACATTGGAACAGGCTGTCCAGGGAGGGCATTGAATCACCATCCCTGGAGGCATTTAAAGGTCATTTAGATGTGGCACTGGGAGATAGGGTTAGGGGCGCACTTCGTAGAGTAGGGTTGATGGTTGATGGAGTCAATGATCCCAAGGGTCTTTCCCAGCCCGAATGATTCCAGGGTTCTGTGATTCTAAAAATTTCACAAACCAGCCACAGACATCAATTTCTCACGCTTCTTTGATGGAGTTCGCTTGCGCACTCCACAAACCCACTCTGCAATGTTATCCATTGATTTGTAATGATTACTCAGAGTTGCTACAGCCTTGTAAATACTAAGCGATGCAATAAATGAACTTAAGTCCTGAAAGAAAGTAGAAAACATTTTCTGATGCCATAGAGAAAAATATCCTAACAATTCCAGCTGCATGGATCATTTTTAATAGTAAGGAAAGAAGCATACACTAAATCATGAAAGGAGAAAATCAAAGGAACAGAAGTATGTGAACAACCACAATTCTCCAAGGAAATTAATAGATGCTTGTAAGAACATTTTACTTTGTGTAAGAAATGCTTCCTTCACCGGATAAAAGTAAATAACTAAACTTGTTCAAATCATTTTTAAATTAAGCTATGAGATAAAAAGCATTTGAACAGTTCAAAGATTTCTAATGAGTAATACATACTTCTGGAACAATAACAACTCCAAAGTCAGTAAAAGCTATTACCAACAGATAGGGCAAATCTTTTGCCGACACAGTGCAGATTTTTCCTGTATAAAAATCATGCTAATGCAGGATTACTTATCTGCACAAAACTGAATAGAAATCCAAACACAGCACTATTCTAGCTACTAAGAAAAAGATGAGCTCCACCCCAGCTGAGACAGCGACAGCGCCCGTCTCCTCCACTCTCTCCGTGATGCCATAAAGCCTGTTCCCTGTTTCAGTTCAATCTCACGCAGTGACAGTGACACATTAATTTCCTACACAAACTATTATTAAAATAACCTCAGTATTTACTCAGTATTTGCTAGAACATGGAATGACAGATGTTTTTATTTAATTGCTAAATCAAGGGAAGAGAAGGTGGACGAACCCAAACAGCTAAACAAATAAAACCAAGTAAATTTTGCATCCGACTGAAATCTACAAGTTCACTGGAAATGGAAGCAGGCCACGCCCTCTTCATTTAAGACGGCAAACGATTGCTGACTTACATAGTTTTATGTCTTTATAATACAGTGGCATCTGACAAGATGATCTTTCGAGGTCCCTTCCAATCTCTAATGATTCTATGTTATACATTTTATAATGTAAAGTTCCTTTTTTGACTGAGACTTTCTCCAGGCTTGTTAGTAGCTTGAATCCTCAGAATGTGCATATTTCTGATGAATTTATTTTTTTCAAAAACAGATCTCCTACTTCTAATAGTATTGGTCCTATCTCACAGCTAGGGAAACCTGAGATACTCAGAGATGTATCTTCCTGTGAGTGAGTCAGCATTTCCCAGCAGACCTGGGAACACAAGGAAATCTCCTGGGGGTTCATCAAAGGCCCTACCAGTGTCCTACATGCACACTGCTTTTCTGCTACAGCAGCTCAGAGGGATGTTGCTTACCAAGACTAAGCAGCTAAACAAATTAAATCCATTCAGATATCCTGAAGGAATTTCCATATGATCATAGAATCACAGAACAATAGGGATTGGAAGAGACCTCGAAAGATCATTTAGCCCAATCCCTCTGACACAGCAGGACCACCTAGACCAAGTCACACATGAACACATCCAGGCAGGTCTTAAACATCTCCAGTGAAGGAGACTCCAGCTTTTCATTCACATACTAGTAACCCTCAGGCTTCATATTTAATGGAAAGAAAAATTAAATTCCACATAATATGGAAGCAAGTTTTATGGGGAAATAAAACCTGGTTTTGCTTTGAAGCAAGCAGTAGTAGAAGAGCCATGTTGAAGTACTCCACAAACTTTCATGGCACTTATTGGAACCCCAGCCAACCCTGGTTTCAATGGTTAAGATTTTGAGACAATACTTGACAAAAACACTGTACCATCTGGTAGCCGGAAACTGCTATGAGAGGACTGGATGGCACTGTAAGAAGGCTAAGCAAATTCCAAGCAAACAACAGGATGGGTTTCTTTGTGTGCAAGGTAGCTGAGCTAATAAGCATTTGGTGCAAAGCTGTTTTAAAGTTTACTTATGCTCAAGGCGCTGACACGTTCATGACAATCTCTTGAGGGGCACTAAACAGACAGAAAGTGTATTAAACTCCGGAAGTTCTTGAGATGAATGTGCTTCAACATTAGAAGAGTGCTGTAAGAGCAAGTATCATATACTCTTGTTCACACCTGCAACCCTGGAAAAAAGCCTCATCTTGTCTTGGAAGCTAAGTAGCACTGGGTCCAGGTAAGTGCTTGGATGATGAAACCACCTGGGAACACTGGGATGATGAAAGCATCCTGGCTGGACTGAGATGATCTTTCAAGGTCCCTTCCAACCTGTAACTTTCTGTGATAGACAATCAATGAATTCTGCAACAGGTCTTACGTTCCTTTACTCCTACGGTTGCTTTTGGCCACTTTCAGAAACAACAGGAAGACAGACTGTGGATCTGTTGCAACACAGTCATTCTATTTTTTATGCTTAAAGTGCAGTGTGGGAATGCAGGAAAACAGGAAACTTGCAGAACAACAAACTGTAACTGAAGACAAGATAATAAATAATTGTGTCAAATAGGTGAAATATTAAATATTCACAGCAAAGACTTTGTGAAGTTGCCTTCTCCACCTGAAAACACTGGAATAAACAAAAAGTACTTGATGTTCCAGCTTTACTCTTTTGTCAAAATGTATTCAGAATTGTGTACTTTATTTCTTATTGTCTAGAGCTGTGTCTTGGGGAATTTTCTTCATCATAAGAAAATCATTCTAAAATTTGTCGAAATCAGCATGCAACTCAAGACCAAAAGGCAGCACGGGCTCTTCTGTAAAGTTGTGGTGGCCTGTGCTTCATCTGCAGCGCTCTGCTCATACATTAGGGTGATAAACTAAGGCTTAAAGAAATACAATATGTGACCATGCATAGGAGAGACCTCCGAAACCTGCAGTTCTGAGACAGAATGAACCTGTTTCACACTTTAGTTCCCACAGAAATTAATTGTAAGAATATTGATTGGACTGCAGTGAACTGAATTGAAATATCAGAAAATAATAAACACGGTGATGTTTACTCCTGCTGTCTTCTGAAGACTTTGAGCAATTACTCTGAAATATCTAGAAGCACTGATTCAAGGATTTGTTACTGGTTGTATGTTCAGAAATCTTCCCTGCATGTTTCCAGTGGGAAAACCTGGATGCACCTGTCAACAAATCAACAGATGTAATGAATTCTAGCAGAAAAGAATTCTGCCACTGGAGTTCTACTGACTTCAGGCAAGAGCCTTCTGGGAAGGACTTTTCTAAAGTAAAGAGTTTTTAGTTTCATTTCAATGTGAAGTCCCCAATGTGTCTTTGCAAAACAAGAGCTCTCTGTAAGTTCCAGAAGCTCTCTGTGCTCCCCTCAGCCACTGCAACAAGTAAATCACACGTCCTGTGGTGGGGACTGCAGTACAGAAAGATGCTTTTGCAGTCATATTGTCATGCCCTTCGATCTCTTCCCAGAAGGAGTTGGAAATTGGAACATTGTGATTTCAAAGTGGAAATCACGAAGACAAATAAATATGTCAGAAAGTGAGGAAGGTATGTGTGTGGAGAGGTTACTCCAGCATTAAACGCAGAGGGGCATTTTACCTAATATAATAAAACCCATCAGAAGTTCAGCAAAACACAGGTGTTCAGCTGTGCATTTGTAAGACAAGGTAATTAACAAGGTGACACGATGGGAAAGAGCAATTGTTTTCTTAGTTCTTTTTGAGTGACTTGGGGCAAATCCTTCCAAGTTTTTGGGTTTTTTTGCTTCTTAATGTAGATTGACATGAAATTTTCAGCTTTTTTCTCTCTCATTTCCTGATAATATAACAACCTCTGTTTAACATGGACTTTGTACATTTGTCAATTTAAAGTTGACTTGGCTTTTGTAATTTTCATTTGTTAAAAACAGATCCTTCCACTTGAAGTTCAACTTTGCTCTCGAATTTTTGTGCAGTTACTCCATCAACTTGATTTTTAATCTAACAAAGTTAACAGCTGTTGTAAAGTTTTCTTGAAAAAAACCCCTAGTGTTAGGGAGGTCAAGATTGATTCTATTCCTTAATCCCAGATAAACACACGATACATTCCTCCTTTCCTTACAGTCTGCATTTTATACATGGATCTGAATAAATAAATAAGAATGGTACTGCGGTGACTTGTAGCTGCACTGAACTAGTTGCTGTTTGGAGGTCACTGAGTTCCCACATACATAAAGGGGAGGTTGAAATACTGTGGCCAATATCTGAGGTTACTTTGGTATCAATGTCATCAATGTTCCCACACACTTTGGTTTCAAGGCCAAAGAACTAGGAGGATTCATAAACAATTTTATTGTAGCAGTTCTGGACGTTGCTGCTTGAATCTTTAACAGTACTGCTACCCCAAAGTACAATAACATCAAACATCAGGATATTATATCAACACTTCTCAGAATGGTGAAGGCTCTGTGAAGCTTGGGGAGCTGTGACTGAGCAGGCAGATCACAGAATCACAGAATCACAGAACATTAAGGATTGGAAGGGACATTGAAAGACCATCTAGTCCAATCCCCCTCACACAGCAGGATCACCTAGACCAAGCCACAAAGGAACACATCCAGGTGGGTTTTAAACATCTCCACTGAAGAAGACTCCACAACAACCCTGGGCAGACTGTTCTAGTGCTCTGTCACCTTCACTGGGAAGAAGTTCCTTCTCATATTGATGTGGAACCTCCTACGTTCCAGCTTACAGCCATTGCCCCCTGTCCTATCACTAAACAACATTGAGAGGAGCCTGGCTTCATCCTCCTGACAACCAACCTTCA
This sequence comes from Rhinopomastus cyanomelas, assembly GCA_013400115.1. Taxonomy (NCBI): domain Eukaryota; kingdom Metazoa; phylum Chordata; class Aves; order Bucerotiformes; family Rhinopomastidae; genus Rhinopomastus; species Rhinopomastus cyanomelas. Next base: position 114,332 of record VXBP01000097.1, on the reverse strand, counting down.
CAGATATATAAACATTAATGAGGTCACTGCTCAGTCTCCACTTCTCCAAGATAAAAAGACCCAGCTCCCTCAGCCTTTCCTCATAAGGGAGGTGTTCCATTCCCTGCATTGTCTTTGTGGCTCTGCATTGGACTCTCTCCAGCACTTCTGTGTCCTCCTGGAACTGAGGGGCCCTGAACAGGACACAATACTCCAGGTGTGGTCTCAGCAGAGCAAAGTAGAGGGAGTGAAGGACCTCTCTCGATCTGCTAACCACTCCCATTCTGATCCACCCCAGGATGCTGTTGGCCTTGGCCACAAGGGCAGATTAATGGCTCATGGTCATCCTGCTGTCCACCAGGACCCCCAGGTCCCTTTCTCCTACACTGCTCTCCAACAGGTCAGTCCCCAGCCTATACTGGTACCTGGGGTTGTTCTTGCCCAGATGAAGGACTCTACACTTGACTTTGTTACAGTTCATTCAATTTCTCCCTGCCCAGCTCTCCAGCCTGTCCAGGTCCCACTGGATGGCAGCACAGTCTGCCGGAGTGTTGGCCACAGCATCCAGCATTGTGTCATCAGCAAACTTGCTGACAGTGCATGCGAATCCCTCATCCAAGTCATCAATGAATAGATTGAACAGGACCGGTCCCAGCACCATCCCCTGGGGCACTCCAACTAGATTCTGTCCCATCGACCACTGCTCTCTGGATTCTATCCTGGAGCCACTTCACCATCCACCTCACTACCCGATCATCCAGACCACACTCCCTCAGTTTGGCTGCAAGGATGCTGTGAGAGACCATGTCAAATGCTTTAGTGAAGTCAAGATAGACCACATCCACTGCTTTGCCATCACCTATCCACCTGTTTATGTTCTCATTACAGATTATCAAGTTTGTCAAGCGATACTTGTCTTTAGTGAAGCTGTGCTGACTGTCCCTAATCACCCTGTTGTCCTTGCTGTGCCTACAGCCAGTCTCAATTGTTCCATCACCTTTCCTAGGATGGAGGTGAGGCTGACTGGTCTATACTTACCTGGGTCCTCCTTCTTACCCTTTTTGAAGATTGGAGTGACATTTGCTATCCTCCAGTCCCTAGGCACCACTTCCATCCTTTGGCTAAAATAGCAGTTCAAGACAGAATGGGGCCTTTCCTCTTCCCTCCTCCTCCTCCCCTACTGGATCTTCTCCTATGCCATTCATCCCAGAGAGGAATTGGGAGATCAGAGTTTTGACTGTGTCTAAGTAGTGGGCAGACATGTAGCTGGCAAGATTTTGTTCACTGAGGGCATCAAATAATGAACTGCTAATGAGGAGGATTGTGAGAGGACTTGTGCCACAGAGCTGAGATGTGGGAAACACATCACAGAAGACCTTTCATAACTTAGCAAACCAGGACAGTACCTACAGCAAGACTAATGCCTCCTGATGGTTTCTAATTCTAATGCTCCATGGCTTTAAACACCCCCAAGACAGACAGGTGAAACTCAGAACTAAAAAAATACATAATTCACTGCTAAGATAATGTTATTCCTTGAAGGACAGTCTCTTCAGTTTGGGTGTATGAATAATTTTGCTTAAACTCTTTGACTTGCCTGGGCCTTTCACTGTTTTAATCCAACAGCTATTTCCATGGTTTGCCAGACCACGGTGGTAGGCGTTTTAGGAGGGCAAAGGACTCATGAGGAAATAAATTGAGACCGAAAGCGGAGCAGAAGTGCCAGGAATTCCTTAGAAAAGGTGCATTTGATCACTCTGCGCTTCTCAATAATTTGGAAGAGCTTCACCTTCTCCCTTCAAAACGAATGTTCATCAGTAGCCATTCTGGCTAGCAGCATTACTGTTCTGTGCTCTCCTATCGTCAGGATTCTGCATGGAATACAATCACACAGCAAAAAATTGAATCTTTACCTGATGCTCATTACGTGACAACATGGAAACTTTATTTCTGCACTATTTGTTTAACACCTACCTTGTAAAATCTTATTTTCTCTTCTTTTAATCTTACATTCTGAAATCTGTTTGGATTTAGAAGACAAAGGGGCAATATCACAGTATCACAGTATCACCAAGGTCGGAAGAGACCTCATAGATCATCAAGTCCAACCTGTCACCACAGAGCTCAAGGCTAGACCATGGCACCAAGTGCCACGTCCAATCCTGCCTTGAACAGCTCCAGAGTTGGCGACTCCACCACCTCCCTGGGCAGGCCATTCCAGTGGCCAATGACTCTCTCAGTGAAGAACTTTCTCCTCACTTCAAGCCTAAATTTCCCCTGGCGCAGCTTGAGGCTGTGTCCTCTTGTTCTGGTGCTGGCTGCCTGAGAGAAGAGAGCAACCTCCTCCTGGCCACAACCACCCCTCAGGTAGTTGTAGACAGCATGAGGTCTCCCCTGAACCTCCTCTTCTTCAAGCTAAACAATCCCAGCTCCCTCAGCCTCTCCTCATAGGGCTTGTGCTCAAGGCCTCTCACCAGCCTCGTTGCCCTTCTCTGGACACGTTCAAGCACCTCAATGTCCTTCTTAAGTTGCAGGGCCCAGAAGGTCTGAAGTCAAGGCTCTTTCAGAAAATCTTGAGCATTGCCATGCACAGAATTGCATCATTATTAAGGTTGAAAAAGCCCTCTGAGCTCATCCAGCCCTGCCTGTGACCTCAAATCACCCCATTGGCTAGACCAGGTACTAAATGAACAGCCGGTCTGTCCTTAAACACCTCCAGGGACCGTGACTCCACCACTGCCTTGGGCAGTCCATTCCAGTGTCTGATCACCTTTTCCATGAGGAAGGGCTTTGTAACGTCCAACCTAACCCTTCTTTGATGTAGCTTTAGGCCCTGGCCTCCCGTCCTGTCACTAGTGGGAAAAGAGCCTGAATCCCACCTGTGCACAATTTCCCTTCAGGTAGTTAAAGAGAGTGACACAACTCTTCCTCCTGAGTCACCTCTTCTCCTCTCAACATGGACCTGACAGGAAGCATCCAAAGGCACAGGGACTAGCCAGCTGGGAAATAAGAAGCACAGAACTTTCTCCAAAAGAATGCAGGCAGATAAAAATCTGTTCAAGAGCTATTCAGAAAATTAATCCTATCAAAAGCATTTTCACATTAAGTTCTATGTTTTTTTATGATAAGTTCCTCCTTTCTAGATGTCCTGTTGACTTCGTGGAAATGCTGCCAAATTCAAGACATGTTAAGAGCTCTCTGTCACTTCTGTTATTTTCATTAAAGGATCAGCTATAAAAAACCCCCTCCAAAAACCCAACAAGCAAAAGAAAACCCCAAGCAATAATAATGATAATAACATTAATAACCATCCAATCGGTGCATTTATTTTGAAAATCAAAGCCTCAATCCTCTCAACCATGTTTTTTGCTGTTGCTTCTAAGCCACACCAACCGACGAAAAATGCTTTCCTACCCCAGTGGACGTTAAGAACATTTCCATGAAGAAATTCTGTGCAGTAAACAATGATTTTTAATCACAACTACTCAAGGACACCTTGTTCTATGAAATACTTCTTAAGAGGGATGGATTAAGTCCAGAATTCCATTTAGCAGTGCAAACACTTGCATTTTAACGCTCAGCCTAAAAAAATTAAATGATCAAGGCTTCCAAAGATTCCTCTCCAACCCTTAAAATATTTCTTCCAGCAACTTGTCTTGTTCTCATCTATTTTCTTTCACATTTCTATGGTTTAAATATTGATAAACTAGACAAACTGTCACAGTGTCTAATGTTATCGGCTTAAGTCAAAAACCCCTGAGTGGGCCTGATCACAGCCTGTGTGATTTTGCAGACATTAACATACCACTAATGCTACCACATTAAAAATGAGAGCAACCATGAAAAGACAACAATGCAGGGATCCAATGAGTGTTGCTCATGCCCATCAGACTTACTTTATCATGATTCAGACGTCGGGTGGAAGAAAGAAAAGAATTATAATGAGGATCCTGAAGGTTAGAATACTTTAAATAAAAATGTACTTTACAATAATGGTATTTACATGGTTGTGTCTTTCCACGAGCAACAAAAAAAGCTTTGGATAGGAATATAGAACTTTGACTGAATCCTGTTTCCACTGGAATGAAGTGAGTTAAACTAACTCCAAGGTTGCCAGCAGTAACTAAACCACCCCACTCATTCAAGCATTTAAATATGCATATAGGAAGCCTCATATATAAAAGTTTGTATTTAAAGGATCTCTGTGTAGCTACAACAAGACAGATCTGCCCCACAGCCAAAGACAAGTACTACACAAAGGACGTCTCATGGTTTACCTCCTTCTTTCCTAATGCTGCTTTTGAATACAGTAAGTTCACCATGGATGTCAAGATCTAACAATTCGTACCGTGTTGGAAGCTAGCTATGAAAAAAGAAAATAGTAAATTTTTTACATATAGAGTCATAGAACCATTAGGGACTGGAAGGGACCTCGAAAGATCATCTAGTCCCATCCCCCTGCCACAGCATATATTTAATAGATCAGAATTTCTTTGGATGTAACAAGCCAGATTCTTCTTTCATTTACATCAGGCCAAATACAACGTCAAACATGGTAGAAAATTGCTTCTGTACTATTTAGCCAAATATTCAACAACCATGTTTTGCAGAAACAGCAACAAAATCAAAGATTACGTTTGTACAAATGGCATTTATGGCAGATCCCATGGAGACGGAATCAGACAGTGGGCATAAGCAAGTGATGGCACTGAACAGAAGTTTTTCCCCTTGGATTTACGCGGTCAGTGATTGCAAAGCTTTGTAAAAGTAAATGTACTGAAAACCAGTTCAAATTATCAATTCACCCAGTCTACTATTTTAGTGAAATTACATTATTCTAAATATTCAGTTTTATCTGTTTGTGTACATATCATTGCCCATTCAGTCAACAATATTCCAGCACAGGTTCAGTGACATTTTCAAACACCCAGCTGTATTTTCACACTACAAGCTGCCTATAAAAACAGCATCTGTAAAGACTTGATAAACATATTTAGAGAAATTATTATCCATTTTTGACATGACATCTTAAAAAGAACGCCGATCAAGGAGCACAAGCTGTTGGTTCTTTTCCCAAAAGAAAAACAGAATTCTGCTATTAAAACTACTAGTAAAACTTAAAGAAGAAAGGCACACAAAAGCTCCCATCTTTCATTAAAAAATTTAAAAACTCAAATATACATAAGGAAGCCTGAACTGATTTGTTTTTCTGCACAGCGCTCAGTTTCTCAGAGACTGTTCACTACAGCAGCAAACTTCAAGCATTGATCTATATATATCTGAGCTGTCTTTGATCATTCCTTCTGGTCACAAGGATGTTCTGTACACAGAGGGAAGGCAGTTGCCTCATGAATAACATCATTCCATAATATTGTATACCCTGCTTGGGCATTTAGCTGATCTATCATTTTTTCTCATCATTAAAATACACCAATTCAGTTAGTAACTACAGAAACACAGAACATTAGGGATTGGAAGGGACCTTGAAAGATCATCTAGTCCAATCCCCCTCACACAGCAGGATCACCTAGACCAAGCCACAAAAGAATACATCCAGGTGGGTTTTAAACATCTCCACTGAAGAAGACTCCACAACAACCTGGTTCTGGTGCTTCTGTCACCCTCACTGGGAAGAAGTTCCTTCTCATATTGATGTGGCACCTCCTATGTTCCAGCTTACAACCATTGCCCCTCGTCCTATCATTGCATGACACTTAGAAGAGTTTGGCTCCATCCTGCTGAGGCTCAACCTTCACAGATTTATAAACATTAATAAGGTCACGCCTTAGTCTCCTATTCTCCAAGATAAAGAGACCCAGCTCCCTCAGCCTTTCCTCATAAGGGAGGTGTTCCATTCCCTGCATTGTCTTTGTGGCTCTGCGTTGGACTCTCTCCAGCACTTCTGTGTCCTTCTGGAACTGAGGGGCCCTGAACAGGACACAATATTCCACATGTGGTCTCATCAGGGCAGAGTAAAAGGGGAGGAGAACCTCTCTCCATCTGCTAACCACTCCCATTCTGATCCACCCCAAGATGCTGTTGGACTTCCTGGCCACAAGGGCAGATTAATGGCTCATGGTCATCCTGCTGTCCACCAGGACCCCCAGGTCCCTTTCTCCTACACTGCTCTCCAACAGGTCAGTCCCCAGCCTACACTGGTACCTGGGGTTGTTCTTGCCCAGATGAAGGACTCTACACTTGACTTTGTTACAGTTCATTCAGTTTCTCCCTGCCCAGCTCTCCAGCCTGTCCAGGTCCCACTGGATGGCAGCACAGTCTGCCGGAGTGTTGGCCACAGCATCCAGCTTTGTGTCATCAGCAAACTTGCTGACAGTGCATGCGAATCCCTCATCCAAGTCATCAATGAATAGATTGAACAGGACCGGTCCCAGCACCAACCCCTGGGGCTCCCCACTAGATACAGGTCTCCAACCAGACTCTGTCCCATTGACCACTACTCTCTAGCTCCTATCCTACAACCAGTTCTCAATCCACCTCACTACCTGATCATCCAGACCGCACTGCGTACTGCCTTAGTTTGGCTGCAAAGATGCTGTGGGAGACTGTGACATAGATAAGTTATTGTGCTTTCATTGAAATTACAACCACTATTAAAAGCTGCACTTGGCTGAAATCTGATCTTCTTGGGTTTGACCACTGAGGTCTTAAATAATTACATGGTTTTTATGAAGCCTACAACCCGACTCTATAGCTCTGAGTTTTTAGGTGTTAATCTCTAAGATTAAATTCCAAGCTTTGACATCACCTCTGGGCAAGCGAGGAGTCGGGTGTGACTCCTTCCTCTCTGCCTTCCCACAGAAGCTGTCATCCTGTTGGTTCAGCTGGCTGAGCTTGCATAAAGGAAACTGAAGAGGAGTGTGGAATTAGCACATAAAAGAAGGGGTCCCCAAGGCAGGCAGCAGCCCTGCTACTGATCAGAAGAAAAACACTGCTGCAGGTCTATACAAAATAGATAAACTGCACAGGTCTACAAAGACACCCAGCAAGTTTTCAGTAGGACTTGCGTCTTGGGTTGAAAAGTCTATTCCCTTTACACACCCATGCAGAGCTACGACGTGTGTTTTCTTTTGCCATTAATAACAGTGGAAGTCCAGTGATATCTGCCTTTAAAGGCATTGACTGCATCCCACACACAGTCCTAATTTTGGTTGCTCAGGCAATGTCTCGAGGTGGGGTTGTTCAGGCAGCTAGGAATCCAGGATCTTCTATTCCCTCTGCTTTTCTAGGAAGAGAAAAAACATAACAGAGAGTTGCTTATGTGTCACATCCTCTTGCTGGAGGGAAGCACAGAATTATTCTGGCTTCTGTAGAACTCCCCTTGTCTCCAGCTTACTCCAGCATTACCTCCCACAAAGGGAAACCAGTGTACTGCCAGTACAGAAAATGCTTTCAGGCATAATATTGATATGCTCTGCATGTAGTCATTATCTTAAGTTCTGCACACGGTGTATTTATCTATGCAAAATCTTACCCAAAGGCCACAGTTTCTATAAACTTTGAGAGTCCCCAGCCAGTGCTCAAGGCAAAGCCAGGAACAAGGTAGCATTTTCTATTTCAGAAGTTCTGTTTCTGAAGAGTGTACAGCAGCAGTTCTTTCAGCATTTCAAATCTAGAAGACAGGATTGTTTATGTCCCTGAGAAGAAGCTGCATATTATCTGTAGATGTAGCAAGTATGATATTGAAAATCAGTATGATATTGAAAAATATTTGGATCAGAAGGGGGGTGGTTAGCAGATCAACAGAGGTTCTTCTTCCCCTCTGCTCTGCACTGGTGAGACCACATCTGGAGTATTGTGTCCAGTTGTGGGCCCCTCCATTTAAGAGGGATGTGGAGCTGCTCGAGAGAGGTCAGTGTAGGGCAATGAGGATGATGAAGGAGGTGGAGCACCTCCCTTATGAGGAGAGGTTGAGGGAGCTGGGTCTCTTGAGCTTGGAGAAGAGGAGACTGAGGGGTGACCTCATTAATGTCTATAAATATTTAAAGGGTGGGTGTCAGGAGGATGGAGCCAGGCACTTCTCAATGTCATCTAGTGATAGGATGAGGGGCAATGGGTGCCAGCTGGAACATAGAAGGTTCCATATCAATCTGAGAAGGAACTTCAGAGTGAGGGTGACAGCACTGGACCAGGCTGCCCAGGGAGGTTGTGGAGTCTCCTTCTCTGGAGACATTTAAGACCCACCTGGATGTGTCCCTGTGTGACTTGGTCTAGGTGATCCTGCTGTGTCAGGGGGATTGGACTAGATGATCTTCTGAGGTCCCTTCCAATCCCTAATGATTCTATGATTCTATCATTTCACGCCCTGTTGAACAGTCTTCCCCAGGCTTCTGATAAGCCCCTTTCAGGGACTGGTAGGTCACTGTACATCCACTGCTTTCTGTTAGTGTATAGCCACACATGACTCCAGTCTACTTAGGAGGAAAAAGCCAAACAGAAAAGTATTTGCACTGCGACAGATCTGTGCTAGTCAGAGTGGAAAATACTGAAGGTGCTTTTTCTCTTGGCCACATTCTTTGCAACTAATGTGTATGGTTCACTTGAGTAAAGGAAAATTGGTATGGGAAGCGGCCTGAAGCATCTGAACCAGCTTCATGCTGCGATCCTCACCTTGTTCTAATAAATCCTAACAACACCCCAGTCCCCCAAACATCTATTCCAAAGCATTGGCAGGTTATAGAAAGGCATTACATGCTTTTCTGTGCCATGATGTTTGTGCAGGACTAATTACAGTAATGGACCTTCAAGAATGACATGCTAACAAAAAAAGGACACACACACATATCGAGGACACAGTCTGCAACGATGTGCACTGAAGATTTCTCTTTCTCTGTGAAGATGTATTCATATTCACATAAACACAGAAAACCACTCGTGAAGCCAACAGTTGTGAGGGCCAGAATCAAATCCTCACTGTGAAGACAGCTAAAACATGGCCCTTCCTCCACGCACTCTAATTTTGCATTCAACCAACAGATTCGCGGGAGTTCTATCAGACTGAAGAAAGCTCTTTGCTCTCATTTATGCAGGCTCAAACTCTGGGAATTAGAGATACTCCTGAGACGTACTTCATGGTTGTACATTGTCTTTGGAAAAGGGGAGACTACAGAGAGCTTTAGTCTTTGAACAGATTACAAAAGAAAAACTAAATATTTTAAGGGATTTGGCTGCCATGGCAAGGAGTCACTGATTCATAAATCGAATGAAATTAAATTCCCCTTACTCTTCCATTTGCCAATTCAATGAGCTACCACACACAACACAGACATTACTGAGGCAACTCGTGCTCCTAACGCCTAGCCTGCTGCCAACTGGCTTGTCTCCTGACCAAGCCTGTGAAGCACTTTGTGTGTCCTCAGACTGTACAAATTCTTTGCAGACACAGATGGAAAACTCAGAGCCTATGACTTTCTACTTTACCTTTCTAAAAATGCCAACAGATGATCTCTGGGACATAATGGATGATCTTTTGGTCCCTTCTAACCCAGACTGACTCTATGACTTGGTCCAGATGATCCTGCTGTGTCAGGGGGATTGGACTAGTTGATCCCTTCCAATCCCTAATGATTCTATGATTCTATGATTCTATGATTTTGGGTCCCTGTCCCCATTACCAGCTCCAGCCCATCTGAAACCACAACAGGGCTGCTTACATGCAAAGTGAGACTGTTTTTCATGTTGCTGTACAGCTGTATTATAATCTGAAGGTTTCTATACGAGACAACAATCACAGAGCGTGCTTCGTACATGTAGACAATTACAACATGTAGATGATATCTTGTTGTGACAAAAGAGCATCATATTTACAGAGAACTGTTTGTTGCTATAAATTACCTGAATGCTTATTTTCTGGAAACCATCAGTAATTAGTATTTCTAGCAGACTGCTCACACTATCAAAACACTCAGATTTGGCAATCTTCAGACTGGTTTCCCCCAAGTTTTTCCTGTTCTCTTGCCTCTATTTCCGCGATTGTCATCCATAAAACTAGTCACCGGAGCTCACTAGCTTCTCCTGGGATTGTGTTATTTTTTCTGAGGAACAGTGCAACTTCCTATCAGCATCACTATAAACCAAGAATATAAACTCCCTTCCTGAACAGATAGTAAGATACTCTGAGGATGAGATAAGAATATATGAATAGAAATGCTTTTTACTCCAACTTTCAGTCGTGTTGCGGAATACAGAGGCAGTGCAAGAAAGTAAAAATCTAAATTACTAGGCGACTTTATAACTTCTGCCTTCCCTTTCTAGGGCTAGTTATCATTTCCTTGACACTGATTTAATGCTTCGCTGCAGGACCACTATGTTATTAGTATTGCAAATTGCACTGCAGGTGACCTTCTTGATCTGGTATCTGTTGGCTAAGAGCTGGTGTTCCTGTAAAGATCTGTAATTCTACCTTGATAGATCTACCTCTAAAAACAAGACTATCAACACCTGTTTCTTCCAAAGTGACCTTGATGCTTGTGGTTTCCCATGTCTCTTCAGAAATACAGAACAAATTCACCTACTGACACCTTCCAATGTTTTCTCATAGACAGGTCCGCTGTTAAGAATCACAGAATCATTAGGGATTGGAAGGGACCCCGAAAGATCATCTAGTCCAATCCCCCTGACACAGCAGGATCACCTAGACCAAGTCACACAGGAACACATCCAGGTGGGTCTCAAACATCTCCGGTGAAGGAGACTCCATAACCTCCCTGGGCAGCCCGTTCCAGTGCTCTGTCACCCTCACTGGGAAGAAGTTCTTTCTCAGATTGATGTGGAACCTCCTACGTTCCAGCTTACAACCATTGCTCCTCATTCTATCACTAGATGATACTGAGAAGAGCCTGGCTCCATCCTCCTGACACCCACCATTCAAACATTTCTAGACATTAATGAGGTCACCCCTCAGTCTCCTCTTTTCCAAGCTCCAGAGATCCAGGTCCCTCAGCCTCTCCTCATAAGGGAGGTGTTCCACTTCCTTCATCATCCTGGTTGCCCTATGCTGGACTTCCTCCAGCAGATCCACATCCCTCTTGAACTTAGGGGCCCAGAACAAATAATTTCACTGGGGGATTTTATTGCCATTCCTCAGAAGAAGAAGAAAGAGTTGTGTGTTAAGGGTTTCAAGAGCCACAGGAGCAAAGATTTTTCTTTAAATTAAGTTCCAGGGGAACCATAGAATTATTAGGGATTGGAAGGGACCTCGAAAGATCATCTAGTCCAATCCCCCTGCCACAGCAGGATCACATAGACCAACTCACCGAATCAGTCAGGGTTAGAAAGGACCACAGGATCATCCAGTTCCTACTCCCCTGACATGGGCAGGGACACCCAACCCTAGATCAGGCTGGCCAGAGCCCCATCCAGCCCGGCTGAATCATAAAATCATCGAGGTTGGAAAAGACCTTCAGGATCATCAAGTCCAACCACCTTCCTTACACATCCGATGCAGTCATTTGGTGTACGAAAATTGAGACAGAGTTTTGCGTGTAGGAAAAAACAGAATCAAACACAAAATCTGATGAATTGATGGGGCAAAGTGAAGTTTTATCGCAAGTGCAAGCTACTCCAGTGAATTTTTTTAATAGGTATGATGTATCTTCTACAATAACTTGTGTTGTCTGGCATAAAACTCTGCATGTGTCAGAGTAAGCACACGCAAACACACTCAGAAGGCAGTAAGTGCTCGCTTCTTTGGCTGTTACCACGATGGCAAAGTTGCCCGCTACAGGATGAGCACAAAGTTGTCACTCATTCACAATGAGGTGTGTTTTAATAGAACAGTGGAAGTTTCTTTGGTATCTAGATTGCTCGTGAGCAGCACGAGCTTGACTGTCAGAAGGACTGAGTACCTGTAACAAGTTTCTGGTCACCTGGAATTACCGAACTAGACCAGCTTCTTACTTAAATGGTGATTTCATGGACAATCTAGGCAGTGGTCTTCACGGCAATTACTGTCTAAAGGAACAGAAAGACTTGAGGTATCTTGGTCTTTTCCAAGATTTATTTGTGCTCAAAGGGCTGCTTTAATCTTCTAGAAATCAATGGGATGTGTTTGGATGGCTTTGCGTGTCTCGTCTCCATGTGCTAGTTCTGCAGCCCACTCACACGAAACACAACAAACGTCAGCTATCGGCATCTACCAAAACAAGGAAACAGGTATTAAAAACTGGGAAAGGCAGACCTGTGTTCGGCATCAGCAATGACCCTACAAATAGAACTTCTGCTAACAGCACTTTCATTTGCATGTTTCATGGAGACTATGTATTTCAGGCTGGAATCCCCTCTTTTAGGCTGGATGATGCCTTTGGGCATTATCCTGTAGTGGCAGCCATTTGTGATGTAAGCCAGGAGGAGGTTCATTCCCCAGCACATGTTTCCAGGCTTTCTGTGCTGGCTAGAGGGAAGGGAGTGTGCTGCATGAGTCACTCGCAAGCTGCAAGGCGTTCAAAGTGCTGCAGCAGTGCAGAGGTTTAGCTGTATGAGAACCAAACACAACCCCCCAAAAACCTTAGTGCAGCTGCACTGGGGAAAGGGGGGCGGGGGGGGGAAGGGACATCTGTCTTCTAGATTTGCTAGATGGTCTCACAGGCTAATGATTTACCTCAATGAGAAGACGACACGCTGTCCCACATGATAATACTTCATAAGCTGGAGATGGAGAAAAAGAAAATCACAGTTGTGAAAAAGAGTTTGTGTTACTCAGGATAGAAACAAGAAAAGATAAATTAAAAAGTGCTACTCAGCACACTGATAGAACGTTCCGAATTACTGACCTCAACCTACCTGATGTAATTGCAGAGTAAATCTTCTCCTGTCTATAAATTCTCTGCACTTACGCAGGGTGGATGAGGTGAGAGCCAAACATGCTCCACTACAAAATGTCTTTCCATTTACAAAAAACACACAGCACTTCTTATTTTGAAGGAGTCATTTACCTGTGTTTTGCTTAGAAGATGAGACTGAGTCTTAGCAGTGTTTACATGATGCTCCAAGTCCTCTCCAGGACAACACATGAACAGAAATCCTCTAGCCAGATGATCTTTGGAGGTCCCTTCCAATCCCTAGTGATTCTATGATTCTATGAACTGCAATCCCATCAGATCTCATTAGCTAAGTCAGATTAGCTCTTGTTTATAACTAGAATATAGGGCCATAAAAAGACAAGGGTAGGACAGGTGATGTGATGCAGCTGTACCTATCTGCGTGTGGATGCGTGTGCATTTACTGCCTGCAAAAAGCTGTTCGTGAGCAGGGCAACGCTAACAAGAAGTTCTTCTTCAGGAAATACCTGTGTTAGAGTTAGTGCACAGTCGCCATGATAAATGGTGGCCACGGAGCCACAGATTTCATTGGTCATCTTGCCTTACACGACACTCACGAATGGTGCTTCGGAAGCAAAACAATGCCCGGTAGGAAAGGAGGACAGGGTGTCTCTCTGAAAACTGCTGCAGCTGAAGGCAAGAACAAGGACTGTTTAGTTTACAGAGATGAGTGCTTGGCCAGTAAATTGAGTTCTGACTTACAGGGGCACATTATAGTTGCTGAATCACTTCAACCAGACTTAGAAAGATTAATGTAATTTCTGTTTGTTAATTCAGTGGGAGTCCAACTTGAGCACATGGGGGCTGGCTCGCAGAAGACAACGCTCTTCTTTCCTACTGCTTCTACCAAAGCCGCGCTCCTCAGTTTAGGCGTCATTTGAAAAAAATCTGCCAATTTCTTAAATTGTCAGAAATTTTTGAGGTTATTCTATTTCTTTGTTTTTTTTTTTTTAAGTCTTCTGCACGCATCACAACATTCATTCTTCTCCTTGAGTTGCTCTGCTCTTGCACAGGCACACTTTCTGGTGTTGTGTCTGACTAACCCTATAAACACTGCTTTCTCTCATCTCTCACCTCTCACTGTCATTATGGCCGACTGTAAGTGCCGTCAGCCATCGTTTAATTCTGGATGATACAACACAATTTAAAAGCAAACAAACCAGCCAATCAACCAACCAATCAACACCCCTGAAATTATGGTTTGTGTTCTTTTTCTACGGAAAGACTGTCACACAGAAAATGATGGCACAAGAACAGACGCCGCAGACCAGTGAGTCTGGTCATAAGCTGCCTTAACTCGCACCGTTCCCAGACATACTGATTATTAATTCATTTGCAATAGCTATTATTAATCAATTATTAATTAATTTGCAATAGCAAATTAATTTACATATTTTAATGTTACTTTTATTTACACAAAATGTGAGAAAATGGCAATTATGAGTACAGAAAGTTTGTCACATGCTGTGTGCTCTGATCATGACTGGTTCAAATAGCAACAGCGCACGACAGCTTTGAAAGACCAGACTTCCCAGAGTACAGAGCCTTTAACTGACAAAAAAAATCCTCCCTCCTGAAAACCCTCTAACCTGGGAAGTTAAAAAAGGCACCACAAAAGTATTGAGGATTTCCTGGGGTGTATTCCATTCCCTTACACAATGAACATAACTTTCAGGTACCTCCTCTTCTTTAAACAGAGCTGCCTTGCTTTTATTTCTTCTGCCGTTGACTACTGAACTTTTTTACCAGCATCACGCTCAGCAACTTGGAAATTTTAGCCGCATAGGCAGGACTAGAATAAGTGAACTACGCTCACTCTACAGAGAAGTACAGCATTCTTTAAAAACTGTGAGACAAGTAGAAGTGCAGAGAACTTTGAAAATTAACAATGATTCTGTAGAAAAAAAAGCAAGAGCCGCAATGACAACATGCAGAGAAAAACAGTCTTCTAAAAACGTGTTCCAGTCTGACACAATATTCCATCAACACAGGGTAGAGGTGGGTTTAGAAATGTGAAGCAGTTCACTTAGACATTCCCCAAAGTACAGCAATTTGATGAAAACAGAGGCATACACAGATTGAAATTATGATAGCTAACTCTACAAATTTGAAGGTTTTAGAAATTCATCATTTTCTCACCCTTTCACAGTGTGATACCTCGGCTCACTGCAGGTAGCTGTTTCATGCAGCATTTATGGCCAGTCAACTAGTTACCACCGTGCCTACCATCAACATGTACAAACAACAAACCCCACAACCCTATAATTCTGTAGTTATACAGGACAGTCTGGAAGGGACTGCACAGAAATTAGCCAAAGGGACCACTAATATCTTCATCCTTACTGCTCTTATTGCTGGGTCTATTTTTGCATCAGTATTGTTTCAGCTCCCTTTGCAATAGGAGATGGTACTAACTTTGCAACCGGAGCTCAGGCTCGCAGGCTGCTGAGTCATGCTGATGGATCCGTGTGGTCTGTTAGACTACAACTCATTGCTCACTACCTGCAAAAAGAATACTCTTTAGCTCTCTGCTTGTGACAGGATAAAAGAAAATAGGGTCAAGTTGTGCCAGGGGAGGTTCAGGTTGGATATTAGGAAAAACTTCCCAGAAAGAGTGGGGAGGCCTTGGAACAGGCTGCCTAGGGAGGGGGTAGAAGCACTGTCCCTGGAGGGCTTCAGCAATCAGGCAACCAGGGTGTTTCAGGAGATGGGTTAGTGGTTGGGGGTTGTAGGGCAGACGGTTGGACTTGATGACCTTGAAAGTCTTCTCCAACCTTGATAATGATTAAGGCTGAGAACAGTGGGCCAAACATAAGCCACCATGAGCACTGGTTGTGAAGTAGAATGTATTGGGAACCTAAGGAAGTATCTCTCCTGGAAGCCAAGGCAGAGGCACAGAAGTAGTGCTGGCTCATACACTTTCTGCGCAGTAACTTTTTTGGTTACTTTTAATGCTTAGACATGTTCCAATGGAGCTCAGTTGCTGTCCTGTGGAAGGTAAAATGGAAAACATAAAGAAAAGGCAAAAAGCCCTTGATTTCCATGTATTGAATTCCATGTGAACCTTCACACACTAGAAAATACTTAAGTGCTTCTCCTTTTTCCTCTTTTCCAACTGCACTCTTTTACTGTTCACATTGTTAAACACTGAGCATGACTGAGCTACAACATTTGCAATGTGCTGAGCTTCCCCAAAGTTTGGTCCAGCATTAAGTGTGCAACTGAATTGGAGGAAACATCCAGCAGGAGCAGCCATGAAGTAGACACTCAGGAATAAAGGTGCCCTGGGATTCTGTGGATTGCTGGCTTGCTTGCGTACAACCTATCCCAAGCACGCATTCTTGCCAAACTTGCCATCCTTACTCCCTAGTGCTTACTTCTCCTTAATGGATTGGAAACAGAAAAGTCACAGAAGCATGGCTTGTGGAGTCTTTAGTTAAAACTAAGGTTAAGTCCTTAACCTTAACCTAACTGCACTACCCCTGGGACTTAAGGTTGCCCGTAAGCCCTAACCATCAAGTGCTTTCATCCAAATTTACCCTGTGGATCAGAATGACTCCTCACTCACCATGTAACAGAATACACACACACACTGGAAAAGAAAACACGTGTTTGGATGGGTACCTCATTCCTCATTCTTGGAATCTACCGAGGAAACAACTCGTGCGATACCCTGCCCCAAGAGCAGATCCTCAGTTTCCGGCACACGCGTCACCATGATCCTGATTTGCAAGCCAGACCTCTTACACAGCTCCAGAGCACTAAAACAGCATCGTTTAACTTTTGTTGTTGTTGCTATTTCAGGAAGACCTGTGTGCTCAAAATTACATAAACAGCAACGGAAACTGAAAAGCGACAAGAAAACAGGATTGTTAGTTAGGTTTCAATCTTGCAAACCTCAAATGTTATTTAAAAACTGCCACAGCCACTGCACTGCATCTCTGCACGCAGCGCCTAAACTCAGCTAACATCAGAGCGCACCCTCCAAGGACATGTGTCTCCCACACCTGAAATCTCAAGGAGTGAGTGACACCACCACGTTTACCTATGTAAAACGTTGCACTGGTTAGTGCCATACCAAACATTTTAATTTCTGGTAGATTTGTCTGCCTTTTAGGGACTTGGTTGCTTGCTTGTTTTAATCCTTCTCAGACATGCAGGTCTACTCCTGAGAGCATATTTTAGCAGGAAAAGAACTAGGACGGGTATGAAATGCCAGAAGCAGCCCAGCACCAAAATAAAATGCAAGAAAGACAACGTACAGAGGTGTATATATATATATTTAAACTTGGGACAGTGTTCTTTTTATACTTCATAAAAGACGTTGAAAGCAGAGACGAAAGGGAGCATTTCTTTTCATTTTACAGGACAAGAAATACAGAAAGAAAGAAATGGTCAGGGCAAGGGAAAAAGCTTTGTGCAAGGATGTGAAGAAGGCAGGCTGGTGCCCTCAACAGTCTTTTATAGAGCAGGGCATCCTTACTGGCCAGAGTAATTTTTATAGTGTAATAACCTGACTGTATCTCCTGCCTCTTGACCTGGATGAAAGGAGAGGGGCTTTAAAAAAGTAAAGGGATTGAGGAAGAAGAGTGGAGGAGGGAGCACAGAAGTACTGCCTGGACTGCTCCCTCCATCACAGTGCCTGGTTTATGGATGCACACTGCTCTCTTAATTTATGCCGTACAGATGTCTCTTGCCGCTCTTCCTTCTACTGCTGAAGCAGTAATTAAGTTTTGAGGAAGACTGCTAGCTATGAAGACTTTGGGGACCACTTAAGTCGGAGCACAAACTTTGTCCGCCAAGCCGAGGCAGTGGGCTGGGGTCTGGCAGTGCTGGGCGCAGAGCTCGGTTCAGCCGCAGCCGGAGCCGGAGCGAAGCTGCTCTCAGCCCCAGATGCCGTTGCCTGCCACTGCCGTGTTTGCTCAGACGGAGGAGACAGGCGAGCAGAGCTAAAAAGGGAAAAAGCAGCATCTTGAGGAAACTCAGCAGCAGTAGCTTACCGCCTGCTCGTGAAAGAAAGAGTGAGAGCTGCCACCCGGCTAACCAGAGCTGCTTCAGAGCCGCCGCCGCGTACTTCGGGGGTCCAACCCCAAACACTCCCACCCCCACAGGAGAAGTCTGCGGGCACAAGCCCGCGGTGCCGTGGGAGGTGCCCACCAGGAGTTACCCGGCCGCCGATGCCACCGCCCGGTGCCTCGCTGCTCCAGACCGCGGGCAGCCGTCGGCAGCGCAGCCCTCCGTGAGCGTCCCCCGCCGAGAACACTCGTTTCCTTCCCACCTCGGCCAGTAACTTTGTTCTGGGGAGCACTGGAAGCGCGGGAGGCCATGAGGCAGGGCAAGAGGCCAAGACACAAAAGCAAACAGATGGGGCTGCTGGTACCTGTCCCCTCTCCCCAAAGGCACACGGGGCTCCCTCTCCGAAAGCAGTCGATGCACGGCGGCCACAGCCCCCACACGGCGTGGGAACACTGGGGGCTGCCCACCCGCCCGGACCGCCACTGGCAGCAGGGGAATCCCCGTGCCCCCTCCCCAGCGGCAGCAGCGATGTCCCCCACAGACCGCGAGCTCGGGTGTCAGGAGGGGGTACTCCCGCGCCCCCCCGGCTCCACGCGCGGACAGCAGAGCTGGGAGGTGGGGTAACCCCCTACCTGCACACACCCCCATGCGCAGCCCACCCCACTCGTCCAACACCGGCGGGAGGGGCAAGCAGAGCTAAGCGCCGCGCTGGAGCGGGGCCACCGGCGGGGCACGGNCCGCCGCTGCGCCCTGTCGGCGGCGAGTCCGCCCGGTCCGGATCACGTGGCGGTTGCCGGAGGCAGAGACTAGAGAGGAGAGAAAAAAAAAAGCGCCTCATTTCTTCTTCCACCGCCATACTGTATTTTATAGTAACTCTCATTTTTATTCCTCCCTTTTACTCCCGCTCGGTGAGTATCTTTCCGCTGACATTCTTGTCCTCCTTTTTTTGTCCTGGTTTTTTTTTTTCTTTTTTCCCCCCTTTTTTTGGTTGGCTTTTATTTTTTTTCTTCCTCTTTGATGATTGTTTAAATGGATTTGATCTTTTGCTGATGACAAGTTTTTTTTCCTAGCATGCGATGGTTACTAAACTGAGAGCAAAAGGTGCTGCTGGGGCCGGGAGTCACTGGGAATGAAAAATAATGCGATGAATGATACACAGACTTGCCAGTCCAGCAACAACTGAGATACATTTAGCAGCGATATATCTATATATGCAACTGGTTTTGTTGTGGCGATGTGAAATATGATGCTTATTTTTTAAAAGATAAGACAAAAGGCATGTTTCTAACTCTTTTTTTGCAGAGGTTTTTCTCTGGTGGTGTTTTTATTTTTGGGTGCTTTTTGAGGTTTGCTTTTTGTGGTGGTGTTTTTTTTTGTCCGTAAAGATATGGGGCTTGCTAATACATTTTACAGCAGTGTTTACACAGTTCCTACTCTTGCAATGCTGGTGGAAGCCACAGAGCAAGATGTTAATTTTATTCTTTTTGTTACTGTTTCTTGTTTCTTTTTTCTTTGTTTTTTGTGCAATCAACAGGGTTTTGTTTTTTCTGCTTTTGCAGTTTTTGATGGCTGTCTCTAATGTGAAACTTTTCTTGCAGCATGTCACGGTTATGATTTTTAAATACTTTTTGCCCTCCTGAAAGATAACAAAGCAAACCACAAAGCCAAAGAGGTGATCCTGACTTTTGCACATTTTGCACCTTGACTTTTTTGTTCTTTTGACAGCAGTATTTTATGGTGGTTATTGTTATCATGGTGATGATGATGGTAGATATATACGTACATACAAATAAATACATTTTAAAATGATGGCAGTGGAAGGTTTTCCTGGAGAATGAAGTGCGGTTTGGTTTCCTTGTCAACGGAAGATGAAGTGAACAACTGAACATCTCCCCAGTGCAGGTACTTCATCTCCTTGTAGGCGTTTCCACGCTGTGTAAATTACATTGNACCCCCCCGCCCCCGGGCGCAGCCCGGTCCCGCTCCTCCCCGCCCCCGCAGCCGATCCCGATCCCGGGGGCGGGCGGCGGCGCCCCCGCAGGCAGAGAACAACGAGAAGCGAGCGGGCGGCGCCGGGCGGCAACTTCGCACAGCGCCGGCGAGCAAGTTGCGCGTCCGCGCAAGGCAAGAGGCACCCGCCTCCG
>VXBP01000097.1:38904-85644 GCA_013400115.1 Rhinopomastus cyanomelas | reverse complement strand
CAGGGGGATTGGACTAGATGATCTTTTGGGATCCCTTCCAATCCCTGATGATTCTATGATCTTCCAAGGTCCATTCCAATCCCTAGTGATTCTAGGATTCTAAGATTCTGTGTTCCTGCTCATTGCAAGGTAGCAGTGACAGTTGAAGACCCCTTCCTACACAAAGCATTTTATGATTCAATAAAAAAGCAGAAAATTTGTGAGCTGGGATGACGAGGCAGAATATGTTCCATATTTGTCCGCTGATGGCACCCTGCTAATATCCTCACGTACATGCTTGTTCTAAGCATCCCAGTAAACCCAGTGGTTTTGAATACCCAGATAGATTTTATTTTTCTCTCTCTTGTGTAATTTTCCAGAGGAGATTAGGATGCTGTAAGACCAAGAGCTAACCTTTGTACAAGTCAGCTTCCAGAAAAAGTTTATTTCAGTGACTTGCGTCAGATCAGTGACAAGCTCCTGTGAGCAGCAGGACGCACAGGCACTGGCCGCTATGTTCCGCTGTCCAGTGCTGTCTGAGATCACCCTTTTTTCCCCGCAGACTATGATTTCTGCTATTTTTCAATACATATTTGGGCTTCCCCTCGGATTTTATACAGGTACTGAAATATGTGCCCGCGGAGCTTGTCTCATTCCCAGACTGGCATTATCCGAGTGCCTGTGCAAAGGTCATTAAGCTGCTCACACAGTCCGTGCTTTTCACTGACAGCAGAGTAGGTGAACTGACAAAAGCTGAATACAAATGAGAACGGAGCCGTTTGGTACAATAGGAATAAGCCCCGAACTCAACGCACCAAGAGTTAATTGCCCAGATACCACGGTGTTATTGCTGTGATAAAGCAGGATGCAGCCGCGAGCTCTAGCAGCCGCTTTATAGTAGTTCGTGCAGGTTGGGAAATTGCGTGGACTCGTCGGAGCTGAGAAGTTAAAGAGTTGGGAGTTCTCAGCGCTGGGAGAGAACCGCTTGGGTGATCCGCAGCGATGTGCTGTGGGGGCTGTAGCTGTTGGCTGCAGCGGCCGTGTCACAGCGTCATAGAGCATGTTCTCCACTTCACAGCCGCCTGGTCGTCACCTGTGTTCCTCACAATGAACCTGTATTTCTACCTCAGTTTTCTGTGCTGCCCCTCAGAAAGGCATCGTCTGAGAAGTGTTTGCATAGAACAGATTTCCAAGGATGAAACCCTTCGCTGCTCTCGTGTAGTTTTGTGCCTCTCTTCCCCGTTTCAGTTACGCACCGTGTCATTTCCTTTTGCACTCATGCATCTCAGCCTCGAGTGAGGAGCGCGGTGTTGTCATGGGAATATAAAGGTCTCGTGACCACAGATCATTAGGACATAGACGAGCACAGCGGAATTTTTCGTCAGAGGAGGACGTGCAGACCTCACTCTGCTGGTCAGTGTCGCTGTGTCTGGTTGTGCAGCCACTCAGGGTGAGGAGGTGGTCCGGGGACCCTGGCTGAGGAATAATTCCCATTTAGGGACACGTTCCTTCAGAGGAGAGGTTGCAAGAAACACAACGGCAGCCTAGTTGAAGAAATGGAGCCATTCCAGGAATGCCACAATTATTGTTCTTAATTTGATGCAGCGCTCAACATCCTGCACAGCGTGACATTTCATCTCAGAAATACTCACATGGGTTCAGACATTCTTGATACTACATGATGAATATGAATGGTTGTTGGAAGTCTTGTGTGCGTCCTGTAAGATTAAAATCATCCCTGGCACAGAGACCACTGTCTTACTGGTCTGCAGTGACAGAAAGAAGTCTTATTTTAAAATGGTGGGTGTGCAAATTTGGATTTCTGGATCCTTTTTATCTTTTATTTGCAATTTGTTTTTTATTTCAGACTTGCTGGACCTTCCCTCCTGCTCTGGATCTCTCCCCTGGCATCGGCACAGCTCAGAAGGATGAAAGAAAAGGAAGCAATAGGAGAGGGAGCGAAGAGGGGGGGAGGAGTAGAAAGAGAAGGGGCAGCAGCAGAAACGGAGAACAGAATCTCCAGCAGTTCAGTTAAGGCTCCGGGCAATGGCGATGTTTGCAGTCCCCTCTCCTCTTCACTTGCCCCTCAGGCTCAGGATCCTCTCCCTCTCCTCCACCTTAGCTTTCATCAGCACTACAGACATTTCATTACTCAAAAAGATGAAACCGGAACATTTTAAAGTCCTACAAACAACAAAACATAGCCCTCCTCTTGCAAATCATAACGTGACTGTTCATGCAACTGGTTCTTGCAGTAGGGCTGCTTTCTTCTGGTACAGTAGATCTTTAGCTCTGGAGGTGTGGAATGGTTTCATACTTCATGAAGGAGAAAAAATCCAAAGAGTTCAGATTCCACTTGCACCCAAGGTGAGCCCTGTGAGTCGGCGTGCTCGTGACGCTGTGTTTCAGTTTGAGTCGCCTGGGTCCCTTTGTTTTTTGTTCCTAATTCTTTCCGTGGGTTTGACCTTCACAGGGCACTGTGCACCTTCTAGGCCAAATGCTCCCAACAGAATAAAAACTGGAGTTGGACTTTTGTTTTGCAGTGTCAGACAGATGAGAAATAGGAGCTCCTGTACTTAGTGCTGGTCAAGCACTTGGCCGGGTTCTAGCGTCTGGCCTTTCTTCCCAGCCGCTGATGGAGCAGTGCTCAGATTAGAAGGGCTCTTTGACCAGACCTCTTTTCGTTCCTCACAGCACCTACCTCTGCGTAGCCGTTGGTTGTGCCCACCAGGAATCCCTACTGCCTGACAAGGTTGTTTTGGGGGTGCTGACAGAAAGGCTAAATCCAGTGACTGGTCTTTCTAAGAAGGCATTTCCTACATCTGGAGCTTAAAGTGTTCCTATGGCTCCCTTGTACCAGTCATCCTCGTACAGGAATTACGAGTAGCCACTAAGCCAATACAACACAGAGCCCAGCTGCAGATCTCTAGACTTAATTATTTAAATGGCAAATCCTAATTCCCGATTACTTATCGTACACGATATTAAGTTATCACAGAATCTTAGACTCATTTGCAGCTGTCCACCCTACAACCCCAAACTGCAAACCCATTTCCCCAAACACCATGTCTGCCCATTTGTTGAACCTCTCCAGGGATGATGCCTCCACCCCCTCCCTGGGCAGCCTGTTCCAAGCCTCCCCATGCCTTCTGGGACGAAGTTTTATCTCATATCCAGTCTGACACTTTGCTCTCACAACTTGACCCCATTTGCTCTTGTCCTGTTGCTGCTCACTAGGGAGAAGAGACCAACATGGTACCCGAGAGGAGAAAAGTGTTAGATTTCCAGGGATCTGAGCAGAGCAGTGTTGAGGTTTTGAACTGAGCTGCGTGCTCAGAACCTACCCCCAGGGCAGTTGAGAGGGCTCACTGACCCCTTCTGGCTAATGGACAAAAAGACAGACTTGACGTGGGGAAAGAGAAAGCACATTTAACTTAACAGAAAAAACCCATCGTCAGCGTACAGAGAGAAATCACACAGTTCTTACATACATCTAGAGCTTCTGGAGCCCTGATCTGCTGTTTTCTCTCTCTCACGTGAAACCCCCGTGCAGCAAAACCTGCCTTCCCTGTGGCAACATAGCATCCTCTCTCACAGGAGACAAGAACTATATGAGCTTCTCTGGCTAGCATGGGGGACTTCTGCATGCTGTGGGTCATCCCAGTGCCTGACTGCTCCACCCTAGACCCCAGAGGATCCATCCCCTGATTACATATGGCCTCCTCTGTGGTTTTGCAAGCACACTTCTCCTTTGCTCATCTCTGAGGTCTGCAAAAGCCATCAGTTCCCCATCTCACCACAATGCAAAGGGCAGTAGCTGCTTAGGCATGTTTTCCCACCCCTCTGTGGGGCTTGGCATCACCAGCATGGGTGACTGCATTGCACATCTCTGTGTCCCCAAACAGAGGGGAGCACACAAACAACCAGCAACAGGAACAGCAGGAAGCTGCTCCACAGATTTCCCCTTTTAAATAAGTTATTGCAGAGGCATCGGTTGGCTCAGCTTAGCCAGAGACAGGTCTGACCCAGCCCTGGGAGGTTTAAACAGCATCTTACAGGCACAACCTACCAGCATCATCATAGAATCATTAGGGATTGGAAGAGATATTGAAAGATCATCTAGTCCAATCCCCTGACACAGCAGCATCACCCAGACCAAGTCACACAGGAACACATCCAGGCGGGTCTTAAACATCTCCAGAGAAGGAGACTCCACAACCCCCCTGGGCAGCCTGTTCCAGTGCTCTGTCACCCTCACTGGGAACAAGTTCCTTCTGATACTGATGTGGTACCTCCTATGTTTGAGCTCACACCCATTGCCCCTTGACTCCCCTACTGAACCCTCTCTGAGCTAAAATCCCCACAAACAGGTTTTCCTTACAGATGCTGGTTGAACAGGTCCAGAGCAGAACGATCAGGTCCAAAAGGCTGAAATAAATTATAAAGCTAAAACGTCCTTTTTGTAAAAGTGCTGTAGGCAAAATCGTTGTGTGTTGTGCAGGTCTAATTGCAACAGCCCAAGCAGAAGCGGACCAAGACATTAAAATGCAGTACATGACACTGCAACAAGGATTTTATTTTTCAGGATATGGTAAATTTTGTTAATGTTTAGGTTAACTTAGTTTTACATTGTCTTTAAAGTTACACTGATATAATAAACTGAAGCAACTGTGTGTTTCCTTATTAATTGGCCATAAATATTCCATTTCTTGTTCGTAGAGTTTGTTTAGATTTGGATGATTTGCACTCAGTTTACTTGAGTTTCACACAGGAATAGTAGGTTTCTGATTTCAGCAGGGTGCTCGGAGCCCCTGGACTTGGTACTTCAGGTCTCTAGGCAGCCTGTACAAAAAGTGGGTAACTTGAAGGAGCTGTTTGGGGCAATGCTAAGAGGTACCCATATTCCCCAGATGACTGAGAGCCGTGTCTGTGCCACAGGATGAACAGAACTCCTGTAGGCACCAGGACATGCTTGGCAGAGCTCATGTCCATCACCGTGCTTGGAGCAGGAAACTGGTTTTGGCACATCCCTTCCATTGGGATTTTTTAAATGGGGAGGATTCACAGGAGACTTCCCTGTGCCTGCAGGAATTTATGGTCTGAGTTAAAGCTTATTGTTTTAAATCAGATAGCACTGATGCAGGCGTTCTATGTAACTCTTTGAGGTTTAGAATGTTCTTCAGCCTTATTTAAGGTCAGTTAAGGGACTGCCTGAACTTCAGTTGACTTTAGCAGACAGTACAACCAACGTTGTGCCATTTGGAGCTTGCCCTCAGCTGCTGTTGAAATGGGATACAATGCAGAGTCATTAATTTAGAGGCATTTGCAAGTGGGAGAAATCTGATTTGTCTTTCTCCTGTAAGTAGATATTTTGAAGCCCACACAAGTAAGATGAAGAACAAGCTGTAGAAAGAGAACTGAAGCAAATACTTTTCAAGTCAGGGATGGAAATGCTGATGGCTTGGACTGACTGAAACACTATCTTTTACTAAGTTCATTCTAACTTTTTAGTCTGCTTTGCAACTTTTCATAGTGTGACAGAATAACTTCATGTATGAATTTCCATTTCACTTAACAAATGTAACTACAGCATCATCCATAATCATCAGTTTCTTTTATGACTGTGGATGTGATTTATCTTGACTTCAGCAAAGGATTTGACATGGTCTCCCACAGAATCCTCACAGCCAAACTGAGGCAGTGTGGAGTGGACAAACAGGTAGTGAGGTGGATTGAGAACTGGCTGCAGGATAGAAGCCAGAGAGTAGTGGTCAATGGGACAGAGTCTAGTTGGAGGCCTGTATCTAGTGGAGTGCCCCGGGGTCGATGCTGGGACCAGTCCTGTTCAATCTATTCATTGATGACTTGGATGAGGGATTGGCATGCACTGTCAGCAAGTTTGCTGATGACACAAAGCTGGGTGGTGTCGCCGACACCCCTGCAGACTGTGCTGCCAACCAGCAGGATCCAGACAGGCTGGAGAGCTGGGCAGGGAGAAATTTAATGAAGTATAACAAGAGTGTAGAGTCTTGAATCTGGGCAAGAACAACCCCAGGTACCAGTATAGGTTGGGGACTAACCTGCTGGAGAGCAGTGTAGGAGAAAGAGACCTGAGGGTCCTTGTGGACAGCAGGATGACAGTGATCCAGCAATGTGCCCTGGTAGCCAAGAGAGCCAACAGCATCGTGGGGTGGATCAGAATGGGGGTGGTTAGCAGATGGAGAGAGGTTGTCTTCCCTCCCCTACTCTGCCCTGGTGAGAACTCATCTGGAGTATTGTGTCCAGTTGTGGGCCCCTCAGTTCCAGAAGGACACACACAAGTGCTGGAGAGAGTCCGGTGCAGAACTACCAAGAACACCTCCCTGATGAGGAGAGGCTGAGGGAGCTGGGTATCTTTAGTTTGGAGAAGAGGAGACTGAGGGCTGATCTCATTAATGTTTATAAATCTGTGAAGGGTGGGTTTCAGGAGGATGGAGCCAGGCTTTTCTCAATGTCATCTAGTGATAGGACGAGGTGCAGTGGGTGTCAGCTGGAACATAGGAGGTTCCATATGAATGTGAGAAGGAACTTCTTCCCAGTGAGGGTGACAGAGCACTGGAACAGCCTGCCCAGGGAGGTTGTGGAGTCTCCTTCACTGGAGATATTTCAGACCCGCCTGGATGTGTTTCTGTGTGACTTGGTGTAGGTGATGGTGCTGCAGCTGGAGGATTGGACTAGATGATCTTTCGAGGTTCCTTCCAACCCCTAATGTTCTGTGGTTCTGCGATCGTGCTGTAATGAGCAGAGCAGTCCACTAAAGACTGGTCATGTCTAGATCCCAGCTGAAATTGGAGGGAGGCCTCTGCATTTTGAGAACAACTTCCCTCATGTGTTCAACTGTTTGTGTTTTTATGATCACATATTCGTTACATTTGCAACAGTAAAATTTATTGAAGGACTTACTTTATTAGTCAAATACTAATAATTTTAAAGCCTTTATGCTTTAGAAATGCTTTTAATTTAACTGATGAAGCATAAGAAAATATTATTGTAGTGTGTTACCAAAATACAGAGCAACCCAGCCATAAAACCAGACTATCAGCTTAAAAAAATAGAGGACAAGCTCCAGCCTCAAAACCACATGAATTAAATGCAACTTGCAACCCCCCATGCATGCTGAGAATTGTTCAGTTGTTTATTGAATAATATTAAAGAAGAAATGCACACAGTATATTTACTTTTCAGTGACAAATCAAGCGTTTGCATGCATTACCTCTGTGAACTCACTCAGTCACAGCCTCTCACTTAGCAGTACTTTGAAAACGTAGGAAGTTAAAATATCCATTAAAAGTATTTTTTCTTAGAATTAGTAATTTATCTATTGTGCTATACATTCTTTATGTAAGCCTTCTGTTATACTTGAGATGCAGTGTCATTGTCTTCATAGTCATTTTATAAACTGGAGATGTTTAGGACCTGCCTGGATGTGTTCCTGTGTGACTTGGTCTGGGTGATCCTGCTGTGGCAGGGGGATTGGACTGGATGATCTTTGGAGGTCTCTTCCAATCCCCGATGATTCTATGATTCTACAAACCACGTGAGATATTTTTTCAGTGTTACCAACCTTCTCAACACCTTTTAACAAGGCTCAGCCTTTACAAAAAGAAGAAGAGATAAAAATGGGTCTTTTTACATAGAATAATAACACCGTGTTTCAGAGCAGGTGGAGCAGGCAGAGACCTCAAAGCCAAGCTAACAGTGAACCTAGTGACATCTTTCTACAGCCATGTTGTAGGAAAAAGTTTATAAAGGCATGCAGCTAATCCATTAAATTAGCTGAATTCAGTGGCAGGTTATGTTACAACAGTTAGAGCAACTATGAGAAGCTGCTGAAGGTCTTCCTATCTGTGTAAGATATTATGTAAATTTCTCTTTAGTTACAACAGAGAAAGCAAATTTGCTTTTTTTAAGCACTGTGTGTTCGACTGCAACTGAATCATTAGAAAGGAAGACAGTTGTTTTAAGAAGCAAGACTAAAGCAGGGAATTTTCTTTCAGCAAAGCGAAATGTTAGTCAATGTGAATTCATGGGGTGATAGTCTGACTTAAACACGGCTTCGTTTGCGTAGTCTCCATCCAGTGATGAGCAGAAGGTCTGTGGTGGGGCAGGCAGGTTGACGTGCCATTTCTCAAGAGCTGAAATGAGATATTAGACGTAGCCAAAACCTTGGAACATTTTGGGTGTTTTTTCATTAAAATGAGATCTTAGACACATAGAATGTTCTAGTTTGGAAGGAACTTCTAGAGGCCATCTGGTCCAGCCTCTGTACACAGGGGCAACTCTACCCAGGTCATGTTGCTCAGAGCCTCATCAGTGATGGGTCTCCCTCAGCTCCCCAGGCAGCCCATTCCGGCGACCAACCACGCTTGCACTGAAGAACGTTTTTCTTTCTTCACGTTGCCAAATAAATTAATACAGGGTTATGTGATTGGTTTTGTTTTTATAAAAAACTGGAGGAATGTAAAACCTTGGCCTTTGCCAAATCTCAACCCAAGGTGTTTTCTCTATCTTACTAGAAAAATGGTTTGTAGGTGAGAGCATTTGGAGTTGTGGTATTGGGTGTATAGAAAAGGGCCATGATCCAAACCAGTAATTTAAAAGAAAAAGTTACAAAAGGCAATTATAGCAAAAAGAATGTTACAAATGCTACCAAAAATATTACGTCAATATTTGGGTTCTTTCTGATTTTACATGATGATGATGATTTAATAATAATGATGATGACAATAAGAATAAGAATACTTCAGCTTGTGGGTACAGGTTTTCCAGTAGGAAGCTGCAGCATAACGAACGTAATTTCTGTGTCCATTGAATCAGAGGGAAGGAGAACAGGACACTGGTCCAGCAACACCTCTTTTACTAAACAAATATGGATTAATTCATCAGATGGGGACTTCCTTGTTGGTCTTTTACGTGCTCACTAGGGCTGAGGGTGGTATTGATTGCACCCTGAAGATAAACACTAGTGTTAGTTACTTTTGTATTTCTCCAAGAGCACAGAAATGAAGCATTGGAGTGCACGCATGGGCTATTATTTGTTTTCATAGAGGGCTAATAGGTTTTTCTCGTTGATGTAAACTCTCCGTTATTATGTCGAATTCCTTCTCCATACATGCATGACAGTTACCCTTCTTTGAGCTAAACAAAAGAAGGCAGTTAATTTCACCGATGGACTTCAACGCTTGACCCATCAGTGGTGGTACAGTCACATCCCATGGGACACATTGAAGAGTCTTCCCTCCTGCAGATATGTGGGAGAATAGTGAAGGAAAAAGTATGTAGAAAGGTTCTGTGCAGTGAGAGGAGCAGAGTGGCTAGTAGAAGGATGTGAAACAATTAGTACATAAACCTTCACTGTGATTTATCTCTACTCTCCTTCTTTCCTCTATTCAGGATTTCTGTTTCTTGTGGAAGCCTCCTTTGACCAGTTGTATGTGCTCCTCTGCAGGGCTACTAACACATCAGAGATCTTCTCAGTAATCCTGCACATACAGTCCCACAAACAATAAAATGCATAAAAGGCTGCCAAAGCTAAAGTTTTTTTGAAGTTGAACTTCAAACATTAGGTTTAATTTCAGTTCAGCTTTAAAAATACTGTGGTCTGGTCACTTTTAGTGACCAATATTTACATCTGGTATAGGTCAGTAGGATGTCTCCAACAAATCAATGGATAATTGGTTTCCTGGATCTAAGCTTATAACTTGTTCATAGCAAATATAATGGGATCAGCTTCCTTTTAGTGAAAAAATGTAGAAAATAGAAGCCTTAAAACATGTTAAAATAAGAGCTTTAAAAATCATTCAGGATGTGTGGAGGGTGGGGGAAAATGTGATTCACATGAAACCTGAGCACAGAAACGATGAATTTGAAAACCATCTTCTCTGTGGCATCTATTTAACTGTAGAACTTCTCCTTTGCATTTTGAGAGGATTTAGAAGATGCATTATTCATGCTAAACAAGTAGTTAGAAAGTCTGTTGTTGCTGGCGTATTTTTTAGGCATTTTATAACATACTACTCCAGAAAAGTCTTGCCTTGTGCCTTGGAAAGGGGATTGATGATAGTCAGCCTGACATTTTCATAGGCTCAGGTATGCCACACGTAGCACCAACTGCATTGACAAGAAGAGTGTTCTGCTGGATCCAAGAAATGTTGTCATTAGTCAGACCCACTAAGCCCCGTCATGTAAAGGGTAAATGTGCCATCATTCACTCACCCAGTTTTATATCGATTAGTAGAGATACAATAAAGGGTGTTACTCTGTTAAATCTTGAGATGGGTTAAAGAACAGAAGGATTCAAGTCGTCGGCTGTTCAGCTGCCCAAGCACCATTGTTCTGGTTGTTTCACTTTGAGCCAAGAGTTATCGTCTGGTTTGGCTGAGATGGGGTAAAGGGTCACGGCACACGTAAAGGGTCATGCGTGGCGTCCACACAGGGTACAATCTGTAGGATCAGAGCTTTGGGGAAAGAAAAGTTGTCTTTCTCTTTTGGCAAAGAGAACACTGGCTGTAAGTTGAAGAAGTCACTATAGTAACACTTTCCTCTCTCTTCTGTGGTCTAGAACCAATAGTAATTTTTTTCCATCGGCATGTGTAATGAGCCATAGTTAATGTATGCTGCTTGGCTTAATCTCTCTGGAGCTCAGCTTTTCAGTGTGAAAGAGACGGGGCAGGGGGAGAATTAACATATACAAGGGATAAAAGCTGGGAAAGTATTTGTGGTACCTGAACCTCAGCTGTCAGCTCGTGGATGAAGAATAAGATGGAACAGTAGGTAGCTTTGGTTTTGCTGTTGACCTTGTGGTGTGGGCATATCACATCGTCTTTGTGAGCCTCTGTGCTCTGTTATTCAAGTGATATCGGAGCCATGGACAGTCTTGTTGATCTAAAGTGCTGTAGTGAAACCACAATTAGAAGAGAGGAGCTGTACAGCAATGCAGCAAGAAGCAGTGATAAGCCACGTTCCTTACAGTCTTGTAGGAAATGCCCACACTGCTGCCAGCGCTTTCCGACACTGACGCATGTGAGTCCTTGGGACGACGCCGTGACGTCTAGGAAAACAAGCAAAGGACAGAATTTGAAATTTTTATGCAGGTACTTTGCAGAAGCTGTGTGAATGTGTGACTAGGAAAACGCAATGACTAAACAGTTTCACACCAGGTTTTATTCAGCTCCACTCAAATGCCTTCTGAGGCTTAAGGAAGCTGCACTTAGTCACGTACATAAGCGTCTGGAGAGCTCAAACAGAGGTGTCTGCTGGCAGATTCTTGCACTTCGTCAGATTAACAGCTGCTTTGAGTTGTGCCAGCGCTCCCAGAATTGATTTTTTAGGTAGGAATTGATAAAATTTGGAGCACTGTGGTCATAGATTTTTAGGATCTTGGCACGTAACGTCAGGTAGTGGCTACAAGCTGTAGCTGCTGTTAATGCTTCCATGCTGTTGCAGTCCATTCATCTCTTAAAAGGCAGCTTTTCCCGATCCTTTACGTGCTGGACAAAAGCAAGGTTGTTGCCAGATTCACAATCTGGCAACAGTTAGTCTTCCTATTCTGAGATCATAATATCAACACATTAAACTCAACGGATCTGCTTCTGTGGCCTGATTCAGAAATCAGTGCTGTGCCAGGTACTGTGCGTTACTGAAAGGAAAAAACTGCCAGCCTGCTGAATGATAATACGAGTGGGGGACTAATAAAACCAATGGGGGTCTAATAAAAGCGATGGAGGACTAATGAAACCAATGGGGGACAGGAATGTGGCACTAACATTCCTTAATTTCTTGGTGAAATAGCACACGAGGTCCTTACCACGTGGCTGTAATAACTTGTCAGTGAAGAGACACCTGCCAGAAGGACCTGAGGTTTGCGTTAGGTGCTGTTACCTGTGAGGGTTTCCGTGAACAGTGCTTTTACAGCTGATTTGCTGGATTTTCAATCAGTCAGCAACTTGAACACAAACCCCAGTCGTGTTTCCTGAACGCGGTTAGTTTTCACCGGAGGCGGAGCTCGCTTTGCAGCTCGGTCTCTTGGCTCTCCTGGTTGTTTTCTTCTGAGCTGAGCCTTGTCTGCCTCATTTTTTGCCATCACTGCAATTGGAATAAAACACTCCGTGGCCAAAATCAGTGTTGATGATTCATGCGTTACCAGCCTGTGAGATTTGAAAGCAAATATTTCAGCAGCTGGGTTCTCAGCCACTGTCCCAGAGTTGTTGACGTGTCGAGGCACGGGGTAGCCCCCGGTGCTGGTAAACGCTCTCTGTACTGGGTGTTGTGCCCAGCCAAACGTCAGTCAGACCAGTAGAAAAGGAAAATGTGTGGCTGGAAGGTGTGGCATAGTAAAGCAAAAAGCAAAGCCTGGGAGATTTTGGCAAAGCCCTGGCAGCTAGCCCTGCTCGCCATGTCAGCATTGGTGGGCACATGTTCTGAAGGAGAGGCGAATGGAGTTTTTTCTTGTGGAACAGCACATCAGCTAGGTGAGACTTGGGGGAGCTGTGTGGCTTAAGTGAATAGGCAGGGGTCTCTCTGAGGGTGATCTTCTCTCAGATAGATATAGGAAATAGCTTTTTTATTGTTGTCTTAGAATGTGGCACAGGAGAGGCTTTGAAATGAGTTAGAGGTAGGTTCTGCTCATGCTGGACCTGTGTCTGAAATTGCCTCTGCCCAGCCAAAAAGGCAAGGCTGCTCTCCTTGTGGAGTGATGGATGGCTTGGTCTGGTTAGTGAAAAAACACAGCGACAGACATCCAGAAGTTAACCAAAAATACTAAGCAGTGCACCTCATTTTGTCACTGGAAATGTTTTGTTTTGAGATGATGATTCATCATTGATCTTTGCTCTCTGCTGACGGAACAACCCTCCCGAGAGGTAAATACAATCTGTATCTGTCTTATTTGTTTGACAAGCCAAAAAAAAAACCAAACCAGGAGACAGATTTCTTCATTTTTTCAGTGATTTAAAGTGCATTTTCTAACTTTTTATTTGAAGAAGCTGTTTGTAAATCCAGTCTAGAAAAAATATTGTTTTTACAAGCTGCAGGAGTGTGTTTCATTTGGAGGGAATGAGTTATTCCTTGCCAACAGACAGCTGTAAATACACAAAATGCTTAAGCTTTCTGAGGCTCGGCTCAAATGCCAGCACAAAATCAATGATAAAAATCAATGGCTTCTCTGTGCAGTACTTTACTTAATCATTAAAAAAAATTATTTCAGTGAGACGTAGAGGACTGGATCCGGAGCAAATTGTCAGGAGTGTTTGAGGTTCTGTAGAGTTCTGTTGATTGACTTCCGCGCTAGATCTGGCCCGCCGTGGAAACTGAACTTAATCTAAGTCTGTTTTTAATGTGTTTATTGTTGGAACTGAACATCACTGTGTTTTCCACGAGCACAAAAGTGGGTTGTGTTGACGGCACGTTACTTACACACATAACATCTGTAGCCGCGTCTGACTTGCAGCTGGATCACGCTTGACGTTTATAGGCTGAGGATTGAAGTTTCAGTTTAATTTTGTGTAATTTGTAGAACAAGTTCATTTCAAAAGTCAGATTGCTGATTGCAACTGCTTATTTGCATGAATGATTAGGACACCCTTTGTGAAACAGGCATTAGAAAGAAAAGTTCCAGCAGGCATGATCTTTCAGAAGTGTATTGGGTGTGTTGATTTGCTCTAGATGGCTCAGGTTTAGTAGTGCAGGATTAACCTCTTCCAGCGCGCCTGAGCTGTTTTGTAAGTGTATCTTGAAGGTACAGAACTACTAGCAGACATCAGCTCTCTGCTGTTTAAACATTGCCAAGAAATAGAACAGGCTGGTTTGAAATTGTTTCTTAAACCTAATTCCGTGCATCTCATGCTTATCCTTGCAGTGGCAGTGCTGGGAGGGTTAGGTGCAGCAAATGCTGTGGGTTGCATTAACTGCAGAGTAGATTCTCTGCTCTAGGTGACGAGTCAGACTTTCATAAATTGTAGTTGTGATGCTGTTGACTTGCAACAGACAGAGTGCATTATCTCTAAAAAATCAGGAAGTAACTCGAGTGGAAATTACAATGTGTTACCCTGTAAAAGCAATCATGATAATATTGTTGTGGATGCACTGTCTCCATTCCTGACATAGTACCTTTGAGTTTCTTTACTTAATACTTTGTCGAGGTAGTTGCTCTCACTTACTATCACTCAGTTCCCACAAAAAATATCCATTAAGCTCAGCACTAACTTGTTGACCAAAGCAAAAAATCACAGACTACATCTTGTATGGGTTTTTTTTTTTTTTCCCTTTTTAGTGGAACATCCATTTCTGAGGTAAGTAACCTGGCTATTGTAATCTCTTTAATTCATCTCTTTAATTGCTATACTGTTTTCTCTGGTTAATAACTAATACTTCCTCTAATTGGCTTTCGATCTATGACACCTCATTTATTATTGATTGCTGGAGCCTGTGTTTAATACCTAGAACTATTATTGCACAGGATATATTAATTAGGTTATACTGCAGTTTATAGCAATGGATGAAAAAGACAAAGCCAAGCAATTTATCCTGAATATATATGAGTTATGACTCATGGCCAGCTGCTGTTTGTGTACAAGTAATGGATGTGTGTTTCCAGACTTAAAATATAAAGTTGTCATATGTTAGTTCTTTTCCTGCTTGGGACAGGTCATAACATACAAGATGGATATTGGTTAGTAGTATGAGGAAAAGAGTGTCTTCAATGTACAAAGCTCATTGATTGCATATTGGGACTAGATCAGATGAATCCCTAGATCAGTTGAATCCCTAGATCAGACCAATCCCTAGGTCAGCTGAATCCTTAGATCAGATGAATCCCTAGATCAGTTGAATCCTTACATCAGTTGAATCCCTAGATCAGATGAATCCCCAGATCGGACGACTCCCTAGGTCAGTTGAATCCTTAGATCAGATGAAGCCCTAGATCAGTTGAATCCGTAGATCAGACCAATCCCTAGATCAGATGAATCCCTAGATTGGACAAATCCCTAGATTGGACATCACATGTCAAGGCACAGACTGGATGATTTTTTGAGGTCTCTTGTAGTTCATTTTCATGATGCTGTAACTGAACTGAAGTAATGGTTTATACATTTTCCTGTTTGTGAAAGATTATGGGCAGCCCCCGTTAAAATTCAGCAGCATCTGACTATGCATTTTTGTCTGTTATATATTTGTCTGTTCTGTTTATTTTTCTCTTCTGTCCTTTTAGAACTGCACTCTTTTGTAAAAAATGGGGAATAGTGAATGTTATCAGTGATAGCTGTTTCCCTTCATAACAGCAACCAATATTGCACTCAGGAATCCAAGACACCATTAATTAAATTTTGACATCAAGAAGATGAGTATTTCTCAGCAAGGAAAAACCAGCTGGTGATTAAAAGTGCTGAAACCCTGTTGTCCTGAAGTCCAGTGTTCATGACAATGTGTAATCCAATTATGCCTCTGAGCACCACTGCAGTGCTAGGAAAGAAATTAATACGTAATGAGCAGGCATTTTGCTGTTAATTATATTTAAAGTTGGGAGTGTGCAGTTCTCTGTCCCATTTGAAATAATGGAACTTGGTTCCCTAACGATACGTGTGCGTGTACATTAATGGAGAAACAGTTTCTTCATAGTGATTTCAAGGAGATTGTACAGCCACTGGAAAGAACTCTTGTTAAAAGTGGAGACCATGCAGGGACCACTTTGAAAACTGAGAAAGATGTGTGAGTCATGAGAAAGCATTTCACTTTGTACCTGGCGTTCATTCACGCTCGCCGAGTGTCAACGGGCGTCTCTGCCCTCTTTCACAGCGGTGCTGTGTGCCAGGGGATTGCTCAAATATTCCTGTTGCTGTCGGTAACCAACCACATCCGGAGACTGCCAGGAGGGCTGAGTTCTGTCCTATTTTCCCTGGCCATTCTCTGTACTAGTCATGAGGAAAAGGAATTATGCGGCCCCTACTCTGGCAGCTTGGCATCACTGTGGGATCTCTCCATGCTGTGCTCATCCCCCTGAGTCCTTCTTCCTGCCATTAGCACGCCGTGAGGTAGCTTCAGTGAAGCTGTGAAGCCTGCCTGTTGGATGGAGGTGAACATTTATTTACAGTTGTACAATAGCTCTTGTAGAGACAAGTGTTAAATGGAGAGAAAGAGTGAAATCCTGTCTGGAGCAGCTGAAGGTTTCCATTAACATCTATGAGCCTGTGATTTTGTCTTCAGTGCAATGATCTTCCTGCCTGAAGCTGCTTCCCTTCCACACAGGCTTATACTGGGATTAGTGACAGATCCATTGGTAAAATTAATTTTGTTTATGCAAAACCAAAGTAACAAAGATCTGCAAAAGAATCCTAAAAGCAGAAGTTTTGGGAAGGGCATCAAGCCTCTAGGTGAATTACCGAACCTGGCTTTGTAAAGAGGGAGCATTTTCCAGACTAGCAGGGAGTGAGCTAATCTCACTCCCTTTAATGCTGCAAAAACTGAGATGGTCTTGCGTGAATCTGTTTTTTTTCTGCAGCACGGCGTTCTTACCACAACCTTTCAACAGCTGGTGCAGTAATGCAGCTTGGCATTTTGGTAGTTGTTGAGGGCTTAAGTCTCAAGTCTTAGTAGAGTGAAACTCCCATTAGCTTCAAGTAGACATTTCACAGACAATTGGAATAACCTGCATTTTGTGGAACTGCTCTTTGGAAGGGGTCAGGAGCCCTACATACTGTTGTGTGGCCATAAAGTCGTCTGTGTGAGGGCAAGGTATGGTGATAGATTGAACAGCATGACCAAACCTGTTGTTGCTGTTGCTTTTCTCAGTCAGATTGCAAGTCCAGTAAAGGCAAGATTACAGTAGTCTTGCTGTGAGCTCTGTTTTTGTAGAGACAAGAGGAGGAAGTTTTCCTTCTCACCAGCATGCGTGAAGGCCATGTTTACTAAGGCTGGGTGAAGAGAGTGGTTGTCATGTCCAAGGAAGCATGCAGGAGTAAATTTGCCATATAGGCTCAAATTAGAGTCGGCATGTGCTTGTGAGTGAACAGAATGAAGACCGTAGTCCTCAAATGTCACCAGGTAAAAAAAAGTTCCAGGTAGCAACAGAAAGCCTGTCTAGGAGAAGCTGCAGCGTGACAGCCCTAGGGATCCTGCTTGTTTAAAATTGGAGGCTTGATCGGGTAAGTGTTCCAGGTGGATATTGCACATAGCTGTGTGACGCACGGAAACTCATTTTCTCTGTAGAACTGTTTTATGACTAAGAAAGTGTTGCCAGTGGTCTGGGAAAGAAATCCACGCTAGTGGTAGAATATTCCAGTATATCATATTTCTTTCAAGATGAATTAAAATTATTAATTAAAGTACCCGACACCACAATTCCTTTCATTCTCTTGAATTTTCTGATGCAATTTCTTCCTGTGGGACTGAGCACAAGTTTTCAATTGAGTTCACAAGGTAATAAGTGTCTCAGGTTTTGTACATATTCAATTTGCAACATTGAAAATTGTATTTCCATCAAGATGGAAATCTAGAATTGCAGGTGGCCCAAATTAATGAGTATTTTTAGATACTGAAATTGGTGCGGAAGCTGATGCGTATGTTGAGTACAGTGCTGCAGTGTAAACAATTAGGAAGGAAAGTATGAGGCTTGGCAAGAGCAATCACAAAGGTGGAAAGGTATTTCATAGAATCACAGAATCATTAGGGATTGGAAGGGACCCCGAAAGATCATCCAGACCAATGCCACTGAAACAGCAGCATCACCTAGACCAAGTCACACAGGAACACATCCAGGTGGGTTTTAAACGTCTCCAGTGAAGGAGACTCCACAACCTCCCTGGGCAGCCCCTTCCAGTGCTTTGTCACCCTCACTGGGAAGAAGTTCCTTTTCAGATTGATGTGGAACCTCCCATGTTCCAGCTCACAACCACTGACCCTTGTCCCATCACTAGATGACATTGAGAAGAGCCTGTCTCCATCCTCCTGACACCCACCCTTCCAATGTTTATAGACATTAATGTGGTCTCCCCTCAGTCTCCTCCAAACTGAAGTAACCCAGCTCCCTCAGCCTCTCCTCATAAGGGAGATGCTCCACCTCCTTCATCATCCTCGTTGCCCTACACTGGGCTCCCTCCAGCAGCTCCGCATCCCTCTTGAATGGAGGGGCCCAGAACTGGACACAATACTCCAGATGTGGTCTCACCAGTGCAGAGTAGAGGGGGAGAAGAACCTCTGTTGATCTGCTAACCACCCCAGTTCTGATCCACCCCAGGATGCTGTTGGCCCTCTTGGCCACAAGAGCACACTGCTTGTGTATTGACAAATGAGCAGATGACAGTGGTGTTAAATTGGGATGTGTTGTGCTGCAGGGAGTTTAGAACTGGAACTTTTATGGAAATGATATAGGATAGATTTGTTTGTTTAATAATTTCACTGTCGATACTGGTAAATACTGGGAGTGTGCTGGTGAAGATTGCTCCTATCAGATAGACATCACGGCGTCAGTAATACAGAGGAGTGGGGTATCCCCTAACAGAAGCTGAATCACCTTCAGGACTGGAGTAATAGAAATGCAGCTGAGTATTAAGTGTGGGTCACTTATTAGCACTGGTTTTCAGTTATAAGATTCCTTCCAGTCCTGTAAATGTTTGCTCCTACTAATTTTAGAAAGTTTCTACTTCATGCTGCCTCTGGTTGACTTGTAACTACTTAGCAAATATAAATCATACCTTTCAGGCACCCTTTTTTTTAACACATCTGGAAAATGGTGAAACTATTTTTTCCATAAAAATAACTTCTAAGCAGAATTACTTTAAGTGTGAAAAAAGCAATACTCACTGAATTGTGAAGCCCCAAAAGCAAAACTGTGTAATGTCAGCTCAAAAATATTTCAGCTTTTATAACACCAGGATCTGAGTCTTCTAAAGCAGATTCTGTCTTGTGATGAAAGATAGATTGGCTTGTGAGCCTGAATAAACTATCTTTAATTACTATGCAAATCTCACCTGCTCCAGGGCTCTTCCTCTTTCAGAGACTGTGAACTATTTAGTGTTTCCGTGTTTTCTGGTTTTATTTTTGATTCCGATTTTCTTCATAACTATAATTCCTCAAGCATGCTTTACTGTTTTGGGTCAATATTTTCTTCAAAGCACCAAGCTGGGAAATGTCACTGTTGCAGAAATTAAAAACAAGCCTGAAATCAGATGTAGACAATAATAAAAATATAAACATAAACCAGTATTTTTACTTAATCGTATAGGATAAAATTCTATATGCAACATGTGTTTATTATATGTGTGAAAAGCATATCAAAAGTACAAGGAGGACTACAGATATTTAATATAAGTTTATTTCATCTTGTAAGCTTTGGCTTGGTTAGGAAAATATTTAATCCCAGAGTGTTAACTAACATACATAAATACTTGCCTTAGAAGCTCAGCTTTATACCATGAAACAATAGTGATGCTTTCAATAAGCAGGATCGTGTCTTAGTCAATGTCCTGGACAGAAACCATGTCAGCAGGTGATGAAGTAAAGAAATTTTCTAAATTTCTGTACAGTGTTGAAAAAAAAATTGTCTTACTGAGACCTGATTCCTTCTTCCCCTCCCTTTCTGCTGATGAAATTCCTTGTGTGTCATCACACAACATAAATGAAGCGTTGACAACTGTTCCTGATTCAGCATGGGGGATGTAGTCACATCATCCAACTTCAGAAAACTCCTTTTGAAACTCAGGTTTGGGGTTTTTTTTGAAAGAAACAGGACTTTTCCCATTGTCTAGATAAGAAAATTAAGCCTTCTCAGCTCAAATGTTATAATCTTCACTCTGCAAGTAGACCTCGAGGGCTGAACGTGTCTGCGCGTGCGCGCACACACACACACACACACACACACGCAAGCGTTCGTGACCTGTGATGGCAATTCCTCCATGTTTAGAGCCTCTTCAAATGCAGTGGTTTCACAAATCTGGATGTTTGGCCTTCTGCTCTATGTATTGTCTGTCCTTGCTCTCATGAGGCAACAACCTTGTTTAGAGTGTCCTTTGGGTACTATGGAACTGTATTTGATGGGTTATTCTCTCTCCTATGAATTGCATGAGATCATTGATCTGTGTTTGTTCTATAGACCTAACTCTTCTTCAGTGTCCTTGAAATAATGAAAAAGCAACTCATGACACCTGTATTTTATTTTCCAGTTGTGTGCAGAGTGCATTCTTGGAAAAGTCACTTAAATGCAGGTCCTGAAATGTTTTCAAGTTTCCAGTTAATTCCGAAAACATGTTTAAATATTTGGGCTTTAATCTTTCTAGCCTTTGATTTCCTCAGCTGAAAATATTACCATGACCATATCTCTATATCCCCTTGGAAACTCCTAGTCAAAGGTCCTATATATATATACGACCTTCGAATATATATATATATATATAGTGTGTATATATATATATATACACACACAAACCTTTTTTAAAAATTATTTTCTTATTGGCTGCTAAAGGGAATTTTGCATGGAATATAAACAGTTGGAACTACAGGAGTTTGCAGTTCATATCAGAATCAAGACATTTTCCCTACATATTCATGTAATTACGATGAAACAGAAGCACCCAATATACATAATTCATGAAACTATTTTAAGTAGATTTTCTCTACTTCGTTATTTTTTCTGATTGCATAGTGTCAGTGGTTTGGCTAAGGCTGGCCAGTCCCTAATTAGGAAGAGGCTTGAGAAGAGACAGACAAAAGACAGGGAGGGCTCACTCACCAATTACAGTCATGGACAAAAGACAGACTTCACTTGGGAAAACAAACTCTAATTTAATTTTAAAAAGTTTTCACCAATGCACTGGAGGAACCTCCTGGACTCTGGATGGCTGGCTGAGTAGGTCTTCCAGGAAATATCAAGGTAGTTAAAATCCCCTGTGAGAACCAGGGCCTGTAGCTGTGAGGCTGCTGGCACCTGCCTGTAGAAGACCTCATCAACTTCCTCATTCTGATCTGGTGGCCTGTAATAGACACCAGTCTGCCCCTTAATCCATACCCACAAACTCTCGACTCCCTCTTCATCCTCCCCTGGACATAACTCAATACATTCCAGTTATTCTCTCATGTAAAGAGCAGCTCCACCACCTCACCTTGCTGACCTGTCCCTCCTGAGAAGGACATAGCCGTCTGTGACCACATTCCAGTCATGCAAGCTGTCCCACCAGTTCTCCGTAATTGCCATCAGATCATAATCACCTGACTGGACACAGATTTCTAACTCCTCCTGCTTGCTCCCCATGCTGCGTGCATCGGTGTGCAGGCATTTTTTCAGCAAGTGAGCTGAGCACTCTGATTTCACCCTAGAACAGTGGGAGGCTGCCTGGTTTTCATCAAGACCAGACCTCTGCCCCATTGGTGCACACTCAGCAACAATCCCACTCCCCTGCAAATCTAGCTTAAATGTCTCTGAATGAGCCCTGCCAGTTCCTGCCCCAGAACCCTTTTACCCTTCTGAGATAAACCTCTGCCATGTGTATCTGTCAGGTCTGGTGTCTTATAAAACCAGCCCTTATAGGAGAACCCAAAGCCCTGTCTGTAGCACCAGTCTTGTAACTGGGCACTTATGGCATGAATCCTTCTATTCCAGCCCATGGTTCAAGCCCCATGTAGGACATCTTGAGACAGTACTGTAGGCTTNGTCGAGGTTGACGTCCTCCCCCCCCTCCGCGGGGGGGGGGGGGGGGGGGGGGGTGGTGTGTGTGTTGGACTTAGATGATCTCTCATGGTCCCTTCCAACCTGTAACATTCTGTGATTCTGTAAAATAATGTGTGCTCCAGACTCTTTTACCAGCATCCTAAGGCCTTGAAGTCTTTCTTCATTGCCCTCAGGCTACGCCTGTCCAGAAGATCAGCAGTGGGTAACAGTCAGCTGTTCTCACCAGGTTAGGGAGCATCCTAGTGATATCCCTGATTTGGGCTCCAGGTAGACTGCAGACTTCCCTATGATGAGGGTCAATTCTGCATATTTGGGCCCTCAGTCCCCTTCAGGAGTGAGCCTTCAGTAACTAGTACTCTTCTCTTCTTCTTTGTGGAGGAGGTTGTCATATTACTGGAAGACCTCTCCGATTTATGTGACCATGCTAGGACCTCTGGAATAGGTTGCCTATCCTCTATGTCCTTGTTAGACTGGCTGTCTTCTAAGAGGGGCTCATATCTATTTCTCAGTGGCAACTGGGGAGGTGAGGGAGGCAAGGGGGGTACTTGCCTTCTGCCATTGCCCTGCACTTGCTTCCACTCACCCCTTCTATGTGGGCTTCTGTCCTCCATCTGAGAGGTGCAGAGTACAGAGGTCCTTGATTCTGGCTGTCAGTTGGCCATTGTCCAGACTGCAGAGCCTGGCTCCACCAGTCTACCTCTATTTCAGCCTCCCTAATGCTCCTGAGCCTTTTTACTTCTGCTTGTAGCCTTTCAACCTTGCCTTGCAGCTGTGCCACTCGGTTAAGCGGATAATCTACCTGCTGGCACCACATACAGCCTGGGATAAGTCAGAGACTGTGATATTCACTGCCGCTTGTCACCTGCATAGCCTCATCTTTCTGGGAGACCTCTGTTTGGGTTCCCACATCCATGTGTAGTGGTGTCTGTGGCCTGATCTTCCTCTGCTGCC
The DNA here is from genome assembly GCA_013400115.1 of Rhinopomastus cyanomelas. NCBI lineage: Eukaryota > Metazoa > Chordata > Aves > Bucerotiformes > Rhinopomastidae > Rhinopomastus > Rhinopomastus cyanomelas. The sequence goes on along the minus strand of VXBP01000097.1, from coordinate 63,020 downwards.
GGGTTGACACCATTTATTTTTGTCCCCTGGTGGCTAAAAGCAGCCAAGGAAGCTGGTTCTGTCGCTGCTCCATGCGGTCTGCGTACAACTTGCAGTTTCACCACGTATAAAGATCCTGCCGTGTTCCTTCTGAATTCCAACCCCCACTGGGCCCCTCTCTTGCAAGGTTTAATTCCAAGGAGGCCTTGTCTTTCCCATTTGTGTCATTACATCCTCTGATTAGAGCCTTATAATCATCCCAAGTGGCCATCCCCTCTTCTATGACCTATAGACTTTCTTCTTCCACATGAGTTTATCCAGAAGCTACCTGTTTAACCACACAGGTCTTCTGGCTCCCTTCCTTGACTTCCTATGGGCAGCACTGTTGAAGGTCTGACTAAGAAACTGTTTCGGTCGCTAGGAAAGGTGCTTCTTTGTGAAAGGGAACTACAGAAAATGGTTTTACATCAGAGGTTCAGGTTCACCTGATTCTAGTTCAGCGTTCAGAGGTGCAATCAGCAATCTTGTCAGACAATTCACGGAAGTGTTTTATAGGTGTCAAACTGTAAAATAGAGATGTAAAATAGAGAGCAGTGTCACAGAATCACAGGGTCAAACAGAAGCTAGAAGCCCAAATAGTCAAGGAGGAGAAGGGTCTTCATCACCATTTCCAGAATGATCACTGGTGGTTTTGATTTGCAGTACAGTCATTCACATAAGTGGATGGAAGCTTTGAATTTAGCAGCTCATAAGCTGCTCTTCAGCGGTAGCCAGGTAGGCAGCGGGTTCTTTACTGCTATAATACCCTGCCCTGAAAGAATGGGAGTGGGAGACCTTGTCTGGAGTGGTGTGTACTACCCTGGGGTGAGTCCTGCTGCTGACCAGTCCCCCAGTTACTGCTGTGGAAGAGTTTTATTTTCCATCTCACACTCTTGCTCCAACAGGCTAGCCCTGTGCAGCCTGTTTCTCAGCCATTTTTCTGCTGTGCTTTCTGCAGACCATGTTAAATTTAAACTGGAAAGACCATGTACATTCATCGAGTCTTATTTTAAATACGTGTCTATCTTCATTTCAAAGCCTTTCTTAGGCATGTTCAGTAACTCCCAGAGATAGCCAAGCTTTCCAAGTTTCCAAGTTCAGTTAAGCTTAGATAAAGATCTTGTCCAGTAAATGCCAAAACTGCGATGAGTCCCGTGTGGCTCAGAAACAGCACTCAGCATAGGGCTGAGCCCTGGGACTGCAAAGAGTCGTGCTGCAAGTGAGATAGATTATATTCTCATAGTGAACAGAAAACATCTTGGCTGTACTCTCTCACATGTTAACAATACATTAACGGTACCAGTATATAAAAGAATGTAGAGAAGTCCTTTTGTAGAGGTGAATAATCTTCAGATCACAGAGACCTCCACTGTTTGCGTCAGTGGAAGGAACTTCCTATAGTTTGGCCTCAAGTGATAATTGCATGTAGAGGATAACAAATATTATACATGCTTATAGAAGAAGTGTAGTAGTGTTTAACACCTGATGTGCTTCACCTGACCTGCCTAGAAGTCCTTTACAAACTGTGATCACTGGGGCTGAAACTCAGACCTTTTATATCAGCATCACCCTTATGTTAGAGGATACAGTGAAATTCATGTGAGAATTATAGACTCAATATGACCTTTACTAGGAGAAAGGCCTCACTCAGTAAAGCAGGAAGCAGACCTCATTTCTCGTGAAAGAGGTGCCTCACCAGAGTCTGCTCTGAGTTTCAAAATAGGTCTCCATATTGACAAGATAGTAATTTAAAGTATTCTTTTAATTAGGGTTAGTTTCCAGAGAAAAAGAATCTCCAGCTGCTATTCTTTGAAAAAGAAAGTTGAAGTGTTTTTTTTTTTCCCAGATTAATTTGGAATCTGCCTAATAAAGCACCCACCCTGAGAATACTGCAGCAGTTCTCTGTGAGCAGTTTGGTGCTTTTCATCTTCATGTCATGTGGTCTAGTTCTGTGCCCCCATTTGTGAGACGATTTGCACCATGCTAGGCATTTATATAAAAAACACTGTTTAAAGCAGACTGGGTTTAATGAAATCCAAAGGAAAACCAACAAGCCCAGTTCTGTTTACCAGATAACAGCAGGGAGATTCTTCATGTTCTGCTTCGTCCATCTTGGGCTTGGCCGTTGCCTACTGCTCTCCAAAGGGTTAGGCTCCGAAGAAATGATAAGGTGGCCACACGTCCTGGGAGATTTCTTCCCCTCTCACACAGATGGATCTAGAGAGAGAGAGCTCTTGATGCAGGTTTCTGAGGCAGACATGAAACGAGAGCAGATGCTCACAGACCAGGCACTGATGCATATACTTCACTCTTTTTTTTCCACTTCTGCTAAACACATTTGTTATCCTGAAACAAGTCTTTGTCCTCAGATGACAATTAATACATTTCACTTAGAAAGCTGAGCCATCATCAGCTTTAAGGGTGCAGTGTGTAGGGTGAGTTGAAGCCTCACTCTACACCTCATTAACTTTAAGCTTCATTAATTTTCTCTATCCAGAAAAATAAAACCAACTTTCTTTTAGAATGGAAATTTTATAATTTTCCAGTGATTTTTGTGGGCAAATGAAACGAAGAATTAAGTAAAAAGCTTATATGGAGTGCTTATTGTATTCAGGAAGAAGTCAAAGCTGAGGATATATTTGATGCAAAGGCAATGAGACCAAGCAGAATGTTTTAGACCTTAAAACCAGCGTTCAATTCACTTGATAAAAAGCAGAATAGATGGTTCCTGTCAAAGATCATTTGTGCGATTCCTTTGAAAACAGCATTGAAAAGTTGTCACTTGGGCAGACTCTGAAAGCAAAACATCCTGTCTGGTGCAGTACACACCTGTACCCCATTTCATAGAATCATAAAATCATAGAATCATAGAATCATTACGGATCGGAAGGGACCTCGAAAGATCATCTAGTCCAATCCGCCTGCAACAGCAGGATCACCTAAACCAAGTCACACAGGNCTCCCTCAGCCTCTCCTCATAAGGGAGGTGTTCCACCTCTCTTATCATCTTTGTTGCCCTACGCTGAACTCTCTCCAGCAGCTCCACATCCCTCTTGAACTGAGGAGCCCAGAACTGGACACAATACTCCAGGTGTGGTCTCACCAGGGCAGAGTAGACGGGGAGAAGAACCTCTCTTGATCTGCATTTGATCCCCCCAAAGCCCCAAAGAGGCCAGACTATCACAAATCACTCTGTCAGCTAAAGAGATCTGGTGAAATGATCTCACACGACAGACACCACACAGTTGTTGATCTAAAGAAAACATCCTCCAAACGCGTTGCAATCCCCATCGCTTCCCAGTTGGTGGCTGGGAGATGCTCTCTTGAATATAAAAATTGAATCTTTTGCAACAAACTCTCTTGAAAAGTCTACTTGTATCTGCATCAATAATATCCTGCTTCTCCTTTCTCTTTTTTTCAGTCCTTTCCCCTTGGTACTCCTTGTTTTAGAAGAGCAATCAAAGAGGCAGCGCACATTTCTAGCTGCAGCCCTGCTTCTTTTTCATCCCAGCCAAGTTCATCTGTATGCCACAGAATTCTCAGACAAAGAGCATTTCTTGCGAACATTCGCAAGGGAAGGAAATTATGTTTCCCTCGCGTGTGCCGCTTTTGTGTGGCTGGTTTTGTTGGGATTTTTTTTAGGGGGGGTGGGAATTGTGGGGTGTGAGAGGTTTTTGATGTTTCAGTTTCCTGTGCAGCTCTAATCTCGCCTGCTTTGTAGGGTGCGTGCAATAAATGGAATTTGAAATTCCTTAAACACTTCAGCTTTGCTTCAGCTATTAATCTCAGCAGCCATTTATTGGTTTGTATGCTACGAAGCAACGGAGATTATCCTTTAATTAATTCCACTGAGGGGTTCAGCTGCCACCATCAGCCACAATATGGTTTCATAAATTAATCTTGTACAGGAAATATAATGCAATTTATTACAACATTTATATTGAAATGCAAGTAATAATGCTGGGATAATAAAAGGATAACATGTACATACATGTGTGTCTCCCAAACGCAGTAATTCAGAGGACAACTGCATGTTCCATTTTCTTCCTGTCGTTTTATTTATGTGTTGTAAAATAATAATAGAATCATAGAATCATTAGGGATTGGAAGGGACCTCGAAAGATCATCTAGTCCAATTAGTCCAATCCCACTGCCACAGCAGGATCACAAAATCACAGCACATTAGGGATTGGAAGGGACCTTGAAAGACCATCCACCCCAATCCCCCTGCCACAGCAGGATCACCCAGACCAAGTCACACAGGAGCACATCCAGGTGGGTTTTAAACATCTCCAGTGAAGGAGACTCCACAACCTCCCTGGGCAGCCTGTTCCATAATAAAGAAATAATGCTTTTTTGACTTCTGTATAGGTACCTGCCTCAAAAAAAAAATGATGCAGTTATAGCCTAGAGGTAAATCATAGAATCATTAGGGATTGGAAGGGACCTCGAAAGATCATCTAGTCCAATCCCCCTGATACAGGAGCATCACCTAGACCAAGTCATACAGTCAGTCAGGGATATATGATTGATCTTTAGAGTTCTGCTTGAGATCTAACTTCCTTACTAATTCAGTTGTACTATTGTAGCAAAATGAGTTATAATGATGAATACCTGTACACGTGAACATTTTTGTGAACAAGAGCATCCAATCCAATCCCCTTCTCCTCTGCTTTTGTGAGACCCCACCTGGAGCACTGGGTCCAGTTCTGCAGCCCTTATTGCAAGAAGAATGTGGAGATGCTGGAGCAAGTGCAGAGGAGGGCCACGAGGATGATCAGAGGGCTGGAGTACCTCTCCTATGAGGCCAGAGTTGGGGCTGTTGAGTCTGGAGAAGAGGAGGCTCCCATTGTGGCCTTCCAGTATCTGAAGGGGGCTACAAAAAGGCTGGGGAGGGGCTTTTTAGGATGTCAGGTAGCGACAGGACTAGGGGGAATGGAGCAAAGCTGGAGATGGGTAGATTGAGAGTGGATGTGAGGAGGAAGTTCTTCACTGTGAGAGTGGTGAGAGCCTGGAATGGGTTGCCCAGGAAGGTGGTTGAGGCCCCATCCCTGGAGGTGTTTAAGGCCAGGCTGGATGGGGCTCTGGCCAGCCTGGTCTAGGGTGGGGTGTCCCTGCCCATGGCAGGGGAGTTGGAACTGGATGATCCTGTGGAACCTTCTAACCCAGACTGACTGTATGAGTTGGTCTGGGTGATCCTGCTGTGTCGGAGGATTGGACTGGATGATCTTTCGAGGTCCCTTCCAATCCCTGATGACTCTATGGTTCTGTCATTCAATACTGCATAAAACACTGCCAAGAAAACAGAGAGTTACTTAGGGTTTATTTTGTAGTACGACACTAAGCTAAGCTTTGTTGTCACTGTAAGAAAGGCCACAGCTATGGGCTGGTCCAAAACGAAGCAGAACAAGTCTGACTGACAGGACAGTTCAGTGCAAATTTGCTTTCCCTGGTGTCAGTAAGTGCCAAGATTTGAGGTGCACTGCACGGCTAACTGAGTTGACAGCAGTGAGCAGTAAGGTAAGGTGGTGCTTCCGTGCTCATCCAGACTAAAGGGTGAAGAGGGGCAGACCCCAGGAATTCCATGTCACTTCCAGTTGGCAGAGTGTCAGTGATCAGCTCGTTCCCTGAGTGCTGCCTTCAGTAGGGTTTCTTGCAGGCTGGCAACCTTATCTGTGCTGAGAAATTAACCGGAGTGTGCGTTCTCCCTAAAAGTCTTCATGTAACATTATTAATTAGGTTAATTAATTAAGTGGAATCCTCAAGACAATCTGCAGAAATAGCTTTAACTCCTGGGCATTGTAAGATACCGCAAAGCCTCTTCATGGATTCAGCATAATTCCTAATGTGTCACTGATCTGGGCTCAGAAACACAGAGATTAAAATGGAAGAGTTTTCTATACTAGTAACTTCTTTGATTATACAAATCAGGAGTCCTGAGTTGTTTTTCATCTTAATAGTTATATATATTTCTGTGATCAACTCACTGATAGTCATGATTCCGTTATATTAGTTGTTTTCTGGTGATGTAAGTCTGGTGTGTTGATCAAGTTTTGCAAAGACAGAAACAGACCTCTGTGTTTGCTGAAATATTGCTGAATGTGTCACATAGAAGCTGATGGAAAACACTGTTGGCTAGAAGCTTAAATCCCCACACGGGGCTGGTGTAAAAGCAGACTCACACCAGTGATCCAGGCTCTGAAGTGTCAGGTACGTGCAGACCTATGTGTGTTGTGAGGAACGTTACACGATGGCAGCAAATTCACATTCTCAGTGAAAGCAGCCCTGAGAAGGGGGGGGTGTACCTGAGTAGCTAACAACAGGGAGAAGATTCTGCCAGGACGTGCTGTTAAGGTGCACTCTGCCTAGCAAGGTCTGCTCAAGTACTGATGCAACAGCCCATGGGCTGCACAATTCACTTAGCACGAGACCCTGGGTATGAGGCTGTTCCCAAGGGGAGGTCCATGATTCCATTCCATGTTTGTCGTAATTCCCTCCCGAAAGCCAGCATGTACAGTGAAAACCTTCACACCAGCTACTGCTTAATGCTTGTAGATGAAATAACCATCTTAATTTCTTAACAGACAGCATGCAGTTTGTGATCTGTGTATTTACAAATCATAGAATCATAGAATCATTAGGGATTGGAAGGGACCTCGAAAGATCATCTAGTCCAATCCCCCTATCACAGCAGGATCACCTAGACCAAGTCACACAGGAACACATCCAAGTGGGTTTTAAATGTCTTCAGTGAAGGAGACTCCACAACCTCCCTGGGCAGCCTGTTCCAGTGCTCCATCACCCTCACTGGGAAGAAGTTCCTTCTTATGTTTATGTGGAACCTCCTATATTCCAGCTCACAACCATTCCCCCTTGTCCTATCACTAGATGACATTGAGAAGAGCCTGGCTACATCCTCCTGACACCCACCCTTCACAGATTTATAGACATGAATGAGGTCACCCCTCAGTCTCCTCTTCTCCAAGCTCAAGAGCCCCAGCTCCCTCAGCCTCTCCTCATAAGGGAGGTGCTCCACCTCCTTCATCATCCTTGTTGGACTCCCTCCAGCAGCTCCACATCCCTCTTGAACTGAGGAGCCCAGAGCTGGACACAATACTCCAGATGTGGTGTGACCAAGGCAGAGTAGAGGAGGAGAAGAACCTCTCTTGATCTGCTAACCAGCCCAGTTCTGATCCACCCCAGAATGCTGTTGACCCTCTTGGCCACAAGAGCACACTGCTGGCTCATGGTCATCCTGCTGGCCACCGGGACTCCCAGGTCCCTTTCTCCTACATTGCTCTCCAACAGGTCAGTCCCCAGCTTATACTGGTACCTGGAGTTGTTGAATGGGCTGTAGTTGTCACTTTTTTGGTTTTTTTCTCTTCTTTCCTCTTCTTTCTCCTGTTTCATCAGTTCTCTTGCATCCTGTAGTTCTTGCAATGCACCAGGGCTCTTCAATAGATGAAAAATGGTAACAGCTCCCTCAAAACTTGAAAACTCTTCTCGAAGCGTAAGCTTTGTGATCATATTTCTATAGCATCTGGTTTATGATTTGCAGCAGCAGTTATCATATTTTGACTGAGGTTGGTCACGTGTTTTCAGTTAGTATAATGTGGTGACAGGTCAAACTGAAGAACATCAGATCTACTGATACATCTGCCTTTCATCACATGTATTGAGCCTTTAATGCTAGTGCACGCCGCAGGTCAGAGGTGCTGCAAGGTCAGGAGTGTTTTCATGACTGACAGTAGCTATGAAGCCATTACTCTGTGTGTAGCTTACAATTGGCACTCACTAGTTGTATTAATTCACCTAATGACTGGAGAAGCAAAAGCTTTTGCTGAAGAAGAGAAATGGAAAGCATGGTTCAAAGCCTCCTCGTTCAAATTGCCCAGGAAAAGACACGATGCACCCAATTTATTAATGCTGGGTTCGATACGATATTTAATTATTTAAGAGGAAAACTTTGACAGTTTAATTACAGCGTGTAGTTAGACTCAGTGAACCTGGGTTTTCTGGATTCCAGCTAATGTGAATGTTTGAGTATTTGCTTGCCTTAGTTTTATCTCTAGAAATTTGTATATCTGAACAGCAGTTCGTGTCTTACAGGTTCATATCTTTACCTGTGACAGCACTTTTCTGCAGCTTAATATTGAACTGGTTGCTGCATGCGGATCCTTTTACATCAGTAATGATCTATTTAAATCCTAAAAAGAAGGTGTAAGCCGTGGATAGAACCATGAAATAGCTTTCTGATACACATTAAGTTTTAATTTAGGAGCTTAAAAGACATGTTTCTTGAGCACTGCTCACTGACAAACTGTGATAACCAGGGATGTCACTCCTGTTTGTATATCCCTGTCATGTACTAGTGGTGGGCTGCAGGTTCTGTTTTGGGTCTGGGTCTCTTTGCATGCCTTGTTCTTTTACGTCTGGCTTGGCTCAGCTCTCTTAAGAGCTGGTGGCAGAGGGCTAGCTGAAAGTGTCACTCAGGTGACCGTTCTCCCATGGTTAGGCAGGGGAACGCTGGAAAGAGCCCAGCAGCATCACTTACCATATGATGTCTAGCCTTGCACATCCCTGTGGCTGCACTGACTCATCAAAGCCCTTGGGACTGCATGCAGTGGCTCATCCATCTGTATTTAATTCATATGAGCAGCAGCAGTGGGAGTTTGGGTTGAGACTCTGGAACAATTAATCTAACCCACCGCACGATCAGAAAACAGGTTTTGTGTGGCCTCACACAGAAGACATTGTCTGCCTGGATTTCTTCAAGGCTTTTGACATTTCTCCATAGCTTCTTCCTTGAGAAAGTGACACACTGCCACTCAGACAAGTGGTCTGTGTTGGAGGTGGGCAACTGGCTGACAGGCCATACCCAGAGGGTGAGAGTAAACAGTTCCTTCCCTAATAAAGGGAAGTTTATTCCTTCCCTGATAGGGGAAGTTCCTTCCCTGATAAAGTTTGTGGGTGACACTAAAATGTATGGAGAAGCTGACACCCTAGAAGGGAGAGCTGCTCTTCAAGGAAGACTAGGACACACTGGAGGAGTGGGCTAGCAGGACCTTTAGGAAGTTCAGTGGGGACAAGTGTAAGGTGTTGCACCTGAGAATACACAACCCACGAATGCAGCTCGGACTGGGATCCACTTTGCTGGAGAGCAGCCCTGTAGAAAGAGACTTGGGGGTCTCAGTGGACAGTAGGCTCCACGAGTGAACAGTTTCTTCAGCAGCAAAGACACTGAACAGGGTGCAGGGCTGCTTTAACAAGGACATCACCAGCAAAGATAAGTCATTATCCCACTCTGTTCAGCGCTGATCAGACCACACCTTGAGTCCTGTGTTCAGTCCTCATCCCCACTACACAAAAAAGATGTAGATAGACTGGAGAAGGTCCAGAGAAGGTCCACAAGATGATCAAAGGTCTAGAAGACCTGTCATGTGAGGAAATTTGGTTTGCTCAGCCTTGAGAAGAGAAAGCTTGGGGAGGAACCTTATTCCTATGTCCCAGTGCATAAATGTTGGATGCCAAGAGGATGGAGACTCCCTTTTCATAAGGAGTCACATAGGAAAGACAAGGGGTGATAGGTACAAGTTGCTCCTGGGGAGATTCCAGTTGAACTCCAGAGGAGAATTTGCCACAGTGAGAGCAATTAGACACTGAAATGTCTGCGAGGAGAAGTGAATTTCTCAACTTTAGATGGTTTTAAGGCTCAGCTTGACAGGGTTCTGGGCCATCTCATTTAAATGGTGTTTCTTTAATTTAACAGATTGAACTCATGATCCTTGGGGTTCCTTCCAGCCTGATCTGCTGTGATCCTGACATGTGGTGTCTTTCTGACTATGAAGTGTGTAAAACCAGAACCCTTGGAAGTCAGGGATGTGAAGTTTGAGTGCCCACTGAAGTGCAGTGCTCTTCACCCTTGCAGTGGGTCCTAGGCAACCAGACAGGCCGCTCCTACCCCGTTGGTGTGAAGTGAGGAGTTAAAGGGGCTCACCGGTGCCGTCATTCACGTGTTTCAGAAGTTTTAGTTTGCTCGATGTTTCAGGTGTGTGCGGTTTTCCACTAATCAGGGTAGCCTCACATTCGTGAGCCATCCCTTATGAGATTCTATTTATCAGTTCAGGTGCAGCCGAGGCGTGCCCACGGTTGCCAAAAAGCAGAGATATGATGTGATTCTTAAATGCTGCTGCGTTTTCTTACATCATCTCCCAGCAAAGTGTTTGAACAAGCAGAGTTTGACAGGCCAGAAACAAAACTCACAGGAGGTATCTATCACAAATGCTAAGACCAGGTGCTTACTGCCAGGCTGAGATGTGTGCATCTCCTTGTTATGCTTCTTGGTGACCCCATTTCACTGTCCTGTCACTATCTCCCCTTCTTCTGTCGTTCTCATCCAGTTAACCCATTCTCATTATGCCTTAAGAACAAGCAACAAGCAGCAACTGCTCCTTCTTTTCTCCTTCCTTTGGCCTCATCTTGCACCACAGGCGCCACATCCAGCAGGGTAAAGCATTTCCCTTCTCAGATTTTGCTCTGCTCCTCCATTCAAAAGAAGCAAAACCCACAGTGCAACTCCATGCTGTGGAGTAACTAGAGAACTTGCCATCACTTAGGTTTTTTGTATTGTTAGTTACTGCTTTCATTCTTTGCCTGTGGAAGGTACAGGTGAATGTGTTTTTCTTCAATAAGAAGACAATTTGGAAAAACTAGATACCAGATTAAGATGGCTACAGCAAATTGCAGGAGAATCTGAGTAAACGTGGGCTACAGGGTGTGGAAGTGCCTCACTTTCAACCCAGAAAGGAATTCTGAAGCCTTTTTTCATACTGTATTATTCAAGAATGACTTCTTGGATTAGCCTTGAACTGAGACCGAGTAGAGTCTCACTAAAAGTGATTTCCTTTCTTCTGAGTCGGGGCAATCCTAGGCACAAAAAGAGGCTGGGCAGTGACTGGCTGCAGAGTAGCCCTGAGGAGAGGGACTCGGAGGTGCTTGTGGACCAAAAGCTCAACATGAGCCAGCAATGTGCACTTGCGGCCCAGAAGGCAAACGGGATCCTGGGCTGCATCAGGAGAAGTGTGGCCAGCAGGTCAAGGGAGGTGATNTTTAGGATGTCAGGTAGCGACAGGACTAAGGGGAATGGAGCAAAGCTGGAGATGGGTAGATTTAGAGTGGATGTGAGGAGGAAGTTCTTCACCGTGCGAGTGGTGAGAGCCTGGAATGGGTTTGCTCAGGGAGGTGGTTGGGTCCTCATCCCTGGAGGTGTTTAAGGTCAGGCTGGATGGGGTTCTGGCCAGCCTGATCTAGGGTGGGGTGTCCCTGCCCATGGCAGGGGAGTAGAAACCGGATGGTCCTGTGGTCCCTTCTAACCCAGACTGACTGTGCGACTTGGTCTGGGTGATCCTGCTGTGTCAGGGGGATTGGACTGTATAATCTTCCAACCCTGATTGATTCTATGATTCTATATCTTCTTCTCAGTGAGAGTGACAGATCGCTGGAGGGGGCTGCCCGAGGGGTTTGTGGAGTCTCCTTCTCTGGAGACATTTAAAACCCGCCTGGACTTGGTCTAGGCGATCTTGCTATGGCAGGGGTGTTGGACTGGATGATCTTTTGAGGTCACTTCCCATCCCTAATGTTCTGTGATTCTGTGAGAAGGCAGTAAGCGGTAACGGTTTCTGTCCTTCCTGTCACTGTGTCTGTCCGTGTACAAGGCAGGATACAGAGCTTCCTTTGAGTAGGGCACATGCAGCTCTGCAGTCAAAAGGTGGGGATGAGAGAGCAGCCCTGCGAGCGTGCTGTGCTTCATGTCCAGGTATCTCACCTTTGTAATAGTGGGGGGAGTCTCAGTGTTCGACCAGGTGATGAAATCCCTGTGGAGGGCAAAATTCAGAGGAGATCATAGAATCTCTGTGTTCAGTTTTGGGCCCCCCGGTGTAAGAGGGACAGGGATCTGCTGGAGAGGGTCCAGCGGAGGGCTACTAGGATGATTAGGGGACAGGAGGGCATGGCTTATGAGGAGAGGCTGAGGGACTTGGGGCTTTTTAGTCTGGAGAAGAGAAGACTTAGGGGAGATTTGATCAATGTTTATAAGTATCTGAGGGCTGGCCAGGAGTGGGGGGACAGGCTCTTTTCACTTGCTCCCTGTGACAGGACAAGGAGCAATGGGTGTAAGTTGCAGCAGAGGAGGTTCCGCCTCAACACAAGGGGGAACTTCTTTACTGTGAGGGTCACAGAGCACTGGAACAGACTCCCCAGGGAGGTCGTGGAGTCTCCTTCTCTGGGGACTTTCAAGGCCCCCCTGGATGCGTTCCTCTGTGATCTGTGTTAGATAGTTTTGTCCTGCTCCTGCAGGGGGTTGGACTCGATGATCTCTTGGGTCCCTTCCAACCCCTAACATCCTATGATCCTGTGATAGAATCATAGAATCCCAGAATGGCTGATGTTGGAAGGGACCTCAGAGATTATCTGCTCCAACCCTCCTGCCGTGGGCAGTGATGCTTCTCAACCAGACTTGGTTGCTCAAGACCTCATCCAACCTGGCTTTGATCTCCTCTCAGGAGGGGGCAGCCACAGCCTCTCCAGGGAATCGATTCCAGAAGAACGTCTTCCTGAGATCTAGTATCAACATCCTCTCCTTCAGTTTACAACCATTTCCCCTTGTCCTATCGCTAGATCCCCTTGGGAAAAGCCCCTGTCCAGCCTTCCTGTAGGTGCCCTGTTTATTCATTGCATTTTTGCTGGTCTAAAAGCCAATAAACAAAGTGCAATCAATAGAAGAGCTGATTAATGATGCCTGACGGGAGCACTGCAAGGAAGTTGTGCAGAGGACTAATTGCCAGCACTACATCTGGGGACAAACGAGGAAATAAGGACTAATGAGACCTCCATTAACGACTCCTCCTGCCACCTCCATCGCAGCGCCCAGCTCCAGTGGAACCAGGATGCTAATTAGACAGCCCAAGAGGAGCTTTACCTCAGGGATTCTGAGGCATACTGTTACACGTTCAGCGTCTCGGCGTAACCGAGGATAAAGGGATGAGCGCGTGATGGACAGACAAAGTCATTAAATAACAAGGTCTGCTCGTGGGGTGGACAAAGTCGATACTGAACGTTTCATAGAAAATAGGGCTAACTGCAGAACGTTCTTCATTCTCACAAAGGTTAATGTTTTCAAACGGGGTAATTACAGAATTTCCATTTAAATCAGTGTAATTATGTTGATTTACACAAGCACGGAATCTGACATAAATAGGAAAACAGGAAGTGTTTCCTCCCTCTCCTCCAGTATCTAATCTTCCTTGATAGACAGGGTCTTAATGCAAAATGAAAGCAGATTTAGCAAGAGTGAGAACATCAGAAAAAGCCAGACTGTTCCAGGGATTTGTAATAATGATTTCTCCTGACTATCACACTCTCTTAGATTAAATAGAAGAAAATTTCTACCTGCAAACAGCAGATTCAGTAGCTCTCTAGAGGTTTAATCTTTCACAGATAGCAAGTAATCTGAGCTGAGTAAAAACCCAAAGCTCTGCAAAATGTAAGTTTCTGATTGAATCATGTTGCTCTGTTTTGTGAGCGACACCGTTTATCTTTATTTCTTTGTAGGTGATGCTTTCTTTCTCTGAGTACGTCTGAACTGGGCCGTGATAAGAGTCAGAGCAGATGCGGGAAGTCTGTATGATGTAAATAATGATTCTGCTTGACAAAGTACTTTTGACAGTTTAAGAGGGATGCTGTTGAGCAATTTGCTCTGGTTTGTTGCTCTCTCATGGAAGAGCTAATTTAGTCCAGTTACAAGGCAGCTTTCTCATTGGCTCTGAAAAAAATTAGTGCTTCGTATGCAGTCCATATCCATAGCTTACCCGGGAGCTGGCTTTGCTAGCCAAATGCTAGCCCATTCTTCTGCTGGCATGCAGAAGTCCTGGTGGATTTTTTTGTCTGGCACCTATGTCTCCTTTAGGAACACACACTGAGCCCATTTGTGCAGAGCTAATAAGCCAGAGCTGTAAAAAGTTGCATGTCAAAGAGTGGAATAGTAATGATGATGATGTTTTTTGTTCCTGTTGAGTTTCTCTGCCATGTTTTAGGGGGTCACTACTGGAAACAAACAAATGAAAAACACACCACCTGATCTAAGGAAGGAAAGCATCAACTTACTAAGGAAGGCATCAAAAGCAATGTAGTTCAGGCATCGCCTTACTCAGTTAAGCTGCCAAAAAGAACCTTCTCAACAGAGGTGTTGGAGAGGTTGCTGACAATGTGAGCTGCACTCCAGCATCACTGGGTGGATGCCCCATCCGCAGGACTAGCTTTGCAAACCTCATGCCTGTGGATGCACTTCTAGTCCCCCAAAGGATCCCATGTGCCAAACTCAGGGCTCAGCCTACTGGAGTGCTATTGGTCTAATGTTAGAGGGACCATTATTGGTACAGTATGAGAGGACCATTAGCGGGCGAGCCACTGTTGTTTTGAGCTGTGACAATGACCCCAAAAGTTATGGGTTGCCTAGAATATGGAGACTGAATTAACCCTCTCTCCATCAGCCACCTGTATCCCCAAATAGGATGAATCCAGAGCTGGACCCAGCATCTCTACCGTATGTAAGGATAGAGTCAAAGAATGCCTTCGGTTGGAAAGGCTCTCATACATCATCTAGTTCAAAATTCTCCTGCCCTGCCCTGGGCAGGGACAACTTGCACTGAACCAGCCCACCCAGAGCCCCATCCAACCTGGCCTTGAACACTCACAGGGATGGAGCAGCCACAACCTCCCTGGGCAACCTGTTCCTGTCCCCGCACCACCCTCATAGAGAGAAGTTTCTTCCTCAGATCCAATCTAAATCTCTCCTCTTACAACTATAAGGAAACTACACCCCTTGTCCTGTCACTACAGTCCCTCTCTAGCTTTCAAAACAGAGTAAACACAGACTACAGGCCTGCAAGTAGAGCTTTCAGCTGCTGGAAGTGGTAGCCATGGATAACATCCAGTCTCCCAAAATACTGTATTTTGCCTTTTGTCCTCCTTTCTTTAAATAAAGGTTTTAGTTTAACAATTAGTATTTTGGTTTACTTGGAGTAGTGTTCCCCTTGGTTGTCTTCAGCAAACAGTAACTCTCTCCTCTGCTGAGGTACCTGTAAGTCAGTGTGCTTGGCGCCCTTCGTTCCTATACTCTTGACTGTCAGGTCTCACTGATGCTTTGTTAATGAACTACATTCATGCTCCTTAAGCATCCCGTTTTGCTACCTAATAAGGTCACAGACCTTATATAATAAAAAGACTGTTAGCCAAAGTGATTATTTTGAGAGACCTTGCTTCACTGCTTTGCAGCTAAGACAGCCTACAGAGTACTCATTAAAATAGATTTGTAACCTCCATTATTAATGCAGCTTAGAGCCAATATTTTGTGGGTGAGAAAATAAAGTAGGGGGTGATATTTACACATATCCTAGCCATTTCAGGAATGCTTCTGAAAGAAAAAAAAAAGAAAAGAAAAACAAAACAAACCAAAACTGATGGAAAAGAATTTACCTGGGTTCTGTTTCCTTGCTTTTGGGGTTTTTTTGCAGTCTTGTTTTTGTTCCCTTGCTGTTTTGTAAATCTCTCTAGATTGACAATTTCCCTAGATTGAATTGCCTCTTTGGCTGAGATGAACTATCCTATTGCCATTTATGATGTTAATTTACAGAAAAGAAAATTGTTTAAGGTCTGAAGGTGGGGGGATTGGACTAGATGATCTTTCAAGGTCCCTTGCAATCCCTAGTGATTCTGTGATTCTATGATCTTTCTGTCATAAACATATCATAGGATCATTGGACATGCATGTATTTGTATAGACCTTGGGTTTGTTTTCTTCAGCCAGAAGAGTTTCTATAGAATTGATTTTAGCAGCAAGCTTATTGAGCTTTTATTTTCCTTAAAGGATTTTCAGCTACTGTGTTGTTTAGCCTCCGTCATGCACTAAGGTTACAGAAGTGTGCAATGAGTGTGCAGAAAAGCGCAGGGGTTACAAGTGTCTCTCAACCAGCTGCTCTATGGGAGGGCTAAACAACCCCATATTCTGTTGTGAGGAAATCCATTCTTCTTTCAGTTGATTTGACAAACAGAAACATTCCAAGACGTTGGTGAGGCTGTATTGGGTACTGAGAGTGGGGATGGGGAAAGACACCACCGTGAAACACAGCTTCCCCCCACAGAAGGGGGATGATGCCATTGCAGCTACACGTGCACAATGAAGATGGTAGGTAGGGCAAGACATCTGTAAGCGCGCGCGTTTGCCTTTGCCCTTGAGAATTATCAGTCCAGTCTTTCTTTCAGCTAAATGAAACAAAGTTTATTATTTAAATTAGCTTAATGTCTTTGGGAGGGAACTGCTTTTGGTGCAGTATAGGAGTAGGCTGGGGATAAAATGTAAGGAAACAGCACCTGAGCATTACCAATGCAACCCATCACTAGAAATGATTACTGGTGTTAGGCGTGCTTGGCAGAAAGCTTGCAGCAGCACCGCTATGCTAGTTATCAGCCTAGAACTATATTCATTACATCTCTAACATGAATAACAATTACTTTAGAAAAAGAAAAGCCTCCTTTTTGTTTTTTTTCAATCATGCTTATAAGCCAAGGACGTATCAAGCAGGATAACTGCAGGAAAGACTTGAAGTGACTGTGGCAAGATGCTGTCATTTTCCTGGTAAAGCTTTATTAAAAATGAAGAATAATTTAATTCTTTGTGATCTACTTACAGAACTTTTTCTCTCATATATTACCTCAAAGTATTAGCCACATCCAGACACAGAGCTTTTTTGCACCTCGAATAAATCTAATCTGTCTTAGTCAAGAGTTTAACTATTGATGAAGCAGACTGTCTAAAACTACGCACTCTGTGCATTAACTGAAACAGTGCTCTGCACTGGCCTGTAGACAGACCTACAAAACCAACACTTGCACTTGCTCCTGGAGTGGCCAGGAGAGCCCATGGCAAGGCAGAGATGCAGATTCTTCGCTTCACTCGGCTGGTACTGGGCTGCAGTTGCTCACACCTTTCTGTGTGGGTGTAGATGGGAGCAAATGACTGATGCAGTCTTCTGTGAGGCTTGCATGGATCTTCTTAAGAGGAAGGAGTGAGGAAAATTGCATATATTGCACTCTTAGGATATCAAACACAAGCTACTCCGAACTTTCCTAGTATTTTTACACCCTCAAATTACTGCACAATTCAGTTTGAGGAATCATAACTTTCTGGACACTGTCAGCAAATAAAACACGTTTTGGAAAATAATTGCTCTCCCTTTTCTTCATGTGGAGCATTCAGCATTTGATAGGATTTTCTGTCTTTCTTTAAAGAACAATAAAGGTGAAAATATTTGCGTGTTGTGGAACAACTCCTAAGTATTTGCGTGTTGTAGAACAACTCCTAAATATTTGCGTGTTGTAGAACAACTCCTAAGTATTTGCATGTTGTGGAGCAACTCCTAAATATTTGCGTGTTGTAGAACTCCTAAACGTGTGATGAAAATCATTGCAGGAAGAAAGAAGCTGTACAGTGGGGCTATTGGACTTACTGTCAGTAGGATTCAGCCTGAAAGACCGTTGCACTCGGATGAACAACAGGAGAGTAAACACGAGGATTTTATATACTTCCACGTTAGGCACCTAATAAAAAGCTACAAGTGCTGTGAAGTTTATTGCAAGATTGTACAGTTAACTTTTTGGCTTCTGGTTTTTCTTCATACTGGTCGTGTTTCTGGCAGCAGTTTGTGGTGGGGCTAGTGATTGAAACCAGAAAGAAAAGTTTTATTCAAATGTAGATGATGTTTTCCATGTAAGTTGTTCTCAGTGCTGTCTCAGAGAAATGATAGCATTTTCAGAAAGGTAGTAAAGCATTACTGCACGTGGCAAGGACTGCTCTTTCCGCTGACAGTTATAGGTAGAAAATAATCTTGCCTATTGCTTTTGGTCATTGGCCCTTCTAAGAATCTTTAAATCCTTAAACATGCCAGCCTCAGCCGTTCTGTGATTCTGTGATTGCTAACTTGCCATGATGGGAGCTTTCCCACATAAATACCTGAGCACCGTCCAACAGATCATCTGTCTTGATTAACTCCCCCGCCTCTGTGGGGGTCTGATTGTAGTTTTACTTCTCTAAACAAGCATAAAGAAGATTTACTATGATAAATAACTGCAGAATCAGACTTATATCATAGAATCATAGAATCATTAGGGATTGGGAGGGACCTCAAAAGATCATCTAGCCCCATGCCCCTGCTGCAGCAGCATCACCTAGACCCAGTCACACAGGAACAAAGGCAAAGCCTATATGTTAGTATTTCCACAAATTAATGTGCCCCTCTTTTCCATGTAATTTTCATCCTCCTGGCATTGTGAACTTCCTCAGCACTTCCTAAAACTTCAAATATTCAATGTGACTTAATTTCTGATTATATCAACTCATTCTACCCTTTTCTCTTCCTTGATATATTCAGCTTAGCCCAGCTATAAAGGGTTTGTTTTACTCATGAGAGTGCAGCGGCGTCACCTCATTACAGTTGAATTTATGTGCAAGAATCCAAAGAAGCGTTTGGAAGGCTATTTAGAGTAGATATAAATATATCAGCCATGATTAAATATAAGTAATTTAATTTAACAGAAACTGTTAAATAAACAGCATATTGTCCTAGGTGGCAGAGTTCCGATGCCATAAGTGAGGATGCCAGAAGCTTTCAATCACAAGCCTCTCTTTTCAGAGAGCTGGCAGCTCTGCCCAGTATAAACCATTGCGGCCCTGATACTCTGTGCTGAATATATCCCTCAGCTATTTAGTGACACTTTTGATTAAAATAAGCTCTTCTGTAAAAAGGTTTAAGAATACAAAATGTATTTCTCACCTGCCACGCAGGAAGGATAAAGGGGAAAGAGGAGACAGGAAGGACAGGAGCAAGAGGGACTGTGTAGAGAGAGATGTTAAGAGGAGGAATGCAGAGACAACGTAAACGTTCCCGGGGTAGGTAACAAGAAACAGAATGTCAGCAGGGGTGGATAATGACAGTTATTCCAAGGGGAAGCATGTGGGCTTTGTGTGGGGTGAGGGAGAGAAGTAAAGGTGTGGGCAAGAAGAGGCAGACACGAGTCAACCGAGGGAATGAGAGTTTGAGCGACGGCGAGAAAGAAACTGCCTAGGAAGGCAGGGGAAGGGGAAGGCTCACGGGGAACTTGGTGCAAAGTCTGTGAAAACCTCAGAATATCCACTTTTTGTTTAAAACATGGAAACTAATGACATCACTCACAAATGCCAGCTTTTCCTTATTTGGAAAACAGCAGGGAAATGGAAGTATGCCTTCATTCCCTGAGGGATAGGACCAGCTGGAGGTTCGCAGTGTTACCAGAAGCATCACTGGTTTGAGTAGTCAAAGCGACTACTTGAGTACCTGAAGTACAACTCAGCGTGACTACCTTGCTGAGTACCCACAGGAATCATCTTCTTTCAGCAGCTTCATACAGTTAGTTTTTTTGTAAAGTGTGATGATCACACTGCTGCTGAGCTGTGCCAAAAACCACTTTGGCCAGAAATGAAGAACTCAGAAATAATCATGAAATCATACATCTAGTCTAAATCTCCCCTATTTTGGTTTAAAAATACCATGCTTGTTTCTGTTGTAGCAGGCTTTGCTGAAAAGCTCTTTCTGATCAGGACCCTTTAGTAATTGAAAGGCCACAATAAGGTCTCCCTAGAGCCTTGTCTTCTCCAGGCTGGCAACCTCACCTCTCTCAGCCTGTTATAGAATCATTGGGGATGGGAAGGGATCTTGAAAGGTCATCCAGTGCAATCCCCCTGCCACAGCAGGATCCCCTAGACCAAGTCACGCAGGAACACCTCATAGCAGATTTTTCATCCCTATGATACTTTTTTCTGGCCCTCCTCTGGATCCTTCTTCTCTGAGACACCTGACTCAAGGTCAATCAGGTAACCTAAAATACCACCCCAGGCATATGTTCAGTTTGGTCCAGACTTGCACTTCACCATCACCGTGGGTTTTCTTCCATTCTGTGTATCATCATTTCACCTCTGGTTCTTTACAGGCCAGAAGGCTTTCTCCTCTGCCACTGTCACAGTCTTCCTCAAGACTGGAACCACACTTCTGCGTCATGGTGGGGAGGGTTAAAGACATTCAACTGGTTTTCAGTAAAGAGCTTTTTGTAGTGACCCTTTTTATTGCTTATGTGTTAGGACCCGTAGGTGAAAACAACACTGACCTGCCCACCTTGCTGCTTAATGGGTGTTGATAAGTATCATTGATCAAGTACAGGATTATCCCTTGGTTTTGACACAGACTATTAAAAGGAATGTGTTGTGTTTCCCTGTAATGCAGTAGCAGGTAGATTTAGTGATAAACGGTTCCGTATCTCTTTTGCTACCTCACCAAGACGTTGCACAAAAGACTTGTGTGCAACTCTATGTTGAGATGCAGCACTGCACAGATTATTAGCCTTTCACTGGCTATCAGAGAACTACCAAAGCACCCAAACCACGTTCTATTGACATGTTTTGAACCCGGTTCTGCTCTGGATGTGTGGTTTGTAGTTTGGCTTTTTTCAGTCCTGCTGTTAGAGCCAGATCTTCCACGGTAATGTGACATGATTCTTGTCAATTGTTTGGCAGCACTTGCTGGTCCATGTCTGTTGTTTAGAGTCAAATGAAGAGCTGTGTAGCTGAGAGCCTGAGGTGTGTGACAATATGGGAAGTCTTCCCCCAGACAGCTGGTTCTTCAGAGAAAAACTTCTGCAGAAGACTCTGCCAAGGCTTTACTTGGTAGAGCACTTCTATTTGAATTAGTCACAGGTCTGTCTTCTAGAAGGAACCAACTTGCAGGCATTGGAATATCTCACCGAGTGCTCCACTGCGCTTTGGTGGGAAGGATTTTTTGCAAATAGTGGTCTCCCAGTAACTTAAACCAGTGCAGTCGTAGTAGGGATTGTAGTGCTGCCTGCTGTCAGTCATGGCAAGCATTTGACTGAAGAACACACTCTATGTGGAGTGAAAACCATCATCCCAGACTGCTACCTGCTGTAGAAGTCTTTGCAAATCATCAAAGAAATCCGTATTTTTAGCAAAATGAAAACACATGTTTTAGTCAACACAGAATCACAGGATCACAGAACATTAGGGATTGGAAGGGACCTCGAAAGATGATCCAGTCCAGTCCCCCTGACACAGCAGCATCACCTAGACCAAGTCACACAGGAACACATCCAGGTGGGTCTTAAATGTCTCCAGAGAAGGAGACTCCACAACCTCCCCTGGGCAGCCCCTTCCAGTGCTCTGTCACCCTCACTGGGAAGAAGTTATAGAATCATAGCCATCCACAGTGACAGTGGAATAGTAGAATTGTTGTGTCTGTGACAGTGTAAGGAGACAAAAGTGACAACACGTCTTCCTACAAGCATTCTGTCTTCTTAAGTCTACTTGTGTCATTTTAGTTTGAGAAGGAACTTCTTCACGGTGAGGGTGACAGAGCACTGGAACGGGCTGCCCAGGGGGGTTGTGGAGTCTCCTTCTCTGGAGATGTTCAAGACCCGACTGGACGGGTTCCTGTGTGACTTGGTTTAGGTGATCCTGCTGTTGCAGGGGGGATTGGACTAGATGATCTTTGGAGGTCCCTTCCTATCCGTAATGATTCTATGATTCTATGATTCTATGAACATGAATTCAAAAGTAGCATATTTTCCCTCCCTCATTAGCACAGCTGTATGAAACCCTGAAAATGCAAATTGTATTGGTATTTTTTTTAGGAGTGAAGCTCAAATGAAGGAGAAATAGGTATAAATTTAACCTGTGCCTAAACTCCCTCTCTTACGTATACTGAAGTGTGGCAACTGACTGGCACGGACTCTGCAATGAGGACAGGTGAAAACAAAGTGAAGACAAAGCTAAATCCTTTCCTGAGGATGTTATGCCCTTCTCTACACCATTACCACTGCAGATACACTTGGCTTGGTGTTATTGGTTACAATAACACTACCTAACTACTGGTCCTTAAACTTACTGGTTACACAGTGTCTAGGAAGAGTAAGAAGAGTGAAAAGGAGTCTCTTAAAAAAGCAAAGCCATGTCTGAAAAGACAGTGCCTTCCTCAGTCTGCAGCCTTGGCTTCGTTGTCTTGTCAGCAGACTTGCTCAAGGACAGAGTCTGCTTTCAAGAGGATCCAGCCCGTACGGGCTGTTCCCTCCCGTGCTAAAGCCACATGAGCTCACGTTAAATAAATCCACCCAGGAGCCACGTCAGAACTGATTGCCATCTATTACGTTGCTGCACTGAATTATTTTAACCTTGCACAGAGACACAGAGTTTATTGATAGTAGTAGGTTCCACGTTGTTTCTGTTGCAATGTTTCTCTAATTTGATTTTGCAGTTTCATGACGATTACAAAGCGAGATGCATGGCATGCAAAGAATAAGGGTATGGAGTGCCTGCAGAAAGAGCTGGGAAGAGACAGGAGAGTGCACGGCTTTCCTGGACAGCTCAGGAAGTCTGTACATTTATAGATTATATGCTTATTTAATTTAATTTTGTTTTCAATGTTTGCTGTCAATGTTTGTGCAAGTATGTGTGAGTTGGAGATATGCTAAAGGAAGAAGGCTTTCCCCCGTGGCGTTGATCAGACAGGACACGTGACAGTTACCGACTCACCTCAAACACAGACTCACAGATTCACAGACTCGGAGAATCAGGGAATCACAGACTCACAGACTCACAAAGAATCACAGAATGCTTTGGGATGACGGGGACTTTTAGAAACCGTCTAGTGCAGCCCCCTGCAGGGAGCAGGGACGTCTTTAGCTAGGTCAGGTAGCACTACAAATCTCTCCACAAGCCTTAGTCCTGTAAAAGAATAGATCTATCAGTTCCAAAAGCCCATGAAACATAGAACTTAATGAATATTCTACAAAAAATTTTGTATGCAAGGAGCATGAACTTCTTCACAGTGAGGGTGACAGAGCACTGGAAGGGGCTGCCCAGGGGGGTTGTGGAGTCTCCTTCTCTGGAGACATTCCTGTGCAACTTGGTCTAGGTGATCCTGCCGTGTCAGGGAGATTGGACAAGGTGATCTTTTGAGGTCCTTTCCAATCCCTAATGATTCTATGATTCTATGATTCTATATCAGCTTTTGGGGAGTGATTTGGAACTCCCAAGGACCTTATATGATGATGTCAAATCCTGTTTTCCTGTACCTCTTAGATATATAGGTAGAGCTTCTGATAAAAAACAGTCCCTCCTGTCTTGACCAGCATAAGATTGTCTGTACTGCCCTAGAACTCCTTGTTCTGCTCCCTGTTTATGGCTGGAAGGAAATTCAAAGATGGTCATAAAGAAAGAGAGAAACAGTGAGCTGGGAAATGGACAGGAATAATCAAGAGGAACAGAGCATAATTAACTACTGTAATTATTTGTCATCACTTGGACAATTATATTTCTGAAAACTATTTCTTGAAGTAATTGGATAATTTATATCTGATAATCTATATCCAATTAGTAAGAATTGTGCATAAAATAAGAAAATTATTTTGGGTGAGTAGAACCTGATTGTTTTATAATAAATATTCGAGAGATGTAGTGACTGCTCTAAGAAATATCAGCTAGAGTGGGATTTTCTAAAGATTTATCAAGGAAGTTGGTCATTTTTTTTTTTAGTGAGCAAGCTGAGGAGATGTGGGATGGAAGAGCAGACAGTGAGGTGGGTTGGGAACTGGTTGCAGGATAGAGTTCAGAGGGTGGTGATCAATGGTGCCAGCTCCAGCTGGAGAGCTGTGACTAGTGGTGTCCCCCAGGGATCGGTGCTGGGACCGGTCTTGTTCAACATCTTCATCAATGACATTGATGAGGGCACAGAGTGTCTGCTCAGCAAGTTTGCCGACGACACCAAGCTAGGAGGTTTGGCTGATACGGCTGAGGGCTGTGTTGCCATCCAGAGAGACCTGGACAGACTGGAGGGCTGGGCACAGAGAAACCAGATGAGGTTCAACAGGGACAAGTGCAGAGTCCTGCATCTGGGGAGGAATAACAAACTCCACCAGTACAGGCTGGGAGGTGATCTACTGGAAAG
>VXBP01000097.1:8037-38786 GCA_013400115.1 Rhinopomastus cyanomelas | reverse complement strand
CGGCGGGGGGGTTGGACTCGATGATCTCTTGGGTCCCTTCCAACCCCTGACATCCTATGATCCTATGATCCTATGAGAGGCTGAGGGAGCTGGGTCTCTTTAGCTTGGAGAAGAGGAGACTGAGGGGTGACCTCATTCATGTCTACAAATATTTGAGGGGTGGGTGTCAGGAGGATGGCACTGGGCTGTTCTCGGTGTCATGTAGTGATAGGACAAGGGGCAATGGTTGTAAGCTGGAACACAGGAGGTTCCACATCAACCTGAGAAGGAACTTCTTCACGGTGAGGGTGACGGAGCACTGGAACAGGCTGCCCATGTTGGTTGTGGAGTCTCCTTCTCTGGAGATGTTCAAGACCCGACTGGATGAGTTCCTGTGTGACTTGGTTTAGGTGATTCTGCTGTTGCAGGCGGATTGGACTAGATGATCTTTCGAGGTCCATTTCAATCCGTAATGATTCTATGATTCTAAAGTTATGTGCTCTCTGATTTCCCTAAATGTTTCTTGAGGAAGAGTCTCACAATTACTGCTTTGTGTTTCTTGTAAATCACCATTAATTTCCCAAAGGAACCAGTATAAAAACCACAAACTGGATTTGGGTGTGAGATAGAAGACAGTCAAGGCAGTGATGATGTTATCGTCTCATTTACAGAGATGAAAATGAGTGAAATGTCCACTTTAGAAGGTCAGGAGAAACCATGACTTTTTGTGCATTGACATGTTCAAAGTCCTAGGTAGTGTCTGGCAGAGGAGATTTTTATAAATTTGAATAGCATTTTACCAATTAAGTGGTTTAAATTGGGATTAAAGGAAATATGATAGAGGCAGCGACAAAGAAGTATTTCTATAGGATAACTGTCAACACAAACTAGCTCAACCTGGTTGTATTGTATAATAACAGAAAATAGTGACATTAAAACATTTAATAAATATTAACCCATCTCATGCAATCTCTGCAATCATGAGCTGATAACTGCAGAACACAAACACATGTCCTGGTACTGGAAATAGGTGTGTGTAATCACCCAGTGCTTTCCTGCCCAAACTGGTGTTCCCGAAGCCTGCTGTGCGTTACTGAGATGGAACAACGGGATCTCCGAGCCCTGGCACCTGTTGGCAACCTAGAGAGTCGTCGTGGCAAAGCGAGCTGTGAGTGAGTGATGGCGAGTGCCTCGGGATGAGTTTCTGATCTGTTGCACAGCTCCTGCCAAAAACCGTATGAAGGGCTGCACATCTCTGTGGAAGTCACGGGAATGACTCTTGTTTACAATGAGCTGTGACATCATTTCCTTCTTGTGTTAATGCAGAATTCCATCTCACATTTGAACTGCAGAATTAGCTGGGAACTGTCAGAGCTGCTCGGGATGTCTCTCTTTGCAGCAGAGGTTTCTCCCAGTGGGATTTTCATAAGCAGTCAAAGTGAATTAAATGCTTGGGATAAAAATAACAAAAAACTTGAATAGCAGTGTCAAGGTGTTTGGAATCCACCTCCCACAGCTAGCAGATAATGCCAATCACTGCCAATTGCTCCTTCTGAGCCTCTGGGAGGAGGGCAAGTCACTAATATAAACATCTTACCTGCATTTTTGCACGTTTTGAGCTTCCTGTCAACGAGACTTAATAAATGCTGGACGTTATTTGAGAAGACGACAGAATGACCCTGTCTCTGCGCTATAGCTTCCTGCGGTGGGAGTGGTTTCAGACCTTCAAAGAGATCAGTTATCCTCTCCAGTGTTCCCATGTTTCATCTTTCAGCGCGTGAATATGCACAGAGGCAGAAACTAAATTAACAGTGTCACTAAAACAATTAATTCAAAGACACGCAGAGAAAGTGAGCGACTCCATGGAGGTTACAGGGAAAACTGGGTCGCTTTGGCCAGCAGATTGAGTTTTCATTTCTGACCCAATTAAAAAGTGCATTGCTGAGAAGAACTGTTACTTGCAGATTAGCAATCCAACAGTATATGCCTCTCAATTAATTAATTATGAAAGACATTTCTATTCTAGGTCCTACAATGTAAGGAGAAGTTTCAGCTTCAGTGATGCATTAATGAGCAATGCCAGAACATGTATTGATTCATTACTTTCATTTAATGACTTAGAAACATTTGATACGCTCAAAGTCTTAGGAATCTTCCACCAGTCCTCCATATTCAAATTTCTAGTATGTTTTAAGGAAAGGAGCTTGAAACTTAGGACAAATATGTTTCTCAAAACAGTATATTTTCAAGACTGGATTATGCNCCCTACGCTGAACTCTCTCCAGCAGCTCCACATCCCTCTTGTACTGAGGAGCCCAGAACTGGACACAACACTCCAGGTGTGGTCTCACCAGAGCAGAGTAGAGGGGGAGAAGAACCTCTCTTGATCTGCTAATCACCCCTCTCTTTTGATCCACCCCAGGTTGGTGTTGGTCCTCTTGGCCACAAGAGCACATTGCTGGCTCATAGTCATCCTGCTGTCCACCAGGGCCCCCAAGTCCCTTTCCCCTACACTACTCTCCAACAGGTCAGTCCCCAGCCTATATTTATTTGGTTAAATAAGACCAGATTATGCAATGGAAAATGCTCTTTATTTTATCCTTTATTTAACAAGAGATATGGGTTGTCTCAAACACAGCATATGATAAAAGCTATCAGTGGTGCTTTTGTGCAGATACTTGTGCATTTTTTGCATGAGGAAATGCCTTCCAACTGGATAAATCAAAAAGGCTGATATTATAAATAAAATTACTTGGTTTTTACAGTGGCTTTATTTTTCACTTCCAGGGTCTGTATTTTTGTGTGGGTGTTGCTAACACAGTAACAATATTTTGCCCATAGACCCTTATATATGCGTTACATCCTCTTTAAATTATTCTCTCATAATTTACATGTCATTGGCAGACAGCACTGGTACTTAATAGAATACACTACAGATGACTGACAGTACTAAGGACAATGAACTGTGACAGAATTTACTTAATATTTGTAATAAAGAGGAAGAAAATTCAAATGTGAGGGTTTTTTAATACTTTGCTTAATTTCACTATTGAAGCTAATGGAAAAATACTTTTTCTTATGAAAGTGGATTGCTGGAACAGAGCATCAAGCCCTTATTTTCTAGGAGATCAGCAATTAAATTGTAAAGAAAGCACTATAAATTGAAATAACTGTGTAATACAGCTTCTTGGACAAATACAAGTGGAGAAAAAAATACCCCTTTGAATGGGATTGGACTGGACGGTCTTTCGAGGTCCCTTCCAATCCCCAATGATTCTACAATTCTGTGATTCTGTTTTACAACTTTTTCTGTTGACTGCTTTAAAAGTTTATCTCCTAGTGTGTCTCTTTTATTTCATTTATTCATAGCTCTTTTTTATTTTAATTCTTTCTTGAGTAACTGTTTGCAAGTTCAGGTTTTCTCTTACTATAGCTTTTTACAAACTTCCCTGAAGTTATGGGTTCTGAGCAGCTGTATGTGTTTTATTCTTACTTTATTGAAAAGAATAATGGATCAGGCTCTTCTTTTAATCTGCCATTTATGAAACTTACCCAAAAAAGTAGGGAAAAAAGGCAGGAAAACTAAGGATAAACTTAGTTGTGAAATCTTACTTTGTTCTGTAAGAAAACTATTGAGATTTTGCCCTTTTAGCATTACATTTGCCATGGTGCTTCAGTGCCTTTGTAAGTGTAAAGCACATTTCATCAATAACAGAAAGATTCAGGTCATTAAGCTTTAATTAATAGTACAGACCAATTAGCAATGGTTGAATAACTTCAAAGTGACTCCTTTAATGTGCTCAACATATATGAGACACAAATTACTTCAGTGTAAAGAAATCAGCTAAGCAACACAACGTCACATTTTTACAATATTGTTTGAGAAATGTGGGTTGTCATCAGTTATAGAATCATTAGGGAGTGGAAGGGACCCCGAAAGATCATCTAGTCCAATCCCCCTGCCACAGCAGGATCACTTCACTGGAGAAGTTATAGAATCAGAATCAGTCAGGGTTGGGAAGGACCACCTGTTCATCCAGTTCCAACCCCCCCACTGTGTTTATTGATAATTTTCATTAAAGTATCAGTGATCCATAATGACAGGCATAAACCAGCAATGAAGAGAATTTAAACAATCTAATTAATAATAAAATAATGTAAAGAGCAAAATAAGCCAAACCAAAGTGAAAGGCAGGGAGTAGTTCCTGTGGTTTCTGTGGAATTCTACTGCAGTGCATTTGCAGAGTTATAATTCTGTGCAAAAGCTTGGTTCCACATCTACAAACCCATGTTAGTGTTCTGCAGGTTTTACACATAAAACTGCCTTTGTGACCTGAACATTGAACACATCATTTCTTGGATCAGTAGGACTCTTGTGTCCTTAATTTTCAAGAGCACACTGGTAAGTTTTAAAAAGATAAACACAAAAATAAAAGTGTTCAGAACTCAGCTTAAAAGTTGCACACACACAACTTATCATCGTAGTATTGTGACAGCTCAATGTCTGTGCATGGAAGATGCTTCCCAACATCCAGCCTTAACCAACCCAGCACAGCTTGCAGCCACTTCCTCTGCTCTGATGGCTTGGTACTAGGGAGAAGAGGTTGTCTCCCTACTTACTCCATCCTTTCAGGTAGTTGTAGTGAGCAGTAAGGTCTCCCTTCAGCCTCCTTTACTCTGGGCCAAAGATCCTCAGTTCTCTCCGCTCCCTCAGTCTTATCGCACTTGTCCTCCAGACCCTTCACCAGCCTCATTACCCTTCTCTGGACCTGCTCCAGCACTTCTGTGTCCTTCCTCTAGTGAGTGGCCCAGAACTGAACACAATATTCAAGGTGCAGTCTCACCAGTGCCAAGTCCTGGGGGGACAGTGACCTCCCTACTCCTCCCTACATAATTTCTAATACAAGCCAGGATGCCATGGGCTTTCTTGGCCACCTGGGCACACTGCTGGCTCTTTTTGATTGGACGAAATCGGTATTTTTAGTTGTAGAGTTTATTGTAGAGAAGGGAAAGCAACTATTGTTGTTGTGGTTTTGTTGAAGCCTTTTATTAAAATTCAGACCCAGGGTAAAAGTGCACTTGTTCTTTTAATAATTATGTTCCCTGCGTCCCAGCATACTATATCCATCAGAACCACTGGAGTTCTCATTTAGGTTTATTATTGAAAAATATTGAATGCAATTATTAGAAATTCAGAACTGGGGGCCGTTTGAGATTTCTTGGAAATTGAAATACATTCTGCAGGAACAGCATCAGAAGTATTTTGTGGAAATAAGTTCCTTGCCATTTAACTGATGCCATAAAGTACAAAAGGAGTAATACCTGAAATAACTTTATAAGTTTAGTATACCTGGGGTTCTGTTATTTCCAGCAGTCATGTGTCACTTTTTATTATTGGTTGTTTATGGTTCCAATTCCTCAGCCTCCAGGCTCTGCCACCATAACTTTCAGAAATATTCTAGTGAGACACTTAGCAAAAGATAGGAGACCTTTTTATCCAGGAATAAGCAATAGCTCTGGCTCATGCTCGAAGGAAATGACACGGCAGTAAAAGAAAGAGAAGAATCATGTTGGTCACTGTTTTCTAAATCACTCAGGTTGGGTCTACATGTGAATTGTGGGGACAGCTCCTGGCTCTGCGCCGCTGTGAAGCTTGACTGGGCACAGGCACCCCGCAGTGCACATTTGTGTTGAGGACAAACCTGCCTGTGTGGGCAGCACTGAGAACATTGAATCAGGTTCACGAGCAGGATACGTGTCTTTCAGCCAAGTGCTGAAGGTCCATGTCTTACCGTGTAGCCATAGAGCAAGTGACTGCGGCAAGATCATAGGATTATAGAATGGCCAACGTTGGAAGGGACATTAAAGATCATCTAGTTCCAATCACCCTGTAGAGGCAGGGACACCTTCACTAGATCAGGTTACTCAGGGCCCCATCCAACCCGACCCTGAACACTTCCAGGGATGAGCAACCACAACTTCCTTGGGCAACCTGTTCCACCATCTCACCACCCTCGCAGGAAAGAATTTGTTCCTCATGTCCAACCTCAATCTCCCCTATTCAAGTTTGGAACCCTCTCCCTTGTTCTTCTATGCACCCATGTAAAAAGCCTTCCTCCAGCTTTCTTCCTGCAGAGATTGGAATGCTACTCTAAGGTCACCTGGGAGCCTGGGAGATGGAGGGGGAAAGGAGATGGAGGGGAGAGGGAGAGGGAGAGGGAGAGCTCCAGTAGCATAGCTTCAGTTGGAAGGAACCTCATACTTAATGAGAAAGAGGGCATAGATATTGGCCCTGAACTGGCAGGGACTTCATACTTATGTCCTATCCAGGGACACAGGCCATATGTACATGGGAATAATAATTATTATTAAGTCCATGTTGTTGTTGTTTTCTTTTTTGTTGCTGAGTAGTCTCATTCCTCCTTCATACAGGCTGTATTTTACCAGAATTTCAGGAGTCAATTATTTGCTGCATGGGGCAGGAGAGGGAGGTAAGAACATGAGAGGCGTAGGCACCTAGTGTGTTTTTGATGTCAAAACAAGATACAGATACTGGAGTCGAGAAGCAGCACCCGGGGCTTGATAACTGCTTGGAGTACAGATTCATATGTTCTGTCATATTCTCATCATGAGTCCTCTTCTAGATCTGGCTTGTCCTGTCCTCTTCCAGAACATGTAAAATGTTCAAGATGTTCATTTTTTAAAAGTCCTTAGACAGAGTGAGGCCAATATCAGGATGCTCAAAACATCTGATTGGATCCCATTCGTCATCCCCACTTGTGTTCAGTCCGTGTCAGCGGGCCCCCAGCTGCTTTCGTTTGTCACTGTTGGGATAACTGAGTGTGCATCTCCCTTGCTCTTCTGTGAGACTTTGCCTCAGTTGAAGGAATGATGATATGGGGCTCAAGAGTCTTTGGAAGAGCCAAGCAGCATGTAAGAACAGTTGCTTCTAAAGAGCTGATGTCAAGTTCTGTTTTGAACTGAGGGGAACTAGCTTCTATTTAGTCAGACTAGGCATTTGATACAAATATTATCTTGTGGCAGCGTTCTACACGTGAATTGTGTGTTGGGCTCTTATTCTTTGACGTGAAAGTCTGTGTGCTGCCATAGCTCTCTATCTAAACATGGGAAGCTCAACTCTGCAGATGCTGAAAGATCTTTCAAGCAATATGATAATATGTTCCAGATACAGAAGGCAAGATTAGCACTTAAAAAGAGATTCAACAGTATATTAAATTAATAGAAATACAACCTCCAGGCTTTCATATTTAATGATAACATTCAACACAGGTAATAAATACAGCAGTGATAATGAACTGAAGTAATAAATATATGATTTTTCTTTTCCCCTACTGATAAATCTTTACAAGACAGGTTGCAGACTTTCTCCCTCTTATTTGCTTTTGCTTTCATAGCATGACATGCAGCTTGTATAAACTCTATTCAGAGACATGATTTGCCACAGCATTTTCAGCAATGTGAAAGGTTAGTTATTCAGAGAAAGTCAAGCAGTAAAGCAGAAAATGTCTGTTGAACGGGATTATTTTATTTTGGTGCATAATGTCACACTCTCCGCGGTACAGGAGGAAGTAAAGCTGATAGAAGCAGTACAACTAATTTCTTCTTATTATTGTAATACTGACCTTGGCATTTTGTAAACCAGCCCCCCATTTAAAAATAAAAAAATCAATAAAATAAATGAACTATCCAGATTAGGAAACAAATGCTTAAGATACCCTTAGGGACCAGTAAAGAGGGCTCTGATTTCCTGTGTTTTCTATTCTCTAAATGGAGTTTTGAAATATCACATCGTCCAGCCACTTGGAATTTCAGTTCCGTAGAGCTCTCGACTTTGTTTCAAGCAGGAGAGGGTTTCTACAGCAGAGATGTTAAAAAAGAAAAACCAAACAATAATGCAGAAGAAACCAAGAAAAAGGAAAGATTATTAAAAAGTGTATACCCTAAAGGCAAGAGCACATAGCAAAGATCCACGAATCTGAAAGACATTCTTCTTATGAGAACGTACATTGTGACTTTCTGCTACCTGTAACCCTTCCAATGGATAAAGGACTTGGATGTAGTGGATCGTTGATAGCTCATGGACTTATTTCAAATGACTCAGAGGACTTACAACATCCAGGAAAAAAAAAAGCCAAGACAATTAGTGTAAGAGAGGAGAAGGATATAATCTGTCTCCCTGTCCCCAGGTATAATTGCAGACATGAAGAAAAACCATAAGAGAAACAGATGTGCGAGTCTGATGGACATCAGAAGGCTGGTGCAGGGTTTTTTTCTTACTTTGCCAGCTGGATCCTACCATTTCTCTTTGGAGATTTATATAAAATATTGTTTAGATCAGGGTGTGAATTTTGAGATCTCAATGATGTAGATAAAGAAAGACTCTACATATCCCTGAACTTACAAGTCTCCAGAGCTAAAAGAGGTACCGCTCAATTTCACAGAAGACCAGTGAGTGACTTGATTTGATTTGATTTTATGAATCAAATGTGAAATTTAAGTAACCTTTGTGGAAATCAGAAACAATCAAAGAGAAAATCAGAGAGAAAATAATACCATCAATCTTAACATAACATTTTCTATGTAAGTGGAAAGCTAAAATCCAACACTAAGTGACTACTAATTTTTTGTAGTGAGGAGAATAAGGGTACAAAGTTCCTTATTTACAGTGAGAGAGTTTTGAGTGCAATTAATTTTATCAAAAACTTCTTCCAAATGAAAAACATTGGGAGAATGTAGTGGTGATTATAAATATTGGAGTTAGGGTATTTCTGGGGTTTAGGGAAAGGAGAACAAGAGATCCCAGTCAAGTGGTTATGAAGTTTCATTTCGCATCAGATACAGGAGAGTTAAGTGGGTGTTTCAGAGATGCTCTGTTCAGACTCTGATTTTCCATTTCAGATACCTGGCAAACAGGCACAGTTCTGGGGCATCTCATGTCACAGATCAGCTCTTCAACCCTCAGGCTACAGAGCAAATGATTCCTACTTAGGTGTCTACAGCCCAGATTTCTGTTCGAGTCAGTATTCAGGATAAAGCCCGATGCAGCACAAATACACCTGTGCAAGAAAAAAGCCACTACCTGTATCACACCCAAGATTTCTTCTTTTGCTTCAGTGCTAGAAAAGTAGAACTTAAAATGACATTCCATGGAAACTTGAATGGTCTGGAGTTTTCCTGTTTTCCCATGTCTGGCAAAGATGTCGAAATCCCCTGAGGGAATCACCCCTCATTAGCCTTATCTTCAGTCATCCTTCCCCTTCCTGGTGCTGTGCATGCCCCCCGACTCTCAGGTGCCGTGTCTTCAGGCTCAGCACAGCACTCACACACATCCCGTGGCAGGTTTATGAAGATAAAATGAGATGAAACTCAAGAGCATCACATGGAAGCCTGAGAAAATCTCTTTTTACAGATCTCATTGTAATGTTGTCGTTTCTAAGGATTCCTTTTCATAGCCAGTTATAAATTTCTAAAAGTTTATTTCGTTTATAAAGTCATAACTAGATCAAAAGTGGGATTTGAGTGCCCAGTTCTGCAGTACACAACGGTTCTACTGTCCTTTGTTGGTTAGAAATCTGTAGATGGGCAACATGGACAGGAAAAAACAGGGTGAGGGAGTTTCAGGTGTGGCTGTGCTAGAGTTACCAGCTGTTGTACAGCTGCATTCACTTTGAGCATTGCTGTGATTTGTGATGATGCTATAAAAATGACCAAGGTTTTTGTCTGGACCATTGGCTCTGATTAATTTTTCTGAGTTTGGAATAGCTTTTCCAATATTGTGTTATTGGAAGCAAACTGCGTGTGTTTACTGCCTTTAACCACCAATCCCATTCTTCCCTTCTCTTGTTCTTAAATTATTTTTAAAAAATATGCAAAATATCATGGCAAAAGATTTTTAAAAACATATAATCTAAATAGGTTTAGATTTGGAAATACAGAATAAAGGTCAAGAAAATATTTGTAAGCAGATCTCTGATAACTGTGCTGACTGGAATAGAGACACTGTGTCTAGTGCGTAGAGATTTATGCAGTAGATTTTCTCTCCAAAATGCTGCAGGGGCTGCTCAGAGAGAGGAAGTTTTTGTCTAATGTGATGAGATTTTTATAAACCACAGATGCCCAAATGTCAATATCATCCAGTGCTTTTAAGTAATAATTTAGATGGCAGAATAAAGACTGATGCTGAACGTGCCACAGTCTGGATGTGTTCTTCTCTGGTGCTGCGTTTTTACTTTGGAAAATATTGGAAATATGAGAACTCTGTGTTGCAAAATATTTCTGGCAGTCACGTGTCGAGGACGGCAAAGTAATTCTACATGTACGAGCTCTTTCAGCTGTGGGAAGTAACGTGACTAGTTATTGTGATAGAAAATATATTCGTAATAAAGCATGGACCGACAGGGAGATTTGTGGGAAGGGGAGAATGTTAAGTCTTAGTTTTTTACTCAACACAGTTGCTCCTGAATATAATTACATGGATAAAGAAAGACTGCCTTTTTGAACCAGAAATACACTATATTTTCATAGAATCACAGAATCATTAGGGATTGGAAGGGACCTCAAAAGATCCCCTAGTCCAACCCCCCTGCCACAGCAGGATCTGACCTTGTTTGACACTTGTTGGAAGTTTCATTCCTGTTGAAAACGTCCTTATTTAACACTTACCAGATCACTGTGCTGTAGGGGAAGGAGAGCATAAGTGTTGTGAACAGAGACAATAATCTTACTAACACTGTGTGTGCACAGAGCGAGATGTTCACGCTAGTATAAAGGAGTTTATTAGATATATAATAACATGATATATATGATTTATATAACAGGTATATAATATATATAATTTTATATACTAGATATATTATATATTAGATATATATTAAGGAATATCACCAGTTTAATCCCTAAACTATATTCCAAGCAAACTTTCATACAATTTGTTGTGCACATATCAGTCAGGAGAAGTCACAAGTCTCAGACCTGTACTCACTTCATCGGGTCACTCTATGACTTTCTATATTTAAAATAGAAGAGCAGTGATATCAATTTTTTTAAACGCATTAGACTTCCTTCCCATTCACTGATTTTCATACTGTCCAAAAACAGGAGATGTTTTTTGTCTGCACATATTCATAAGACACAGGCAGGTTTTTTGGTGTGCAATGTGAGACGACTGCTATTTAAATTATATGTTGAAATGCAGATAATAACTATTCATAGAATCATAGAATCTTTATGGCTGGAAAGGGCCTCTAGGACCATCAAGTCTGGTCTTCATTCCAACATCTCGCTAACTCCTAGACCATGGCCTCAAGAGCTATAGCAACTAGTTTTTTGAACATCTCCAGGGATAGTGATTCCACCACTTCCCTGGGCAGCTCATTCCATTGCCAACCAGCAGCTAAGAACAGATCAGCATCCTCAGAATATTTACTAAGAAGTGATACTTTTTTGTTTTGAAGGAGCACTCTCCATGAATGCTCTTTTTTTTTAAGAAAAAAAAAAGCCATTGGAGCAAAGTGCAGGTCAGTATGCATTTGGCAGATGCACATGATGGTAAGGACAATCTGCAACACACGTGCCAACAGCTTTATCCCCCAAACTGCTAAAGTGTTGTGAAGCCTGCCATTATCATGCAGCTCATTGTCATGATCTCTGCTCCAAGTGAGAGGATGCCTTTCAGCACATGCAGACTGCAACTGTAGTAGTTGAACATGTGCTGTGGAATGTAGGTGCTTGCTTCAAGTGACCAGTGCTACACGAAAAAGATCAGTGAGAGAAGACATGGGTTAGGATTTCCAAGGTAAAATGAGCAGGACAGTGGTAAGACAGCGGAAGGGACACTGCTGTGCCAGGGCATGGTCCACGGGGAGTTCTTCAGAATCAGCTTTAATTAATGTTCCAGTCCACAAACTCTGTTCAAAAGCTGAGATATGATACAGATCTTATGCTAATAGCATGAGGCTGCCCTTTATCATCTGAACTCAAAGGACTACGTAATAAATGAAATGAATGAGATCGAGGACTGGAGTAATTGAAATAGCCTCGAGTACAACCGTGTAAACAGGCGAGACAGCGGTGTGCGGTTACTTAGCGATCTCTTCCTCAGCGATCCGTTACTGACAGCCCTCTGACAATAAACCAGACAAAAATCCCCTCTGATTATAAATTAGAGGTTTGTCAGTAATCACCGAGAAGAAACAGACCCCACGTCAACCTAGAAATGCCTTGAGGTGCAAATATTTTGAAGCCATGGGAAAGACTCACCAGCCTCCTCTTCACCACAATACATCTGCTTAGGAACTGTGATTGCAAATGGGAGTAAGTGCAGAGATAGCTGATGAGTTCCATGACAGCACTTTACCTGTCATGGGTTTTTATTTCCACTTAACCAGGTTCAAAACTGCAGTGAAAGATGGCTGAGTTTTAAAATTAGTGTTTTCAAAAGTTCCTAAACAGTCCAGTTTAGATTCCATCCAAACAGCTACATAGAAACTGCAATCAATCAATCAATCAATAAGATACATAAATGAAGCCTGTGAAGTGATGCTTCATTCCATTACATTAGTGGTTATTTCTTCCCTTCACCTGTGACACAACCAAAACCATATTTTTGCAAAAATTAGCATTTTCCCAAGCTGCTGAAGATTTAAAAAGTGAATTTCTAAATAAAAATACTTTTTAAAAAGTTAGTGAAAGATCACTCTAATTGTCACTTGAGACTGTCGGTATCAAAGTAGCTTCTTCTAGGAAGATAAGAGCAGGAGGGAATGCCCAGTGCTGAAGCGTGGCCACAGACCTACGCAGATGACCATGACAACGTCTGCCATGACAGACGACCATGACGGACCCATCTGAGAACTGAAATAGTCTCAACTAACGGAAAAGGTTTCAGCAACTCATTGTCCTTAGTGTGGTTCCTTTTTACAGCGTTTTTAGACAAAAAATGCCATTTGGAATTTTGGAGAGTTCACTCTAACTGCCTTTTGTATTTTCTTGACCAGCACAGAAAATACGGAATGGCTATTAAACCACCGTTCCCCTAATAAACATTAATTATAAGACAGTAGGCGATTAATCACTGATAATGAGCTATAGATGATTTTTAATGGTCAGCTAATAGTGTCATGGGCCTTTAATACCGAAAATAATTAAAATTAATAACAGATTGTGTGGTGAATATGCATGATACAAATGTGCTTACGGTTCAAACAGCAGGCACTCAGACATAGCAGGAATATCCTTCTCTGTGACCATGACACATAAGCTCTCTGCTTAGGGCACTCAGAAATGGGGGGGGAAACTGCATTCATAGAATCATAGAATCATTAGGGACTGGAAGGGACCTTGAAAGATCATCTAGTCCAATCCCCCTGACACAGCAGCATCACCTAGACCAAGTCACACAGGAACACATCCAGGTGGGTCTTGAACATCTCCAGTGAAGGAGACTCCACAACCCCCCTGGGCAGCCTGTTCCAGTGCTCTGTCACCCTCACTGGGAAGAAGTTCCTTCTCATATTGATGTGGAACCTCCTGTGTTGTCCTAGTTTTAAGGACCATTTGAAAAAGAGATGTGGTTTGTGTTACAACTTACGACTGTCATATTTCTCCTCTGAAGGTGAAATTCCTGCGTGCTGCAGTTGTTCTCTTTGTTGTTCTACCTGACACAAGAAACCTTTAATTGTAGTATGGGAAGTGAATCATTAGTGGG
Organism: Rhinopomastus cyanomelas; assembly: GCA_013400115.1. Lineage (NCBI taxonomy): Eukaryota > Metazoa > Chordata > Aves > Bucerotiformes > Rhinopomastidae > Rhinopomastus > Rhinopomastus cyanomelas. The sequence continues at coordinate 25,081 of VXBP01000097.1, read as the reverse complement.
AAAGAAACACTTTCTACCGCTTTTCCATATCTGGAACAACCTACAGATATTATTGAGGCACTCTTCTGAGAATAGAGACGTGGCTTGAAATCTCTCCTTGGCTGCAAAGAAAATACAACCTTGGTCTCTCCTTTCCAGATGACACCAAAACTGATAATGTAGGAAGGAAGAGCAGCTTTTTAATAATAGCAACATCAACAATGAGCCATCCACAGCTTGCACCTTAATATTGTTCAGAATGAAAGGACTTGTCTGTACATCCTATCATTTAGCATCTCTTGGAGACCCTAGCATTCATCCGGCTGATTGCTCTGCTCAACCAAACTCTGACCACCTGTACTGTGGAAGCCTGAAGAATTGCCTTTTCTGGTAAATAGTGTTTAGAATCACAGAATTAGAGGATGGTTTAGATCAGAAGGGACTTTAAAGATCATCCAGTTCCAACTCTCCTGACATGGACAGGGACACCTCTCACTAGACCAAGGATGCTCAAGGCCTTGACCACTTCCAGGGGTGGAGCAGCCACAGCTTCTCTGGACAATCTGTTCCAGTGCCTTACTGTACTCATAATGAAGACTTGCTTCATAAATGTGATCTAAATCTACCTTCTACACCGCTGTGCACAGGATGAGTATCTGGCCACCTTCTGTACAGCACGCTGCTGTTCAACACCCAGAGCTTTTGCCACTCCTAGAGTTTGACCCACTAGCACACAGCACCACATGCTTTGCATCTTTAGGGCTAGATATTCTCCTGAAATAGGTCCAAGCTTTGCCCTCAAACAGAGCTCATCCATACGGGCTGGTTCTCTCTGAAACCATATTTGCCAATATTGGGAAAGTGCTAATTTGCCAGGGTCAGAACCGTGTCAGGGAGTGTGTTCATAATTCAACAGCACAGTCAGTTTCAGGATGGTGACTGGGCCCATGTTGTACCACCCTCCTTTTTGTTATAAATAGTGGATCAAGTCTGCTTCCTAGCGTAAGTCTTAGAGACCCTGCGACCAGGACCTGTATGTCAGGTCTTACCATGCTAGTTCTGTAATACGTCTTTCAAGAAGCCTCTTCTAACGTTAAGGCAGTTCTAACATTAAGACCATTGAATTGCCTTTAGCAATTTGATGGAGGTAAGAAAATGAAGGACAACTTGAGGATTCAGGCTTTGAGAATTTTGACGTGGTACGTAAAAGCCAGCAATAAACACATGGTTTTACCTGCCAAGAGCTGCAGAACTAGTCCGTCAAGGCGGATGCGCATGCGAATCCAGTTCCTAAATGGGTTTGATTTTGCAATAATTTTCCTGCAATACACTGTCATCCTCTGTTTCTCCAGCCCTTGTCACCGTGCTGTGCCATCATGTCACGTATTGACTCGCGATCAGTCAAACATTTACGCAGGTGAGCAGCTTTACAAATGCCACCAGTCGCGTTGAAGTGAGTTTGACTGCTTATGCAAGTAGCTGCATCTGCAGGCTTTGCTGAGGGTCGGTGCGAGATTGTGAGGGCTCTGCAGGTGGCAAAGCAACAGTGACACTTTGAGACTCACTCTCGTTTTACACCAGGCTTACTCCATTTACTTTACTGTTGGAGTTACTTCCACCTCATGGTTATGTAAACAGAAGGGGAGAGCATTCAGCGTTTCTCTGGGAGCTGTACAAACAAAAAATGAGTTTTTAGTGAAAAAACTTAGTCATCTGGTCTAGTTAAGAAATCACACACAGAGCAACACGGAATTAATGTTATTGATTGTTACTACTTCTTCATTTGCCTTTTGGATTAGCAAAAGATTCTTAGCAATTGTGAATGAACAACTTGGAAAAGAGATGAAGAGTGAAGAAAAGAAAGTTGGAGCAGAGCTGCAGGAGCTTGAGTGAAAAGGAAGAAATGTGAGATCTGTGGTAATCAGATGTTTTGGGTTTTTTTAAAAAAAAGAATCTAAAGATGGATTATTTAACTAGGAAAAAAAAATACAATATGAAAGGAGAACATGAGTGAAGAACTCCCCATTTCAGTAACCCCGTTCAGATACAGATGCTGTCCTTAAAGTCACGTAGCGGAGTGATGATGTCGCGTGTCTGTATGCCCTGGCAACAACAGAGAGAGGATCTTTTTAAAGTTGGACATAAAATCAGTCATGACAGTGCTTTGGCAAAGTGTTGGTGTCAAGGCTGAATATTTAGCAATAATAACAACATCTTTTCTTCTTGTTATCATTAGCAGCAGTAGCAGTATTAATCTTTGTAATTAATCATCATTCCTTACAAGGGCATCTGGATCACTTGGAACCTGAAGACAGATTGTAGTATTTTGGATGAGGGCTCGTGTAACCTTGCTGCCAGATTTCAGATAAGGTATAAAATCAACCTTCTAACTGCTTGTGGTCACTAAAGAGGAGGAGAGTTGCCCTGCAGAGCACCCACTGTGTGGGTGGCCACATTCCAGTGTGGAAAATTATATTCTGGCTACTGCCTCTTGTGTTTCACAATGCAAGTCCTGTGTTTTACCTGCCACCCTAGACATTAGACGTGTGACATACCTGGAGAGCGGTGCTGCATCCATCACTCGCTTATCTAACATGTTGAGTTGTCACCCTGGGCCACTTACTAGCTCTGTTAAGGGAAGGGCCCGTTTCTAATCACCGGGCTGGCAATTTACCTTCTGTGTAACCGGCAAGAGACACGTGCACGTGCCAAAGAGGCTGGGATGTCAGAAGCTGTAACTCAGGAAGATGCCATGCTAGGTCTGCTGGATTTTGGCTTTCCTATGTTGTTATAGACTTTTTTGTGGGCTGCGGGACACATTTTAGCAGAGATACAAAGTGCTCTGCCTTTGGACATTTCAGCACTTGCACAGCTCGAGGCACCTGTAAAACAACATCGGCTCTGAGCCCAGGATATACAAACTGCTTTTCTTATTTATAAAGAGGAAGTATGAGAATTTTAAAAGCTCCAGTTGCTTTGTTGGTGATCTGCCAGTGCTGCAGCAGATTTAGAGTAATGCTAAACCCTCCTGCAGATGCGTCGGTCGCAACGGCAGGTTATTGGGGCCTCCTTAATTCTTCATAAAGACGGTCATGTTGAAACAGACCTTAAGTCTTTTCGAGTAATCAGTGTATCAGTGTAAAATATAGGAGTATCAGTGGAAAATATAGGGTGGGTGTGCAGGCTGGTAGTGTCATGCACAGCTCCAGCAATCCCAGAGCTCCGGGAGCAGCAGCTACGGTGGTTCACGAAAGCACCTTGGGGTCCTGCAGGAGGAAGGGCAAACTACAGCAGGATCATTACCCTTATTTTAGTAGCAGGGCTTCAAGTAGGACAGGAGTGTTGTGGTTTCTTCCTTCCCTTGGTTTGCCCTGTAATTACATGCAATGACCTCGAGAAGATGAACTGCTGCGATAAATTCTGCATTTTTGTTTGCAGCTAAGCAGATAATCTAAAATCTCATCGTGACACTCCTGTGTCAGGACTTCTTCAAAGACTGAAAGCAGTCGGATTCTGTTTCATGTTCGGGTGCATAATTTTTGCCATGGAATGGGAAATAATGCTCCCATAGCAACACATCAAACACATCAGCTCCCAGCCTGGAGAACTCCTGACACAAGTCTAGCAGGAACGTTCAGCTGTGCTTCAGAGAAAAAGGGGCTTGTTTGCATTTTGTAAAGATTCATATGCACGTAGACCTCACCTTTCGTGTTGACGATGAAGGGACATGTACTGTGTACACCAGTGGAGCTACAGACAGCCCCGCTCTCCTGCCTCACGTGTTGTGCACAACCTATTAGTAGATGGGCATTTAATAGCTGTACAACTGTATCTTAATGAACCCTCGGATGGTATAGCTTCCTTGTAATTGCTGACAGCCATGCTGCTTTACATTTGAGATCATGCATACTTATCAGAGATCCTATTGACTTCTCCTTGTTCTGTTTATTGATTGCTTAATTAGGTTCCAAGATATCTAATCAGGGACAGATGTAAGCGTTTAAGCATCTCTCGCTGTGTCTTATTTTGAGCACAAAATTGTGGAACAGCTGTGAGGTTTGAAGAAATAAATTAACCTCAGTGAACTGAACTAGTTTGAATCACAGTACAGGCTGAAATGTTGGTGCAGAAAAACCATCTCTAATGTGAAATTAATGTGGGGGAAGCTGGTGTGCTGTCTTCTCCTCCAAAAATAACTGGAAAGGAGGCATTTTTGCCTTATCCAATGGGTAGCACAAAGATCATTTTCCCTCTTCCTTCTACCCTATTGTTTACTAGATGTAGCCTCTAACAGTCAGAACGGAGAGGTTTTCGCTCACCACAACAACCTCTGGGGATTTATCTGTCACAGAAATGAAATCAAGTAAATGTTAACATCCTTTGTGGGGAATATACATAACTGGTGAAGCTGGGTAAATAATGGACTGTGGAGGGTGGCATCGGGCTCAGAAATCTAAAAACTCAGCTTAAGCTAATCCAGTGTTTTCTCCTGAAGAAAGCTAAATTATTTGTTCTGAATCAGCTTGTTGTTAAGTGTTATTGTAGGTTATTACAGAAGAGTTTAAGAAAAATAAAACATCCAAACATTTTCTGATCAAAAGCCTTGTGGGACGTGTATAGATTTTTCTGAGAGAGCGTATTCCTTAATTAATACTTCAGCACAGCCAGTACAAATCCACATTGCTTGGGCTTCATAAAACAAAACCCTTGTGAATGGCAGCACACAGCCCTATCCATGGCAATACTGATACACAGCTGGGTTAGCGTCTGGGCTGGCTCAGTCGTGTTGGTTATCACCCGCTAGTATTTTGTCCAAAGTTCTGAAATCAGAACTCAGAGGATCATACCTTGCTAATTCATGATTCCAGAACTCCCGAAGTTGAGTAGCAGTGTGGGGGTGTTTTCTCTTGAGACATACTTCTTTCTGAAGGTTTACTGCTGCTGTGATCACTAAGGATTCGGATTTCATTCTGACTTTTTGCTTGAATTACAAAAATGAATCATTTATAGAGTATACTCTCACACTTCTACAAATGCAGTGATTGGTTTGTTATTTGAAATCAGTCTTCAGGTTAAAATGTTATTAGGCTGAATTCAGCAGCTCTCAAGACGAAAAATGCTTGGTCATTTCCGAGCCTGGCCATTGCCAGCCTGATCTGGGGTGGGGTGTCCCTGCCCATGGCAGGGAAGTTGGAACTGGATGATCCTGTGGTCCCTTCTAACCCAGACTAACTGTATGACTTGGTCTGGGTGATCCTGCTGTGGCAGGGGGATTGGACTAGATGATCCTTGGAGGTCCCTTCCAATCCCTAATGGTTCTATGATTCTATGATGTATTTCTGGCAACACAGTTGACATCAAGATGTTTACAAAGAATACCTCTGCTGGTTTTATTTCCTCATCTAAGCATCAATACTGTGAACCTTCTTTCAAATAAGCATAACTGCATGTGGCAACATGGAGCACAACAAACCCAGGAGATGTTGCCTCGACACAGTATTCATAGCCGCTTCTTTTTAATGCCAAAGGAATCATGATTTGAATTAGAAGAACTAGAGAAAGAGCAGCTTACAGTCATCTCTTTAGAGAAACTGATAGCTAAGCATCTCCGGAAGCAACTCAAAATATGTGTTGATTTCTCAAAGCGTCACGTGTTGGTAGAACACGGAGAGCACTCAAATGTGATGGCATCGCAGTCTGACAAAGGAAAACTGGAACATTAAGAAGAACTAGTGGCAGGAGCAGAAGACTGAAGGGCTGCATGACTTATTTCATGGTATTTGTATGGCTCTCATAGCCAGTTCCCATGGTAGTTTGGGGACATACAATGCAATATTGAGTCCAATATCACTATAATCCTCTTGCAAACCCAAACTGCATACCAAAGGAGTAAAAACTACTTGTGGTAATCGTTTCTTCTCCTGAGTACACAGTGCATACAGAGCATGACTTACGGCCACACACGCACGGCAGGAAGATACTATGTATTAGCACCAGGATCTCCAGAAGCCATTGGATGTAAAGGATGGATTTAATTGGTTTAGCTGCAATCAGTGCCGGGTCCCAAATTAAATAACCTGAAGACAAGGAGACTTTAGAAAACAGCAGAGTAACAACTGGGATGTGGATGAACCCTTGATTGCATTATGGCAATGGCTCAATACCTATTTCTAGACAGGCATCTGGCCAGCACAGTGATTGCCAAAACCAGCCTGCTGTACTCTTAGTTTCTTGATGCAATGAGATCAGGCTCTAAACGATGTTCTGAAAAGCAGACAAATAGGATATTTGTCTAAGTGCTTGTCTAAAATCATAGAGTCATCACAGAATGGTTTAGGCTGGAAGGGACCTTGAAGATCATCTAGTTCCCAACCCCTTGTTGTCAGCAGCGACAGCTCTCTCCCACTAGACTAGGTTGCCCAGAGCCCCATCCAACCTGGCCTTGAACACTTCCAGGGAGGGCGCATCCACAACCTCCTTGGGCAACCCATTCCACCGTCATGGTCAAGAACTTCTCCTAAAATCCAATCTAAATTTACCTTCTTTCAGTTTCAGGCCACTGCATCTTGCTGACTGCCTCCTGAAGGAAAATGTTACCTGATCACTTAACTTCACTGAAGGTCTTCGACACCAGCAGCTTAACTTGGACAAATAAATAGGTCACTTAATAAGAGCTCCAACATTTAATGATAACCAGCCTCAAATAATCTTAAACTGATAAACAAACTTTATTTTCCACTCTTAAACTGTCTACATTCCTAGACCATGGAGATGATAGTAGCTGAAGTCTGTCAGTAAATGGTAGGAACAGAAATGAAAAACCAGTTCGTGAAGACTCCAGGGCCAAAGGCAGTAGCAGAGTGAAATTGCCTCCCCCCACCTTCTAAGAATGTTTCAAAGGTGATGTTTGGTATCCGTGGCAATGTCAGGACTCGTTGATTTCAAATGCTGCAAGCACATGCTCTACAGAGGTTCCCAGCACCGCACAGTCTCCTTTCAAATCTGTCCCAGGATTCCTGTCCCTGGTAGTGGGCGGGTGCAGAGATCAGACCTTTTAATTGCAAAACTGTGGTGAACTATGGTAGTTCCTGCTAACTCCATAGCCTCTAGCAAATTGTGCTGTCTTTTTGCTGAAGGTAAAAATAACCCTCTGGAAGCAGATTACTTCAAAATTTACTAGACTTGATAAACTAAAATTCATCAGTCTAGGCCTGAACAACTGAATAATCCCCTTCTAACTCCGAAAACTACCAAATTTTAGGTATTGAAATAAATCTTGTTGCCCAGTGGGTTTTTAGAAAGCCACAAGATTAGTATCTGTTTGCAACCTGAGTCTGTTTTGCACTGAGTTGATACAGAGGTGGAGCAAAGTCAAAAAGAAGGTTCATCAGAGGTTCATCGCAGCAGCTTCGTGAAGAGGCTTCTTTAAAACTGCAAACATTTTTGTTTACTTCTGTGCAGTGGTGCACAGAACTACAAATTTACTTTGGTTCTGATGAAGCAGAAGTTGTTCTGGTGCCAAAGATGAGACAGAATTTATGTCTTGCTTCATTACTGGAGTGTAATCGCTTTTTTCTCTTGTGCACATGACTCATGGGTGCATTTACCCTGTTAGGGAGAAGATCTCATCAAAACCCCAAAACTAGACCTTATTGAAAACAGTACCCTGTCGTCCCTGTAGTTACTGCAGTGAGTATGTTTGTAAGACCAGCAGCAATTACGTGTTCTGCGTGTTCAGAAAGCGAACAGTAACATGTACAGAATCATAGAATCTTCTAGTGATAGGATGAGGGGCAACGGGTGTAAGCTGGAACATAAGAGGTTCCACATCAACCTGAGAAGGAACTTCTTCCCAGTGAGGGTGACAGAGCACCCAGAACAGGCCGCCCAGGGAGGTTGTGGAGTCTCCTTCACTGGAGACGTTTAAGACCTGCCTGGCCATGTTCCTGTGTGACTTGGTCTAGGTGATCCTGCTGTGGCAGGGGGATTGGACTAGATGATCTTTCAAGGTCCCTCCCAATCCATAATGATGCTATGATTCAGGCTGGAAAAGACCTTAAAGATCATCAAGCCCAACCATACACTCTGTTCTGCTAAGTCTACTCTTAGACCCACCACTAGACTGTGCTCCCCAGCTCCACATCTATGTGGCTTTTGAACATGTTCAGTGATGATGACTCAACCTCCTCCCTGAGCAGCCTGTTCCAAGGCCTGACAACCTTGAAAAGATTTTTCCTAATATCCAATCTGACCTTCCGCTGGTGCAGCTTGAGGCTGTTCCCTCTTGTTCTGTCACCAGAAGTCAAACAGCTCTGTATGACCTGTACTTAGTGGAATTTCTTACGCTGCTTGTCTGGTGTGAGTGGAACACTGAAGTATAGAAACAAAAAGGAGCTCATTCCCATCTGCTGAACAAGGAAGGCAGGGGCAGCAGAAGCAGCATTTGATGTACAGGTGGTCCCGAGGCTGTTCCAGGGCACCTTCAGGGCTGCTCTGCAGCTGCAGCTCAGCAGACTCCGCGGCACTCCGTTAACGCTCAAACAGCATTAACGCTGGCCCAGTTAACATGCACTGGGCTGCACTGAACACGGTGCTGCAGAGGCAAAACTGGGTTTTGGCAGTTAAAGCTCTGCCCCTCATTACGCTGAGAAAGCTCAGCTGAATACCCATGGAGATACTTCTCAGGTCCATTAAGAGGGAACAGCATGGAGCCTGCAGTTGCATCAAAGATGCTGCATCAGATCAGTGCTACGTTACAAATCACAGAGCTCTTAGATGGTGAAGAAGGAGCAGCACCAGTATGGGAGGCTGAGATGATTAATGTTTCCACTTTAATAGTGATCACTCAGAGGGTTGGCCTCGCGGTGTGTAAACAGCTTAGAGACATTTGTGTTGGCCATTGGATTCTTAGCACTGACTTACAGTCAGTTGCTGGATCAAGATCCAGCACTGATAGTGATGCTCAAAACTCTAAACATGCCAAACCGATTCGTGCATCCGTTTTACTTGTCAGAGAACCCCTTTGCTGTGTTTTGGTTGCTTTTTGAAAAGCTTGTGGAGTCCAAGTGACATCCCATAGCCTTGACAATACGTCTTTAATTTTGGTTTTTAAAGAGCACAGGATCAGGCAATTTAAGGTTCAAAAAAGTTCCTTTCGTATTCTCTGCTTATCGAAACAAACACCCGTTGTGCTCCAGGCAGTGCTGCCCGGGCTCCTTTCAAAACAATCGTCGTGTTCGTGCTACCTGCATGACAAGCTGCACGCTGCAGGCTCCATTCGTGCCAGGCTCTTCTGAGTGGTGTCCACAGTCAGGACGAGAGAAACAGGCACAAGTTAAAAAATGAATGTGAAATTCCATCTGAGCTTGTGCTGTTGTGGGACTTATCAGATAGTGGCACAGGTTGCCCAGAGAGGCTGTGAAGTCTTGAACCTTGAAGAGACACAAAAGCTGGGCCAATGGTCTAGCTGACCCTGCTTGACCAGGCGGATGGACTAGATGATCTCAGGAGGCCCTTCCAACCTCAACAGTTCTGGGATTTTAGAGTATCATGCAGAACTCTAGCTCCATGCTAGGGTAAACCAGACGCGAGCTAGGAGGCTTCTAGTTTCTGCAAAAGTGCAATTAATACTTAATTGGGACTGCAGCACCACAGCAACCATGCAGCAGCTTATTCCAAGAAATGGGGCTTCACTGCTCTCACTGACTTCTGCAAGAAGGTAAACCCAAGCTGCTTTAAAATAGGGGCAAAAAGTAAAGTGCAAGTGTCTTCACATCTCGGTGCTTTTGGTTTTATCTTCCTTTTCAAGAGCAAAGGTTTGGAAATTTGCTCTCTTAGCTACCTAAAAGGAGGTTGTAGCGAGGCTGGTGCTGGTCTCTTCTCCCAAATTACTAATGATAGGACGAGGGGAAGTGGCCTCAAGCTGTGTGAGGGGAGGTTTAGACTGGATGTTAGGGAGAAGTTCATTCCTGAGAGAGTGGTTGGGCACTGGAACAGGCTGCCCAGGGAGGTGGTGGAGTCCCCATCCCTGGAGGTCTTTAAAAAACAAGTAGCTTGAGCACTTGAGGCCATAGTCTAGGGGTCAGGGAGCTGTTGGACTGAGGGCTGGACTTGATGAACCCGGAGGTCATTTCCAGCCATGATGATTCTATGGTTCTGTAGTTCTCTTCTAATCACATCCAGTCAACTTCTTTCCTTGTGAAACCATGTCTCTCAGTGGACTTTACAAGCCCCTTCGATACACAGGAGTGTTTGTGTTGAATGTTCAGTGACACGAGTGCAAGGTGATGGCAGAAATAGGAATCTGAGGTTTGCAGTTTGTGGAAGGCAAGGAAGCCTGTGCCAGGAAGCACCAAGAGGCTGGTGGAAATCTGATGAAGAGTGAGCCAGAACTGGAGAGCAGTTACAGCAGGAGTAGGGCAGTGCACACCCTGATGATGCATCAAGGCAAGGTGGTGAGACAGTTGGGATCTTCTGACAGTCTCAGACAAGGTGAAATAACAAGTTCAAAGTGAATCCAAGGATCCCTTCAGGAGTGAAAGGAGACAAGACTCAAGAAAAAGCAGCCTGTGGCGTAGGTGTGCCCAGGAAACCCACAGATGCAGCAGCTCCTGTCCGGTTTTCTGTTGGATATAAATATTCTTGGGTTTTTTGCACTGGACTGGCTTTTCAAGGGCTCCTCCTGTAGTTCTAATGCAATTTTAAAACACAATGAACATCCATTACAGCAACATTAATCTGGCAGACACTGCACTTCAAATAATTGCTGCCTGCCTTAATTCCTGGTTTGTCTTTCTGCGAGCGTTAATTATGTGTGTCAACAAAAGTCAGTCTGGAGTAAGGTAATTGCAGGTGTGGTAAAAAGTTACTCTTAGCAAATATGTGCTTGAACGAAAATGTCTCCATCGTTCTACAATCCCATTTACTTCAAGAGCTTCAAGAAGGTGTTGGAGGCCCCTTAGCTTAGCTGCATAACCACAGTGGACAGTGGGTTATAAATTTCTCTCAATATGTTTGTCACTAGCTAGCAGACTCGGCATTTCTTCCCTAACAACTGGCACGCAGTTATTGATTGCTGATTGGGAAACAATTTGTGGGTATTTGTTTCTTCCAATGTGCTAAAAGATCTGCTGACCAATGTGCCTTTTTGAAGACACACCTACCCCACTTTCCGCCACACCACCTCCATTGCAATAGTTTTGATAAACATTTCCAGTGCCGATGGCACTGCTCATGTTTGTCATCGAGCAGACACTAGGCACACTGCTAGCTGGGGGTCCTGTGTACTTTGCAGGGTCTCCAAGTGTGCCCCAGGTCACAAATATGGCATGACTTACATTGGCAAGTCCATCCTGTTTCTGTTTGCTTCACTTACAAAGACAAAGCAAGTGTGTCTTCATCACCCACGACAGGGGCATAAATACTGTAAAAAACACCAAGTGAAAGTGAGCCAACAGAATCACAGATGACAGCATCACTCTGGTTGGAAAAGACCCCTGGGATCATTGAGTCCAGCCATCCATCCACGCTACCCCAGAAGTTCACCTCTCAGTCATATCCCTCAACACCTCAGCCAAACGATCTTTTAGTGTGATACAGCATGGCACTGTTTTTGTAGGCAGGAATCATAGAATCATTAGGGATTGGAAGGGACCTTGGAAGATCATCCAGTCCAATCCCCCCGCCACAGCAGGATCACTTAGACCAAGGCGCACAGGAACACATCCACGTGGGTCTTAAGCATCTCCAGTCAAGGAAGTCTGTCCTAGCATCATATCTTGGAAAATTAGGAAAAAAACATGACAGTCCTGGTGGGCAGAGAGGAGAGTGGATCACTATTTTGATGTTTTAATAACTGCAGGATGACCATGAGCCAACAGTGTGCTCTTGTGGCCAAGAGGGCCAACAGTATCCTGGGATGGATCAGAAGGGGGTGGTTAGCAGATCAATCTACTCTGCACTGGTGAGACCACATCTGGAGTATTTTCTGGGCCCCTCAGTTCACGAGGGATGTGGAGCTGCTGGAGGGAGTCCAGCGTAGGGCAACGAGGATGATGAAGGAAGTGGAGCGCCTCCCTTCTGAGGAGAGACTGAGGGATCTGGGTCTCTTGAGCTTGGAGAAGAGGAGACTGAGGGGTGACCTCATTAATGTTTACAAATCTGTGAAGGGTGGGTGTCAGGAGGATGGAGCCAGGCTTTTCTCAATGTCATCTAGTGATAGAACGAGGGGCAATGGGTGTGAGCTATAGCATAGGAGGTTCCATGTAAATATGAGAAGGAACTTCTTCCCAGTGAGGGTGACAGAGCCCTGGAACAGGCTGCCCAGGGGGCTTGTGGAGTCTCCTTCACTGGAGACATTTAAGACCCACCTGGATGTGTTCCTGTGCGCCTTGGTTTAGATGATCCTACTGTGTCAGGAGATTGGACTGGATAATCTTTCGAGGTCCCTTCCAATCCCTAATGATTCTATGATTCTATGATTTTACATTTTAGGAGATTGCTTTCAAGCCACTGCCTCATCTTCTTCACTGTGAGAATTTCCAGTTTCTTCCCAGGCTATAGTTTTATAAACTTCTCCAAGCCTATTTTTAGTATTAACCTCTTAGATCCCTCCAGTTTGTCTTTGGGCACACTGGGATCCATCTCCTTGCTTCACCAACATATAGAAGAGTGACATAGTGCCTCTCTGCTCCTCATAAAGCATTTCTCTTCAAACATGTTAGAGCTTCCTGTTGTTTAACCTACAGGCAGCTTGTGGGGCAGGGTATCTTCTAGGCCATTCTAAGCTGCATTGCTGCACACCTGCCTTTCTCCAAATTTCTCCCAATACTGCATCATCTGCTGCATAGACCTGATCTTCTGCTCTCATTCAGCTCAGACACTTGCACCACATAGTAGTTCTTAGGAAGGCAGAGGATCCGCAGTTATGGAGCTACCACGCTCCCCTTGAAATAGCAGAAAAGAGGTAACTTTTGCCTCACAATAAAAAAAACCCCCTGTAATCTGCAAAACAGACTTTGCTTAAGGCTGTCGGGTCTCCCTCAGACCACAGCTACAATCTTCTAACAAAGTAAATGATGGCTTTTGAAACCCGTGGGAACAACCACAGATTTTTTTTTATTATCTAGAGTTTCCAGATATTTAGTTCTTCTGGACCTTTTTACTCAAATGCTGTCTACACAGAGTGGAACAAAAATGGCTTCTTTGCTTGTACCTGTCCCCACCCTATCAGTGGTGTGTTTAGGGCAGCTAGAAAAGGCTGCTTGAACAATTTTGTAAGAGGAAGTGCCTCAAGCTGACTATTAATTGAAGAATAGAACATTATTTAAATCAAAATGGATAGCATTCTCCTTGTATGAGTTTTTAAAGTGTATAAATATGTAGAAGCTCATTATCCTTCATTGGGGAAGTTTAAGACCTGCCTGGTTGTGTTCCTGTGTGACTTGGTGTCAGGGGGATTGGACTGGGTGATCTTTCGAGGTCCCTTCCAATCCCTAATGATTCTGTGATTCTACGATGACTTGATCAGATTTACTGTTGTGATGGGATTTTTAAAACGATCATTACTTTTTGTCTACTCATGTAATCTAATAAAATATCTAGCAATTTCAGAAAAGGTTGATAATTTATTGTCGACACTTAATTGCTAATGACAGATGCGGAAGGATATAATCTTATCATAGAATCACAGAACCATTAAGGATTGGAAGGAACCTCAAAAGATCATCCAGTCCAATCCCCCTGCCACAGCAGGATCACCCAGACCAAGTCATAGAATCAGTCAGGGTTAGAAGGGACCACAGGATCATCCAGTTCCAACTCCCCTGCCATGGGCAGGGACACCCCACCCTAGATCAGGCTGGCCAGAGCCCCATCCAACCCGGCCTTAAACACCTCCAAGGATGGGGCCCCAACCACCTCCCTGGGCAACCCATTCCAGGCTCTCACCACTCTCACGCTGAAGAACTTCCTCCTCACATCCACTCTCAATCTACCCATCTCCAGCTTTGCTCCATTCCCCCTAGTCCTGTCACTACCTGACATCCTAAAAAGCCCCTTCCCAGCTTTTTTGTAGCCCCCTTCAGATACTGGAAGGCCACAATGAGGTCACCTGGGAGCCTCCTTCTCTCCAGACTGAACAGCCCAAATTCTTTCAGTCTGGCCTCATAGGAGAGGTGCTCCAGCCCTCTGTTCATCCTTGTCCCCAACTTACATTCCATTCAGGCAGCAGTGGTTAAGGCTAGAAGCACAGTTAGCATACCAGGACTTGATGATTCATGCTGGTATCGATTTCGTTGCAGCCAACTTTATACCTCCCTGCCAAAACTGTCACACTGATTATTTGTGGCCACTGGTATGCAATCCTTACATCAGGTTTCTGTCTAGACAGTAAAAACTTTTATAAAATATTTAGGAAGACTTTCCATGACCCAGGAATTTTCTTGAAGCTTAGTTTTACTGGCTTTTCATTGTCGAGGCTGTCGGCAACTGAAAATGCAGTGGGATTTTCTGGTTTGAAATAGTGGCTTTTGAAGGCAAGGAACTTTCTGAAGAACATCCTTGTGTGTAGCTCTTACGCCTGGATACGGAAGGTTTTTGTTACTCCTTTACCTACACAATACCTGTCTAGAACATCAGTGAGGGGTTTTCTGATAACTTTTTGGTATATTGGATAAAAAAGAAGCACGACAGCAAAAAACATCTGATAAATTAAATTTGACATGTTTTTCACCTATATAAAATGGATTCTGAACAGCTGGTAATTGTGAGTATTTTAGCAGTCATTTTTGATGTGGAGTATTGCTGCTGTGCTCAATATTAATGAGATGTGAGTTGTACTTCATCAAATTGACAGTTCTTAGGTTTCTTTTGATGAGCATGTGATACATTTCTCAGAACAGTGGCTAATGGATTCATTTACCTGTGAAGAGAAGAAAAACATTGAATTCTTATTTTCATCACCTGGTACTGACCTACTTTCACCTTGAATCTGTGCAAAGGAATATATAGAGACGTCTAAATGGAGTAGAGAGGAAATGTATGGGTAAAAATACTCTATTCAAAATCATATAAAACATGAGTACCTTTTCTGAAGGAAGAGGGAATAACCTCGGCATCGCCGAAGGACTGGGTAGATCTGCAGTCTATTCAAAAACTCAGGAACATTTACTTTTAGTGAATGACTAGGATATCTTCTTTTTGTGAAACACTCTGTTGCAGTATTTATTTTATTGAGTCTGCATCGTTATTGTTAAAAAAAAAAGCCTTGACTGTGCATGGAAATAGCTGCTAGCTCATTAGAAGTTTCAGAGAGAAGTCAGGGGGATTATTCAAATATTTAATGTTATTCACCCACATAAGCAGGATTAGTGCCTTTGGCTGCATTGTGAAAGGAATATAAAGAAACTATGACCGTTCGTGCTCACATGTAGGCAGAGCACTGTAAAGCCATCCCCAGTAACCAGCATCAGACACACACACACAGGATTTCAGCTGGAACTGCATAAGGTCAGAGGCTGAGCTGTCAGGTCTCGGCATCAGAGCTCTGGATTTTTCAGATGTTTTTAATTCTGAACCATGGTTGCATGCACACACACACTAGCACGTAAAATTAATCTTGCCACATCTAGCTGCATCAGGGATCTGAGACTTTGACTTTCTTTTTCCAGTAGTGAGCCCGCAGAGCAGTCTGGCAAATGCTAATGCAAACAAATGGAGAATAGACTAAGTGTCTATAAATTTGTTTATTCACACTGAGAAGGTAAAAAGTTGGCAATAATGTCATGCTCCCAATTCCCAAATATAAAGAGATGGTGTGCAGGTATCCACATTCGATTAAATCAGTGCATTCAGGACTGTAGGAAATAGCTAACTGCTGAATTTGAGGTTCTCTGGCACCAGAGTCCAAGAGAATTAAGTTATTTTGAAGATATTTCTGTTTTTCTAGGCAGAGGATATGTACGTCTTATCTGTGTGAGCATCATGAAATGCTACATGTAACAGTAGTTGTTACAGTCTACTTATGAGAAGAACTGTGAGTCAGAAAAAAATGATGTTAAAAGGATTCATCTGCTGAAAACAAAAATTAGGAGGTACCGTAAAAATGCAGGGGAATCAGAAGCAGGGAAAAACCTTGATGTCCTCAAACACTGCGGTAAAAGAATTTGGATAAAACTCAGTGGTGGAAAACCCATGGAGCCTTTTTAATTTCCTTTATTTTTATTATTTTGGTTTTTTGTTTGTTTTCTTTGTGGCACATCTGTTCTAAAAAGTCTGTGCAGATTACTTGGTCACACGAGCTGAACCCAAATATTTCCTTCCTCCTGCTCTGTCTGAGCTGCAAGATATGAGGGCAGCCTCTCCCCAAGGCACGCTTCAGATGTTCAGTTTAGAAGAACCCAGTTCTGCTACGAGTGGGAAAGAAATGAAACACATCATGCACATCTGGAAAACATTGTGGCTGCAGAAGAGGGATCGTATTGCTGGTGATCCCCGTTACCCAAATGTGAAGTGTATGCATTCAAAACAGCACAAGGGTGGAGAGGAACTGTCTCAGGGATTTTAGCCTAAGTGAGATCTGTTTCGGTACAACTAGCATCAGCGCTGGTACATATGAAAATCAACTCATTCCAGACAGATATTGGAATCATAGCATCATAGAATCATAGAATCATTACGGATTGGAAGGGACCTCGAAAGATCATCTAGTCCAATTCGCCTGCAACAGCAGGATCACCTAAACCAAGTCACACAGGAACCTGTCCAGTTGGGTCTTGAATATCTCCAGTGAGGGAGACTCCACAACCCCACTGGGCAGCCTGTTCCAGTGCTCCGTCACCCTCACCGTGAAGAAGTTCCTTCTCAGGTTGATGTGGAACCTCCTATGTTCCTGCTCACACCCATTGCCCCTCGTTCTATTGCTAGATGACACCGAGAACAGCCCAGTGCCATCCTCCTGACACCCACCCCTCAAATATTTGTACACATTAATGAGGTCACCCCTCAGTCTCCTCTTCTCCAAGCTAAAGAGACCCAGCTCCCTCAACCTCTCCTCATAAGGGAGGTG
>VXBP01000096.1:51498-199987 GCA_013400115.1 Rhinopomastus cyanomelas | reverse complement strand
GGGGGGGCGGTCGGTGTCTGTAGTAGGGGCTGGGCGGTGAATGAAGCGAGGAGGAGGAGGAGGAAGAGGAGGAAGAGGAGGCGGCGCTGGGATGTGCCCGGTTCAGCCCCGCACCGCNCCCCCAGTTCTTCCTATTGACATCTGTTAGTTTGTATTTTCCGGAATGACCAGCAGGAAACAAATAAATGACCCCCCGCCTCCCCCGTTGTGGTTCGTGGGGGCCGAATCCCTCGGTCGCAGCTTCCCCGCCCGATATTAAAAGTCTAAATTAAAGCCGCCGCGATAGTAGACGGGGCTCGGGCTGGAGCGGCAGAACGGGGAGCGATTTCCATGGTATTGAAGAGGAGGAATTAGCGAAGAGTAATAATAGCAAAAGCCAACAAGTCGGCAGCCCGTTATATAATGCACCGGGCAGACAACGAGAGCGGCGCGGCTATTTTTATTTTGTTTACCGTATGCCGGGGAAGAGGGGCTCCTCCGAGCAGCATCTCTTCCCCCACCGCACAAGCCCCAGCTCCCCCCTAGAACTGGGAGTGGGGGGGAAAAAAAAATCTCGTACGCCTGGACGGAGAAAGTCGCGTTTGTCAAACCTTCCCGCTTTACCGGGCACGGATCGGCAAAGGGTTTGCAGGTAGATGACCTTTGCCGGAGACCTTTTCCCCTTCCCACGGTAAAGAAATTCATATTTTATTTATTTGCGCCGTCGCGCAGGCTCCCCGTTAACCTTTAACGCCGGCGGTTGTGTGTTTGTGCGGTCGTGGTTACTTTACGTGTCAGCGGTGGTCAGGCGTAGTGAGTTACTCTGCTCGCACGCCGGCGAGTCAAGGACTTTTAATTTCAGTTTCGAACGAAGCCTTCTCCCCTAAAGGAAAATCCCGGCTTCGCCTCCCGTCTATTTCTGTTGGGGCGATGGAGCCGGCTCAGCTCGACAGAACGGAGCGAGGGTTATGAATGAGGGAGAGGGAAGCTGAGAAAGGCTGGGGAAAATGTTACGCCGCGGTTATTTTTTGCGATGCTGCAAGATAATAGTAAGTTGTAATCGCACGCTGCTGCGCCTAATTTGCTGGTAAAACAGGCCGGCTGCTTTACGGGCAGGTGTTTGGGGTTTTGCTGGGTCGGGCATTGTTTTCGGAAGGGTGGCTGCAACCTCCTCACTTTTTACATAAGGCAGAAGTCAATAGATTTTCCTCCGCGCTCGCCTGTCTGTCTGTCTCCCTCTCGTCACACAGCGACATGTCAGCAGTGTAGGCTTTCACCGCGCTTACTCCAGCCCTGATCACTCATGTAATTAGATCAGGCTGCCATGGTAACAGACGGTGTTCACCGGCCAGTCAGGTGTAAGTGTGTGTGTGTGTGTGTGGCTGGCGGGCAACCTGTAAGGCTCCCACCGGCCCCGCGTGGGCCGCTGACACGGCCACCGCCCGGGACTTGCCAAAAATTATAGGATGCCGGTGGTGGTTTCCTAATGGCTGGACTTGCAGGGAAGGGTGTCCGTCGCCGGCCGTAGCGTCAGGCGGATGGGACGGTACGTGGCACGTTGGGTGCGTTGGCCAAATCCTCGGTTCCATTTGGGTTTATTAGTAGTAAATTAACAGAGGTGCGGTGTGTTGTGAAAAGGCTTTTGGCTTGTAAACACTCGCATGAAACTTTCCTCTGAGTTTTCCTTTTTTTTCTCTCTCTTTTCTGCCTGCTTTAACCGTTTGGTGGCTGTGACAGTGTCGGTGAGTCCCTAGCAGCCCCAGCTTTCATATTTTAGGCCACGGGCTCGTAATTTTTTTGCTCGTTTACTGTACTTTGCACCTTCTGGCCAGGAAAAATAACATCGGTGATATCACTGCCGTCACTTAGGTTTGGAGCCTCTTCAAAGCTCTTAGCAAGGTCTGAGCTCTTTTGTGGTTTAGTTGAAAGCTGACTTCATTTTCTCTTGATGCAAAGCTCTATATATAGTATAAAAGCTGTATAGGAGAAACTATATCACAGGAAAACTCTGTGTCCAGTATAAATCCCCTAGATATCGTGTATATATAGTATAAAAAGTGATATAAATGGTGTGTATGGTATATAAACTATACGTATAGTATATAAGCTGAATGTATAGGATATAAATGTATACAGTTGGGTTAATTGCTTGGCCCAATAATCTTACAAGTCTCTTCCAACCTAAACAAGCCCATGATTCTATAGAGTATATAGACTACGTATATAGTATAAAAACCTATATATAGTGCATAAACATTGTATATATATGTATAAAATCTACAGTATGAAACATATATTAATGGTATATATAGCTATTTATCAAGAGACACCATTTACTATTAAACCAAGTAACTACTTTCTGATATTGGGGGTTTTTTTACCCCCTTTATGTTTATTTATTCTTTTTTTCTTTTCCATTCATGCTCATTAAAATGCTGCAGCCACAGAGCAGGAGGATTTGTGCCACAAAGTTAGTAATATCTGGGAAAATAAACACAGAAAAAAGCAGTCTGATTAGCCTCGACGCGCAAACTGCTCTTAAAAATGCGTTTAACCGAGGAATGTGGATTTGTCTTCCTTCCCGGCGTCGGGGCGTTCCTCTTGCTGAGCCCCTTTTTCGCCAGTATAGATATGATTGATTATGTTTTTGAGGCACCGGATTTGGCCCTCTGCTCTAATGCCATAGGTCTGGAGCGACTCCAGGGGACGGGCTCGCGAGCCACTGACATGGGTGTATAGCTAGAATAACTCCATTGATTGGACTTACTCCAGGCGTGTAGTAGAGTAGCAGGGCTCGGAGCGGGCTCTGCTGCCTGTCGCCATCAGGTTCTCGACAAGCACCGAGGGCTTAGGGAGGATTTCTTTGCCTGGTTGGGGAGCGGCACTAAGCGCCTGCAGAAGAGGTTAGCCCTCCCCCCCACCTCCCCGCGCTGCAGTCCCTGATCTCGCGTGCCCTTACGCTAATACTGAACTTGGCCCGCAGGATTTCGTGTCTCGGCGATGAGAAAGCAGCAGCACCCGCAGCTCCCGAGCGCTCAGAGTACCAGGCTGCAACAGAATGCGATCCAGAAATAGCTCAGTAAACCAGATATTTCAATCGCTCTGATGGTGAAGCACCGGAGCTGGAGGAGGGACCAACACGCACTGGTGGTTCAGCCCTTGCAATGCCAGGCAGCTGGTGGAGCTGGCTGTGATGAGTTTGCAGGTCTCAGCCTGCCAAGCAGAGCCCTTTCTCCTCAGAGGGGATGCGGGGTTTGCAGGCAGTGTCCTACACTCCGAGCGCAGCTTTTTAGTGCCTGCCTCACCCTTGATGTTAGGGGAGGCTTGTCTCTGCCTCGCACGGCTGCCTCTACTTTGGGCCTCTGTGCTGAGGAGATGGCTTGAAGCAGAGGAGATTGGGCTGGGAAGGGTGGAATAATCACGTGCGGGACGACTCTGGTAGGGCCAGCCTCTGCTTTCCGCACGCCGTGGGGACGTGTTCCATTGTGGGACAGATTACCTGTGGGACTGCGAGCATTTCTTCTCAGAAAAAGGCCGTGTGCACACAGTTAAAAGACTTCTGGAAATAAACAGCCCAACTTTTCTCCCTGTTGCCCTCCTGGGCTGGTTGGATTTATTTAGGAAGGCGAAAGTAACCCGGTCTTGTTTGAAGGCGTTTTACAAAAGACCTGGAATTTCACTTAACAGAAAAAAAAATGTTTTATGTAATAGATCCAGTGGCCTAGTTTCCTCTTAATTAAGAAAATGGGCACTTAAACGCAGCCACCTGAAAAGCAGCGCAGGATTTAAACGTTAGATAAAAGTAATTGAGTAACACAGCCTGTAAAACGAACCCAGGGCAGGATTTTCCCCCGTGCAGGGGTTGAGCAGAACATCTCGGGAGGCTCAGGACGCCCGTAGCCGTCGCTCTCGTCGCGGCGCACGGCGCTGGACTAGCATGGCAGGCTCTGAAGGGAAGGCACGTCGGGAGTCACAGTGATGGTCTGGCTGCAGAAACCTACTCCAGCGTGTGAGGCAGCTCACGCTGCTGCCGCCTGGGAGAAGCTGGGCTGTGTCTGTGACAGCCTGAGCCGAGCGAGCACGGGGTTGGCAGTGATGCGGAGCAGCGCCAGGTACGGCGTGTGCGGCTCACGGGGAGCAGAGGGCAGGGTTAGCTGCAGGTTTCTTCTGAGGCTGCTGGAACCAGCAGATAGAACATAATTATAAGGAGAACCAGAAGCAGGACAGGCTTGGCACAGCAGGTAAATAGCTCATTGCAGAGACGTGCCGTGCCGTGTTCCAGTGACTTCAGGAGCCTGAGCTCTGCAAAACTGAAAATCCCTGACCTCACCCTCTTGTCGTACTTGTGTGCAAGGCTCTAAGTGCAAGAAATAAATAAGTAGGAGTTTGGACGGCAGTGCTGTCTTTTGGGCTGTAGTTGAGTGGTTCCCATTGTTATAGGCAAAAAATGGAAGATTTCTGTGCTGTTTTGGCTGAGCTGATCCACAGCTGATGTTTTAAAGCCTAAGAAACTTTGCAGGCTCCTGACTCATGGAAAGAGAGGGAAGAAAAGCAGTTTGATGACCGTGATTCCTGTGTTGATCTCAGTGCATGTGTTGAGGATGTGATGCTTCATTTTTCCCTCAGAGCTGTAGCCTGAGGTGGTTGTATGACATGTGTGTGTGTGTGTGTGAACTGGTCCCAGTCCACAAAGTTACTTCTTACGTGTCCCAGGGAGGGCTCTGCTGAATGAGGACTGATTAAAGAACCTATCCGCAGTTAAGTGCGTGTGTAAATCCTTCCATAAATAGGAATGAGTAAGTATGCTCATAAACCGAAACAGCACAAAGAGGGAGAAACGGTCCCACTGAATTGTTTTATTGTCCCAAGAGTGATAAAAATATTTGATGAGATTCCAAGTTGAAAAAAAAACCCCAGCCCCACAGTATATTTTCTTTAATGTCTGATGTCAGCAGAAATTCCATGCTGGCTCCTGGTACTTTTACTGAGCAAAAATACAGAAATAGAAGGGGGAAAATGTATAAAATCACTTAGTTAGGGTTTTCCTTCGGTTATGGGGTTTGGGAATTTGCAGTGATAAACACGGACTGCGGCACCGCTGTTAGTGACACGGAATGTCCCGTCCCCAAAGCTGATTGTTTGACACCTGATGGTAGCAGCTGCAGTACAGTGCTTGCCGGATGATGCCCCTCCTCAAATAAAAGATGCTCTGTTGGCAGCAAAGACAGTCATCTCTGCTCACTGATGATTCTTCACCTCATTAAGATCACATTTAGGGGAAGAGCACTCAGTTTGAATAAATGGGCTGTGCTCTCTACTCTGTGTGCTCTGTCTGCAGGATTAAATCTATAGTTTATTTGTGCTTGAGTAATAGCAAAAGCAGCCTTTCTCCGTCTTCATTAGGGTGCCTTTGCGTGCTGTAAATTGTCTGACTCTTAACTGGGCCTTTGTTTTTCTTTCTTTTTCATTTTGGTTTCCATCTCCTCAGCTCCTGGACCAGCAGCCACGTTGCCAGCCAAGCCAGATGGGCAACCAGTACAAGCTGTGAATTTATTCTCCACCCCTCTACAACAGTGACCACCTTCGCTTTTGTCTTCGCCCCACAGACGCGCACTGCCAATAAGGTGAGAACACGATGCCTTTTCTTTCCTGTGATCTGCGTGGACGCCTTCCCGGTGGCTGCTTTTGGTTACCTACCCGAGATACGTTTGTATTTCCTTTGGCTGGCAGTAGAGGTCCTTGAGAATCTCTCTCTCCGTGCTCTGAAATATTCGATTAACTCTGGTGACTCAGTTGGGTGACTTACAGGACAGTGGGTTCCAGGCGAGTGGTTTTACGCTCACCTCAGGTCAGAGCACATTCGCTTAGCAAAAGGTGAATGGAAAAGTTTCCAGGCTCTGAATTTCATTGGGAAATTGTAGAAAGCCTTTTGTGCTTCCATGAATGATTTTAGAGAAGCTTGTTGCTTGCAGCCTGCTTTGACTCCTCCTGTGTCCTGGGTTCCTCCTGTTGTCTGGCATAAAGGTCCTTCCCAGGATAACAAGTCACTCCTGGCTTGCCCGGGTGTCTTCTACTCTGGTTTGAGGAATGTTTTTAGGTTCTTGTCATTTATTTTTTAGTCCCCTGAAATGCTGTAGCCAGACAGGATGTAATAGTGCTCATAGATCAGTCTGCTCTCCTTCTCCTCTCTGCCTGCTTCCCATATGGTTGCAGAGAATACCTTGAAGAACCCAAGGCTCAACAGACCTGCTGCCAATAAAAAGAACATACATTTTGATTTTATTTCTTTAATCTGATTGTCATTAAGCCAGCCTGGGGTTTTTTTTTGGATCTGTTATGTGATTTGAGTTTTTTTTTGAGTGCTTGGGACTGGCAATACTGCTAATGCTCAAAAAAAGATGATGAAAGGTCACAAGAAAACGGCCCGTGTCTGTAAATAAAAGGAAGTGAGACGTGAGGATTACTTGCAGAAAATGAAAGCTTTTTTTTTTTTTTTTGCTCTCTATAACCAGAAAACTCAATTCCTGCGGTGTTCTGGTTTTTGTGGGGCTGATCCTCACTGTGGAATGACTTCTAACGCGCGGAGAGAGAACGTCGTAGGGAAGTACCGGGCGCATCATTTACATTTTCTTGTGGCTGCGGGGAAGGGTGCCGAGCCTTAAAGGGAAGTTGTCTGAGCAAGCGGCTACGTGCACAGACATGCCAGTTACGGTTTACAGATGGGGCTCGAACGGTGCCGCTGGGTTGTAGCTGCTGTGTCTCGGAGCAACAGGAATTTCTCGAGAGTGATAAAGCAAAGTGCCCACACACTGAGAAATTTTTCTGTTTTGGAATGAAACTCGCTCAGTAGCAGCTATCGACTTGGGAGATGGAGCAAGAGGACATTACAAATTCCATAAAACTCTTAATGTGTTTTGTTTGCAGAAGTCTCCTTCTCTGGAGACGTTTAAAACCTGTCTGGATGTGTTCCTGCGCGACTTGGTCTAGGTGATTCTGCTGTGGCAGGGAGATTGGACTGGATGATCTTTTGAGGTCCCTTCCCTAATGTTTTGTGATTCTGTGAGCTGGCTGGGGTTCTGTGACCTGGAGTTTATTTGCAGAAGTGATAAACTCCAGGGAAAGCTTCTTGCTCTTAATTAGAAGTAATTGTTTGTAGCGTGCCGGTGAGCTCCTTTGGAGTAGCCGGGTTGTGTTACCCGCCGTGCATTGCTAAGTCATCGTGGATGTTTCAGCGCCCGGCTTTTCCTGCGATTACAGGGCAGCATCTCACGTGTTCAGCAAATGTTTTGGATGAAAGATGTTAACCTAGTGAGTCCGCTGCAGAGGCGGGACAGGGACATAGGGCCCTGCTGCAGGGTCAGATGTGGGTTTGTGGGCCTGAGATCAGCTTTGTTTTGGCTGTTCATCTTGTTGGATGTTTTATTCGCTGAGGTTCAGGTCCTTCTGCTGGCCTTTTCTCTAGGGAATGACCAAAATCAGCCCTATGGTAAAACTCAGAATCACAGAATCACTCAGTGAAACAAGTTGCCTGAGTAGAGACAACCTGATTGCAGACGTCCTCTGTCACTGAATGGAATGGGGGAGCTCACAGTAGTAACATGTGAGGGAAACGTGACCCAGCGCAGAGGTTTCTCGGCTCCAGACAGCATCACGTGCTACAACCAGTCCTCTTTCTGCCTTTCCCATGCTCTAGAGTGAAGGTGACCACAGCCCTGCTCGGTTTTAGGTGTTTTACAGGCATTTAAATGCATCAAAATCACATCTTGGAGACCTTTCAACCCTAACAGCACTGCACATGTGCTCCTGGACTTGACTGCATGTTGTGTGTGAGCTCCAGGCTTCCACTACAAGCAGTGTTCTTGCAGAGCCTGATAAACCCAAATAAAGACACAGAGACTTAGTACAAACAACACTCAAAGAAATAAATAGAGATAAAAGCTTTTATTTTCTTCTTCTTTTTTTTTCCTAATCATGACTTTAGTTAATTTTATCCAGCTCCACAAAACACAGAGTTATTGTTGTGTGTTCAGAGCGTGCTCTGCCTCGTTCCACGTAGGCAAATGACTCAATGCTTTTCTTTTAAGCTGTCGTGTCGAGAGGGTTTTGTGTGAGGCACTGGACGTTGTAACAACTCGAGAGCTCTTAAGCTTTTCCACTGTCGAGTCACTTGATATCTATTAATCATAAAGCAATATCGGGTTGAATTTACAGCCACAGCCCATTTGCAAGGATTTTTTCTTTGCTGGTTTTCCATAAGTGTGTCTGTTGCTACCTAACATGTCTTATTTTTAACATCATTCCTGTTCTGTGCAGCCTTCCGGCTGCTGCTCTCCATGAGTGGACAATAGTCTGGCCTTTGCACTGGAACAGGCTGCCCAAGGGGGTTGTGGAGTCTCCTTCTCTGCAGACAATTAAAACCCACCTGGATGTGTTCCTGTGTCACTTGGTCTGGATGATCCTGCTGTGGCAGGGGGATTGGACTAGATGATCTTTCGAGGTCCCTTCCAACCCCTAATGTTCTGTGTATACTCTGTGGTGATGGAGTCACCATCCCTGGAGGTATTCAAAAGGTGCATCGATGTGGTACTGAGGGATGTGGTTTAGGGGTGACTTGGCAGTGCTGGACCGAAGGTTGGACTTGATATCTTAATGACGTCTTTCAGCCAAAAAGATTCTGAGACACTCTGCTGTGTGATATTCTGTAGGGACTATAAAAAGAGTGAACCCACTGCGGTATGAATGTGTCCAGTGATGGCTTTTTGACTGCCATGTTGGTGTCCTCTTGTCACAGCTGGTTTTTCTCCCCTCCCAAAGCGTTCCTGAAGACACAAGGCTCACCTTCACAATGTGATACAAGCCATGGCTTGAAGTTTGCTTTCCTTTCCAACCTCTGTTTTAGAAAGATCCAGCTACTAGTGGACCCAGGGACTTGCATTAGTGCGTGGACTTTCAGATGTTGGTGTGAGTGGGTTGCCCAGGGTGGTGGTTGAGTCCCCATCCCTGGATGAGTTTAAAAGACGCTTAGATGTAGTGTTGGGTGATCTGGTTTAGGGGTGAACTTGTAGAGTGGGGTTGATGCTTGGACTTGGTGATCTCAAGGATCTTTTCCAACCTAAATGATTCTGTGACTCGTAAGTGCTGGAGAGATGGAGAACTTGTATGAGTGTACCCTCCTCCTGCCCTGTCCCTCGGCTCTGCACGTACTGGTGGGTTTTGCCGTACCTCGACACCAGGGAGATGCTTTTGGGTCAAAGATAGCCCACGCAGCAACATCTGGGTGTGAACGTGTTGGCTGAGGGGTTTCTCGTGCCGAGATCCCACAGTGGAGGCAAACCACAAGGTGGATAATTCCTCCTATTTTCTGATCAGTCCCTTGGCAGGGATCAACCCATTTTGGGACTAGCTGGGAATCTGGTTTTTAAGGATTTGTTGAGTCACTCCGTGCTCTATAAAAAGTACAAACACTGAAGTGTTTCTCACTCGTACCGGAGCGCGGTTGTGACTGTTGCCACGGTTTTGTTTGTCAGGTACCCACGCACGAAGGCCTTTGTAGGTTTGTAAATTTAACTTGAAAGCAAGTCAGGCTTTGATGGAGAAGGACGATTACAAGATGCAGGCTCAGTCCTCCTTTGCTCTGCTCAGAAATGTTGTGCTCGGGAGTGTTTTCTCTCTGGTGCTGCTTCTTTTCAGTGCCACGGGTAGTGGCTGGGGTAGAGAGTGATCTTTCAAGTTAATATGATGGTAAATGAATTTTTCAAATTAATATGATAGCAAATGCCTTTTTCAAATTAAGCTGGTGGTTAATGCGCTTCTCCTCTTCCGGAGCCCCCGAGCACATCCCCTGCCTGGTACCGTGCCTTATTCATAGCTTTCCTCGGATGCTCTGACAGCAAAAAAGATCCAGAATGGTTTGAAAATTTCGCTGTGTGCAGGAGGAGTAAAAATAAATCCGAGTAGATTGTTCTACTAGAAGAAGTTGTAGGTTTATTCTCCACGTCCCACCAGCAGTTAAAACCCCACAGCAGTGATCACACGTAATGCATTTTTATTTACAGATTAGTAGGCTCTGCTCTGACATATGACTAACGGGGAAGCCCCTCCCTTTAACAGTTGCATGTCATCTGCTCCAGAGAACTAATTACTTGGCAATTCCCATTTGATAATTCCCTCTTTATTTTCTGATGAGTTACTTAACAGTGATGAGCTTGTCGAGCAGAATGCCGTGTTTAATCTGCGCTTCAGAAACTCCAGCGTGGGCCTGGGGATAGATCATCCTTTTCCAAACCTTGTTTAGCCTTGGCACAGCAACGCCGAGACCCTCCCTCTAAGGCACCTCAGCGGTGGCTTTAAGGGGAGTGATGCTCAGCATTTGCAAAGGAAGGTTTGGGTTGCTGCAGCGTCGTGAGCAGGGTGTTAAATGCATCATTTCCCCTCCCAAACCAACCTCAAACCCAACATAATTCAGATGCTGAGAAGAGGAAGCTCCTGCCAGAGGTACCTTCTGCGTGGCATTTCTCCTCTTCCCTGAAACAATCAATTTAAAGGACATTTTATTCCTGAAAACACCCAAACCCCAGTGTTTCTTGTAACTGACAGTTTGCTGAGTGTCATTTTAATGTGAGATCACTGGGTTGTTACCTGGAGGCTTTTATTCTACCCCAGCCCCTTTTCACCTTCCTGTGCTCCAGTGGCCACAGCAGCCCGGGTTCCTGGCCGAGGGCACGTTGGGAGTCTCACTGATTACAGCAGCAGAGTGTTCCTCCAGGGTACCTCAGCTACAGCCCCAGGCGAGGGACTTGGTGGGGCACCCTGACATCAGCCAGCTCATGGCAGTCCTGGGAAGGTCAGAGTGAGTCTCTCTTGCTGCTCAGGAGTCAGATGTGGCTCTGAAATTCAGCTGTGTGAAACCACACTGCTGAATTGGGTTAAAATGTTGATGTAACCGAGATGTTTGTGACTAACTGGTGGCATTGCCCCACAGCTGCTCATACCTGAAGAATGTCAGTTTTGCTGCGGGCTGAGAACTGGGTTATTTTTTGTCCTTCTCCGTGAGTAAGAAGAGTAGTATTTTGTGTATGAGCTCACATGCCATTGCATCATCCCGCTTGCTGATTTATGAGATCCTCCCCGCGATAGCTCTTGGCCGGTCCTGGAAGCCGTGTCACTGCCTTGTTTTATCAATGAGAAGAATGCGCTTGTACATAGCTACATGTGGTTTTCTTCCAGAATTAATCAGAGGAGCAGTAACTTTGTGAAACACGTAATTCAGAACAGATTAATCTTCTTTAATTGTGCTCACCGTGTACTCCAGCTATAAACTCTTTTGAAAGGAGTATTAATCAAGCTGATCAAAGGTGGCTTGAAGTACAGAACTCAGGTACGAGCATGAATTCCTTTCTGCGTGTCTGTATGTTTGCTGCAGGTTGGGTGATTAGTTTTTGAGTATTTTAGAGACAAAAATAACTTCCATTTTGCTTTTGGTGGATTTTGTGGAGTCACATTTTAAAGGAGTAGATACAGGAGAGGAAACCAGGTAGAGGGAAGCATAATAAAAGCATGACAAAGTAAAGAATGAGAAGGAACTTCTTCACAGTGAGGGTGACAGAGCACTGGAAGGGGCTGCCCAGGGGGGTTGTGGAGTCTCCTCCTCTGGAGACATTTAAGACCCACCTGGATGTGTTCCTGTGTGACTTGGTCTGGGTGATCCTGCTGTGTTAGGGGGGTTGGACTAGATGATCTTTCAAGGTCCCTTCCAATCCCTAATGATTCTATGAAAACCCAACTGAAGATCATTGAACTATTTTTTTAATCTTATTTTTAATCCTATTTAGTTTTTGTAGTGACTGAAGGTATTTCAGGCAGTGCTGCAACCAGAAATCCCCAATAAGGACCAGGGAAGAAACACATCCGTGAGCACAATGTCCCAGCTGAGATCTGAGAGGTCTGTTTACACACCTGGGAGTTGTCCTCATGCAGGTCAGCCGGTACCATGTGGGGGATTGGACTGGATGATCTTTTGAGGTCCCTTCCAATCCCTCATGTTCTGTGATTCAGTGAGTGCTCTGAGCCTTGAGTTAACACAAGTTTTTAATGACATTGTAGTGTTTTAATATTTGAGTGTTTAAACAACAAGCAAAACCCAACTCGTTAACATATGGTGCAGGTTTCTCCATTGAGGTTTCTGCTCTTTTCTCCATGACACCCGAATGGAGTGGTGCCTCACCCCCTCTTACAAGTAAGAGGGCTAGCACATCCTAGATTTGTCTTCTCTTGTTCCCACCAGCTGCTCTGGGACGTGCTGGTGTGACTCCTCAGTGGTGGAACTGACCCAAGTTCAGTGGGTCCGGGCAAATGCTTTTTGCATCTCATGCTTTGCAGAAATGAGAAATTGCTTCATAGAGATTTTCATTAATGAAGTTGTGAGGAGGTTGGTGACACAGCAGTGCGTCTGTGCAACACGACTGAGCTCTGCTTTGTGAGGAAAGATGGTGACAGACAATCTTATGGACTAAGAATCTGTAGTTTAAATTTCACACCGTGTAGAAGTCTGTAAGCTGCTCCGTATTTGTGCAAGCTGACAGAATAACCCAGTCCTGGTGCCTGGTCCTCAGCTGTGAGAATGATGCAAACCCACAAGGGCATGTCCTTCCAGTTCTGGAGTCCCCAGTATCAGAAGGACATGGACCTGCTGGAGCAGGTTCAGAGGAGGCCACAGTGATGACTGGAGAGCTGGAGACCCTCTGTGGTGACAGGCTGAGGGGGCTGGGGCTGTTCAGCCTGGAGAAGAGAAGCCTCCAGGTGGACCTTATAGCAGCCCTCAGTACCTGACAGGGCTACAGGAAGCTGAAGAAGGACTTTTTGTGGGTGACTCTAGTGCTAGAACAATGGGGATGGTTTCAAGCTAGAAGAGGGGAGATTTAGGTTAGATCTTAGGAAGAAATTCCTCCCTCTGAGGATGCTGAAGCCCTGTAACAGGTTGCCTAGGGAGGTTTTGGCTGCTCCATCACTGGAAGTGTTGAAGGCCAGATTGGATGGGGCTCTGGTCAACCTGATCTGGTGAGAGGTGTTGCTGCCCATGGCAGGGGGTTGGAACTCATTCATCTCTGAGGTCCACAGAACCACAGAACATTAGGGATTGGAAGAAACCTCCAAAGATCATCCAGTCCAATCCCCCTACCACAGCAGGATCACCTAGACCAAGTCCAGGCAGGTTTTAGTCTCCTGAGAAGCAGACTGCACAAACCCCTCAGGCAGCTTCCTCCAGTGCCCCATCACCCTCACTGGGAAGACTTAAACCATTCTGTGATCCATCTGTTGGTCACCACCCGTTCATTTCAGTGCAGTGCAATGGTGGTTTCAAGGGGGAATGTGATGTGTGGTGTCTGAGGGAATTAATCCTGAGTGGAAGTCTGACGTTGGTTACAAGGCACCACTGTCCAGATGTTGTTAACTGTCAGAGAACAGCCAGAAAGGGCTCCCAGGAGAAAGAAGGTGGGTAGAAGGTTTATAGTAACCATGTGAAACATGTTAAACAGCAGCAGTGAAGTTTGCCCATGTTCGTAGAGGAGTCCTAGTCATCAAACATCGCGTTGGCTGTGTGGAATGGAACCAATGCAGATGAAGACGTGGTTCTGCTACGTGTGCAGCTCTGCTCTGAAGTGCCTTCATCAGAGCTGTCAGCTGCCTAGCTGTGCTCTCCAGGGCTGTTTCTACAGCTCAGCCAGAATGGCTCCATGAAACCAGAAGCAGTGTGCAGCTGGTGCTGCGGCAGGCAGGGTTTTTATGCTCCTTATCTCGTTTTATGTGAACTCCACGCGTACGGCGTCACACCGAGGAGCCTGGCCAAAGGCTGTCAGCTTCCCACCTCCATTGCTTACTTGGGTGGCTTAAATGGAACTGTGCAGGTGTAAATGTGATGTGGCAGAGCATGGAACCCGGGGTCTCTGAGGTGTTTTGGGACTCTGGACTTGGAGTTGTGGCTGGTCAGACACTGGGTATTTAGTGGCCAAGTTTGACAGGTTGTGGTTCAGCTTTTCCTCCGAGAGAGAACAAAAACTCAGCGAGGTGCCATCAGTCTCCTTCCCTTCTCACGCTGCAGGTGGATGTGTTGGTGAATCAGACTAATCTTTCTTTATGGAACCCAAGTGGGGTTGTCCCCTTTCATCCTTCCATCCCATTTTAACCTTTTCCCAACCTTTATTCTTTTATTGCCACCCAATTAATTTTTCTCCTCACCCCCTTCTCTGCTGCGATTCTCCCGTGCTCAGCAGTTCTCTCTGCAGCGTCTCTGACCTACTTGTAGGGCTCCCTTGCCAGGTTTGTTACCTGCACGACGTGACTGCGTGCTGGTCCCTTCCTCTGCTTGATTTCTGTGTGTCTGAAATCCATTTCTGCTCAGAGGGTTTCACTGCCTCGGTCGTTTTCTGCGGAACTGCACATTTGAATGTCATCTCATCTCCCTCTCTTCCTTCCTCGTTAGTCATAGCTGGATTCTGAGCTTTGCAACCCCAGTGATCTGCCCGGACAAGCCTTTCACTCCACACAACTTTCTCCTCACGGGAAATCCCCGTTATTCCTTCTCTGCAGCCTCACTGCAGGCTCCCGTTTCCCTGGTTGGATTTTCAGCCCCGTGTGCCTCTGCCTTCCAGCTGCAGCATCTCTTCAGCAGGATTTTGCTTTTCAAGCTTGTCAGCTGGTCTGTAACAAATCACTTGGGTGTATTTGCTGGTATGAGACTAGGTCCTGGCATTGTAGAAACACCCCCTAAATTACAAAAGTCATTCAGCTGCTTTTTCTGCATCACTGAATCACAGAACATTAGGGGTTGGAAGGGACCTCAAAAGAGCATCTAGTTCAATCCCTCCACCACAGCCGGATCACCTAGATCGTTGCACAGGAACATGTCCAGGTGGGTTTTAAACATCTCCAGAGAAGGAGACTCCACAGTCTCCCTGGGCAGCCCCTTCCGGTGCTCCGTCACCCTCACTGGGAAGGTCTTTTTCGTATTGATGTGGGACTTCCTATGTTCCAGCTGACACCCATTGCCCCTTGTCCTATCACTAGATGCCACTGAGCAGAGCCTGGCTCCATCCTCCTGACACCCACCTTTCACATATTAATAAACATTAGTGAGGTCACCCCTCAGTCTCCTTTTTTCCAAGCTAGAGCCCCAGCTCCCTCAGCCTTTCCTCATACAGGTGGTGTTCTTCTCCATCATCATTGTGTCTCTGTGCTGGACTCTCTCCAGCAGCTCTGTGTCCTTCTTGAACTGGGGGGCCCAGAACTGGACACAATATTCCAGATGTGGTCTCAGCAGGGCAGAGCAGAGGGCGAGGAGAACCTCTCTTGATCTGCTAACCACCCCCTTCTCATCCACCCCCAGGAGTCATCCCCTTTGGGTCATTTTTCATATGATAATGGGGTCACTGTTACTTTATTATCACATCACATGGGCTGCTCATCAAAGGATTCTTTTACCATGTTAACAGCAGCACTTGAAACTGTTAACATGTTCAGGCTTTAAAAACACTGTGTGATTTTCACGTGTCCCACCACCGGGACGGAAGCAGCAGCTTGGGTGGTTTTTCCTTGGTGCTGTAGTAACAGGTTGCAAAACTTAGGAGACACAACGTTAAGATAAACCAAAAAAAGAACGTTTGAGGAGCATTTCATTGAGAAAAAGAAAAGGAATGAACACACGATGCGTTTTGAGTGAGGGAAGAGTTCCTGGAGTGCTCAGAGAAGTACAGGAATGAGGCACCCACTGAATGAGTCAAGTTCACAGAAGGTACGGAGTGAAAAAATGTGAGGGTTGGGTTTGGGTTTTTTTTCTGTATCACTGTGTTTTTGCCAGCAACTGACTATTGGAATGATAATGCAGTTATAGTAGATTAAAAAAAACACACCACCCCAACCCAACAATTTAATAAGAATTTTGGCTGATAATTTTGGAGATGAAATGATTTCTCAAAAAACTTGGCATCGGAGTGGAAAACTGTCAAAAATAGCGCTTTTATCTGAAAATTGTCACCCCTTCCTGTTAAAAGTAACACCAGAAAAAGAGACGAGTGAAAGGATATCGGAGGAGAACACGCACTGCTTTTCCCAAACAGATTTACTCAGCGTATTTAACAATAGCGTGAGGAGAGTCGGTGCGGCTGGACACGTTCCTGTGCAACTTGGTCCAGGTGGTCCTGCTCTGGCAGGAGGACTGGACTGGATGATCTTTCCAGGTCCCTTCCAATCCCTAATGTTCTGTGAGTCCGTGGCTTCTGTCCATAGTTTCCCAAGGTGAGAGAAGCATCTGGATGAAAACCCAACCCAACTAAACCCAACCCAACCACCCGGGATGATGAGATGATCAGACTTGGTGCGGGTTGCTCGGAGGTCGGAGCTCCTCCTCGCGCACAAGAGCAGACTCCGTAGCGATGGGGTCCTCTGAAAGGCAGCGCCCTTTTAATCAGCAGGCGGGTCCTCTGCACATCAAATAATTAAAAATAGAGCAAAGTTTCTGAACAAGGCGTCTGGCAGAAGCGTCTGTACTTCCATCTGTGCGAGATTAGCAGAATGTTTCGTGGTATTTAAATAGCACAAGCTTTGCTCTCTTTTTTATTATTTGTTGTGCTGAAGACCTGTTTGCTTGTTAAGTGGTCTTTTTTGAATAGCTACTGGCAAGGAATCAGGAAAGTGTATGAAGACATCTTGTGCACACTGCAAATGCCAAACCGTCCCTTCTTCTGTTGTTGTTTTGTTGTTCTGGTGGGGGTTTTTCAGACGGGCACTGCCCTCACTGTTTGTTTGGTGAGAGCCGAACCACGTATTTCAGTTTTAGCTGTCTCAAAGGAATGAAATCTTTTGGCAGAATCCAAGTTTCTTACAAGTTCCAATTTCTTACCAGATTAAAACTTCTTCCCGGCCACTTTGTTTCAGAGGGCGTTTAGCACATGTGGTAGGAGAAGAGGCAACGGCCCCAGGTTACACCTGGCTTGGATGTGAGGAAGAAGGGTCATCAGGCCTTGGAACAGCCTGCCCAGGGAGGGGCTTGAATCACCACCCCTGAAGAAGGCCAATGGCATCCTGGCTTGTATGAGAAATAGTGTGGTCAGCAGGAGTAGGAAGGTTATTGTCCCCCTGTATTCGGCACCAGTGAGGCCACATCTTGAATATTGTGTCCAGTTTTGGGCACCTCAAGAGAAGAGCGATCTGGAGGTGCTGGAGCAGGTGCAGAGGAGGGCAACTAGGCTGATGAAGGGCCTGGAGAATAAATCTTAGGAGGAAAGGCAGAAAGAGCTGAGGCTCTTTAGCGTGAAGAAGACAAGGCTGAGAAAAGACCTCATCACTCTCTACAGCTACCTGAAAGGACGTTGTGGAGAGGTTGGTGCTGGTCTCTTTTCACAAACAGTTAATGATACAACAAGAGGGAAGGGGTTTGAGTTACAACAGGGGGGGGTTTAGACTTGATATTAGGAAACATTTTTTCCCAGAAAGGGTGGTCAGGCGCTGGAATGGGCTTCCTAGGGAGGTGGTTGAGTTGCCATCCCTGGACGTGTTTAAGGATCATTTGGACGAGGTGTTGAGGGATGTGGTTTAGGGGTGACCTTGTAAGGAAGGGTAGATAGTTGGACTTGATGATCCCAGAGGTCTTTTCCAACCAGAGTTATTCATGATTCTGTGAGGATCTTGAAGATCTTTTTGAACCTAAACCATTCTAAGTAAAAAAGAATCCGTGGTGTTGGTGCTAGGTGTGTTGCTGTAGCTGGCTGAGGGCAGTTCCACTACATGCAAATGCTGGGTTCTTGGTTGATGGTGGCTGGCAGGGAGCTGAGATGCTCCAGTGGGCGCAGAGGTCCTTTGTGGAGAGCCAGCACTGAGCCTTTGGACAATCTTTGTTGGTGGATAAGCACAGTGAATGAAGGTGTTCGTGGCGTGTGAGTGGAGTTTACTCCAGCCGGGTGGTTTGTTGCTGCTTTGTTTGGTTTCTTCCCTTCATACGTGCGAAAGGCTGTGGGGTGCGATGTGCGAATAGTGACCTGGGTCATCTTGTAACTGCAGTGCAGGACTTCAAAAGAAGTTGTGGTTACTACTGGGAGCAAAGCTGGTTGGCTAAAGTGTGTGAGCGCGGCGTGTTCCTGCCTCAGACAAAACACTGAGGAGCTGCCTCCTTGAACCTCTGCACTGGGTTCACCTCTCAGAGCTGGTGGCGCGTTACTGGTGTCCATCGTGATGCTTCCCTCCTAGTCCTTGTACTCAGAAAATACTATTGATGGGGTGTTTGGAAAAGCTTCAGCTGAAGTTGTGAATGAATTAACGCTGGCCTGCACAGTGTATCGTCCAGTGGAGTGAGTCTTCCTGTGTCTTCTGTGATGCTAGAGGTGCTTCAGAGACACAAAACCAGTGTGTTCAGCTTTGGCAATGCTGTGGTTGTGGAGACAAACACAATCATTCTGGGTGCAGCAGGAGATCAGCTTCGAGGATGCTTTCACGGGCTGGAATGGGGAGAACGCTGGTTGTGATGTTAGACTTACTCCTGCTAGTTTTCAGAAAGCCTTCGTGACAGGCTCCTGGCTTTGCCAGACTGGGTTTTGCTGTTTGTTATCTGTTGCGTTTCTAGCCCTCAGTATTTCACATAGGGACGTGCTACATGAAATAGCTGGTAGCCCTTGTTTTGCTGAGAGAAACCCAAAGCTTCCTTTGATGAGCCCTGCAAAAGCACCTGGTAGTGAAGCAGGTAAACTGGATTTCAGTGGAAGATGGTGGGAACCTGCTGATTTGTGTAAAAAACTGAGGGTTCTGGTGGTTGTCCACAGGTCTCCAGAGGAGATAGGGGATTGCCTTGTATAAATCAAGCTCTCAGCTGCCTGGAAAAAAAGTGTGGGCACTGTCCAAGTGTTGTAATGGAAATGCTGCTGACCAGCCGGTGTAGAGACCTTAGCAAGTATTTATCTAACTCCAAGACGCTGACTACTGTAGACATGTTGCTTTAGGCGCTGCTCCCGCTGGCGTTTCTCCCGTTGACTTTTGGAGGGTTAGGATCAGACCCCCCTGGCTCAAGTTAATTAAAACTGAGGGAAACGTGCACGTTCTGAAGTGAATCTCCAGATCTGGAGGGGGAAGCAGTGGAAATAACTGACCAGTACAATACTGAATGTTTATAAATATGTGAAGGGTGGGTGTCAGGAGAGTGGAAACAGGCTCTGCTGTAGCATCTAGTGATAGGACAAGGGGCAGTGGGTGTGAGCTGGAACATAGGAGGTTCCACATCAATATGAGAAGGAACTTCTTCCCAGTGAGGGTGACAGAGCCCTGGAAGGGGCTGCCTAGGGGAGTTGTGGAGTCTCCTTCACTGGAGACGTTTAAAACCCACCTGGATGTGTTCCTGTGTGACTTGGTCTAGGTGATCCTGCTGTGGCAGGGAGATCGGACTGGATGATCTTTCAAGGTCCCTTCCAATCCCTAATGTTCTGTGATTCTATGATCCTGCTGTGGCAGGGGGATTGGACTGGATGATCTTTTGAGATCCCTTCCAATCTCTAATGTTCTGTGATTCTGTGAGATGTTTAAAACCCACCTGAACGTGTTCTTATGTGACTGTATCTAAGGGATCCTGCTGTGGCAGGGGGATTGGACTGGATGATCTTTTGAGGTCACTTCCAATCCCTATTGTTCTATGATTCTGTGAAGTCCTTTAGGTACTGATCATTCCATACATGGAAAATAAAGCTTCCCTTGAGTTAGGTGGGATTTTGCATTTTGATCTGTAGTTGTAACATTGACTGTTCACGGGGGGTTTTTTGGTGAATTCCTCATCAAGCTGTTCCTTGACAAGGAGGAAAACGCTCCTATCTAATTAACAAGCACCTTTCCATCTCTGGCACATGGATTCATTATTTCCAGTTCGTACTGTTCCACAAGAGCTTCTCCAAACCTTTGGCAGCTCGGTGGGAAGGAATGGCAGCTCCGGCATCCGCAGCCCTGTGTGTTTGTGTTGCCTTTAAAGACATCTGCACGTTGTAATCAAAACAACCGCTTGCAGCCGGAGGTTTGTAACCAGGGTCTAGTTAATTAAAAAGAGAAAGAGACTCAATGAAGTACTGAGAGGAGGAAAAGAAAAAAGCAAAAATGAAAGGTTCTTTTTTTTTTGAGGGCAGTAGAAATGATAAAGGAAGGAATTACTATTCCGTAAATATTAAAGAAACACGGCTTGGTGGTTTAGTGAGCCATCAGCTGCTTTCAGTTAGGGGATATATATGGAACAGAAGTCTGAAGTACTGAACACTCTAAGTGGAATTGATATTCAGGGCTTCAGTTGCACTCCAGAAAAAGAATAAATGTGCAGCTTTGCTAAAAACAACAAAAGCCAATTTGGGGAAACGTATGGAGAGCTGCCGGAGAAGCTGAACAATACATCTCTGTGTAAAATTGCCTGTGACTGGTCTAAGTGCTGTTCTGTCACAGCCAGAGCTGCTGCCACTGTTAGGCAGGTAGCAAAAATTTACTGTTTAATATCTCACAGGTAATAATTGTTCTAGGTGCTTGAAATAGCACAGGAAACGCGGAGTCGCAAGGGTGACACTTCAGTCTTAATATTGATACCGAAACGGAGTCGCCTCAGAGAGAGCACCAGGGGGAAGGACAGCATTTGGGTTGGGTGGAGAGAGGGAAGAGCTCTGAAACCTCTCAGAGACGTGGAAAAATTGCTTTTAGAGACAGGAGGAAAATGAACTTTAGGGACTGCACGTTTTATATCCAGTTTTGGGGGCATCCTGTAGAGGTAAAGTTGGGAACAGAGAGATGTTCATAGAATCATTAGCGTTTGGAAGGGACCTCGAAAGATCATCTAGTCCAATCCCCCTGCCACAGCAGGATCACCTAGACCAAGTCATACAGTCTGTCTGGGTTAGAAGGGACCACAGGATCATCCAGTTCCAACTGACCTGCCATGGGCAGGGACACCCCAACCTAGACCAGGCTGGCCAGAGCCCCATCCAGCCTGGCCCTAAACACCCCCAAGGATGGGGTCTCCACCACCATCCTGGGCAACCCATTCCAGGCTCTCACCACTCTCACAGTGAAGAACTTCCTCCTCACATCCAGTCCAAATCTACCCATCTCCAGCTTTGGTCCATTCCCCCTAGTCCTGTCACTACCTGACATCCTAAAAAGCCCCTCCCCAGCCTTTTTGTAGCCCCCTTCAGATACTGGAAGGCCACAATAAGGTCACCTGGGAGCCTCCTCTTCTCCAGACTGAACAGCCCCAATGTTCTGCCATTGCTCTCTTCCTCCCACACTTACTTTCACTTCTTGATGAAGACTCTCTCAGAAAGGTTAATAGTAGAGGGCTGTAGAGTGTTTGGGTTCACTTGTACAAGAACAAGTTCATGAATAGTCCTTAAGGTCTATTCTCAGACTTACTTGAGATGGAAGTTGGCTTCTGCAGCATTGAGATTTGGCTACAGGTCACTGTTTAGGAGAGGCCTTTGTTTTTTAACATAAAGTAGGGCTGGCTTTCCCTTCTGTTTCACGCGTACATGAATGTGATCAGCATCCCTTACCCCAAGTTTAATAATAATCACAGAGACTCTTGGGTTGGAAAATACCTTGAAGATCATCAAGCCCAACCTTCAACATAGCACTGCCAGTTCACCCCTAAACCATGTCCCCCAGCACTACACCTGTAACATTCTTCTTTCCTTTCAACTGAACCTCAAGATTTAATGTCACACCTAAAGTTCTATCGCTAATGGAGACCACAGGAACCAAACTCTTCGTTGCCTTGCCTGGGTCTTACAAAACATCTGGTGAGATCAGGCGAACACAGCGGTTCACAACTCAGAGTGAGCTGCAGTCTGCCTGCCTGGTGGGACCTGAGAACTGCTGCTTCGTTGTGTTCCCAGAGTAACAGACTTCACCCAGAGTGGCTGCAAAGAGGGAGACTGGTGAAAACCACTGTTGATACTTGGCTGAGGAGAAGAGGCCAGTGCTGTGAGATTCTGCAGCAGTGTTGTGGGTGGTGCCCCACTGTTGGTCAGTCTCGTGGTAGCTTCTGGTGGGTGAGCTGGTAAGTCACTCAGCTGGTGGCAGTGCTGATAGGGACCCTGCTTTCTATAGTTCCTTATCATGGTGCCTTTGTTGAGCCAGTTTGGTTCTAGCTGCTTCAAGGAGTTTTCCTTTTTCGGGGGACAGGAAGGAAAAGTTTGTCACCGTCCTTTCTGAAAGTGTTTTGGTAGTTGTGACTCCTTTTTCCCTACCAAAAAAAAAAAAAAAAGAAAAGATATCTTGCACTTTCAGGCTGTCTAGTTTCAGATGTGATTAATGGTAACCTTTATCTCCAGAAGGCAAATGCAGTTTTAGCATCCTTTTGCACTGTATAATCGTCCTCTCTGCACAAGCTGCTTACTAGACCAATTAGAAAGATTAGGTCCGTGTTTCAAAACCGAAGCAGCGGGGCTGAAGCACAGTTCACCTTCTGAAAGACTTATGTTCTCATCCCTGGAGGGGCTGCAGCCTATTTGTGCCAGAGTGGCACCACTCTGCTTTGCTC
Source organism: Rhinopomastus cyanomelas (assembly GCA_013400115.1). Lineage (NCBI taxonomy): Eukaryota > Metazoa > Chordata > Aves > Bucerotiformes > Rhinopomastidae > Rhinopomastus > Rhinopomastus cyanomelas. The sequence goes on along the minus strand of VXBP01000096.1, from coordinate 177,468 downwards.
AGTGTAAGCAGCTGCTCTATTTAGTAAGGGAGGAGTAAAGGAGGAGAAGTCAGGTGGGTTGCTGGAACCGCTGCTGACTGTCTCATTGGTTTAACCTCCACACAGCCAAAGCCTTGGAGATGCCTTTTGCAGGGAGCTGTTGGGGAATCCTGAGACATCCTAAGAGTTCTGGAATTCCTTAGGGACAGTCTCATCTGCCCTAAGGAGACCTGGGCAAGGTAGTAACACATAGAGATCTTACTCTGTGGGGCCGTGCTGTTTGTAAGGTGACACACAGTGTGTACAGACTGGATGGAAAACACCATGCTGGAAGGGTTCCAGTTATTCACAGAATCACAGAACATTAGGAATTGGAAGGGACCTCGAAAGATCATCCAGTCCAATCCCCCTGCCACAGCAGGATCCCCTAGAGCAAGTCACACAGGAACATGTCCAGATGAGTTTTAAACGTCTCCAGAGAAGGAGACTCCACCACCTCCCTGGGCAGCCTGTTCCAGTGCTCTGTCACTATACTGAGGTCCTTCTGCCCAGTCAGAAAATGCTGGTGCCTGTGTGAGGATCCTCTACAGCTACAATGAGTGGAAGGTGACTCTCCCACACCTTAGGGTGTAACTGGTAAATTCCATTGTATGTTGTGGCCAGCAATTCACCCAGCTCTCCAGACCTCTGTTCTAAATAAAACCCAAGAAAATAAAGTACTTAGGAGACTTTGGCCTGTTACGAGATGGGTTGCTGTTGCAGATGATTTTATAGATCTGTTTTACTGCCTGATCCCTAACGCCAAGGTTTAGAGAAACATCTTGATTTGAACTGCCCAGAAGCAGAGCCCAAACTGGGAGTAATCACATCAAAACAAATTATGGGTTTTATGTCTTCTTTATTTCCGCTACTTCTTCAGCTGTTTTCCAGAGTATCAGCTACACTCTCTTCTCTGGAAGTGTTTGAGGCCAGGCTGGACGGGGCTCTGGACTACCTGCTCTAGTGAGAGGTGTTGCTGCCCAAGGCAGGGGGTTGGGACTGGATGATCCCATCCGACCCAAACGAGACTGTGATACTGTCAGTGGTGGGATAAGAGTCTTATTAAATGAGTCTTTTAATTGTTGTTTTCAAATGCTCTTGTGTAGCTGCTGTGGCCGGTGGATTGGACTAGATGATCTTTCGAGATCCCTCCCAATCCCTAATGTTCTGTGATTCTGTGAACACCGAAGTGAACTGTTACGACAACATTAATCTTCTGATTTAGTGCCTGAACCCGCTCCCTCGATGTTAGTGTGAATTAATGGAGTGATGATCAGATCTTTAAAGACAAATAAGAACCCCCTAAACCACGAGAGCTGACCAAGTTAAAAATATGAATGAAAAATGGTGACATACGGCTAATCCTCAGCTAATTTTCCCGGTGAATGGAGTAATCTTCCACGGAGCGGTGAGTGGCCAACGCGTTACCGTCCATCGGAGCCCTATTAATCCATAGATCACTGACAGAGCCTATGGTAACTGCTCCAAACCTTGCCATACACAACATGCTTTTATCTTTGCATTATTGTTTAAAATACATTCTGATGTGTCTCTGGGGATTTGCACGCTCCTGGAAGAGCAGTTTGCGCGGTGGTGTTTGCTACGAGTAGGGTACGTGGCCAGGCCGTACGCTAGCCACTCCAGCAGCGTGTGCTGCAGTATTTAAAGGACTTGTGCATTTGCATTTTAAAATACTTGTCATTTTTGGGAATACCCCCAGGTGCAACTGTCCACACAACTTCGCTTTCCTAAATAATCATTAAATATTTGCTTTCAAAGCTGAATCATGAGCCAACCCAGGGAGTTAGTTTCCCAGCTAGTGATTTTAAAACTTTACAGTCAGGATCGTGACGCAGAAAGTTGCTTCAAGTTGCTCCAGTGACCCAGAAAATTGCAGGTCCATGAGCACTGGTTGCTCTGCTCAAGGGTTTTTCTGCTGATGTGGGGTCAGGTTTATCCTGAGACCATGTGCTCATGGGTGCCCATTTCAAGATACCTGGAAAGCATTAAGGCAATTAATTGTTAAACCTGGAGTGTGATTAAACGCACCTCAAACGTTGCATGACATCCATAACCCAAAGTTTTCTGTCCTTCAGGAACATCACCCCTTTGGGATCCAAGTGGTCTTGTAGATACAGGAGCTCAAGGACAGGGTTTAGCCGTGGCCTTGGGACAGCTGGGTTAATGGCTGGACTTGATGATCTTGAAGCACTTTTCCAACCTAAACGCTTCTCTGATTCTGCTCTGTGCCCCTTGGGGCCATGGTGCAGGGGGTCAGAGCAGGAGCAGCAGGTCATGCCCGTGGGCTCTGTTCCCCTGGAGCTTTGGCAGCCTTGCCCACGCGTGGCAGCAGGGAGATGCGTGACAGGAGGTCGCTCAGGCGAGTGTTGTTCGTGCTAGGGCTTGTGGAGCCGTGCTGCAGTTGAAGTGAGCTGTATAATTAATATCATTTTGGCTTCCAGTCGGCTGCAGCAGTACCAGGAGGCTGCTTCTTCTTTGCATAACTTACTAGAAGAGATATTTTTGCTTTCCTACATTTACGCCTTATATAGAAGAACACGCGGTGTGGCTTTTTGTCAGGAGACAGCATGAACTGCTTTTTCCAGTGTCACGACCGGCAAGTGTGAAGGCTGCATCAGAGCGCCTTTCCCAAGCATCCTCTGGGCCAGCTGGGGAGCAGCACTGCAGGGCAGGCGCAGCCGAGCTCGGGGCAGACTCCCGCTGTGGGCAGCGGATGATTTTCTGTTGCATTTGTTAACAGCTGAAGTGGGGAAGTGGTAGGAGAAATCGTCCAGCCTGAAGGACGTGAGGTAGGAACGGATGGGAGGAACCCTGAGCGATACGAGGGAAGAAGTGCGCCAGGAGGAGGGTCCAGTAAGATCAAATAATAACAACACGCCCATAAAAGTGCAGGACCTTAAGTTTGAAAGGCTGACAGTGCTTACATGCTTGGCACGATTCTCATTTCTAATTCATCTACTTCCTTCAGGCTTCCTCCTGCCGGAGAGGTGGCCTGTGCACTGGCTGCAGCTGAAGGGTCCTGCTCTGGTCCTGCCAGCAGTGGCAGAGGACCACAGCCAAGGGAGATAGCGGAGCTCTTCCCTGGAGCAGTCGCTGCTTGGCTGGTGTTCGGGGTCATAGACTTCAGGCTGTAGGGCGTTAGAAATATTATCAGTCATGAAATACATTGTTGGAGCATTGGGCTGCATCGACTGCTGCTTTTAATAGGGTTCAGAGCCCACAGTTTTGGGAGCGAGGGGGTTTAGACGTGCACTTTGGTTAACTTGGCTTTGAAAAAGGAAGTTATTTCATGCTTTGAAGGGGGAAGAAACCAACAAAGACAGAACTGCAAGTCTCCTCCTTAAAGGTTTCTGCCTGAAATGGGAACAGCTCAGCAGAGCAGTTAAGTAAACACAGGCATAACTTGCTTATCTGAGACTCTGGCATCCTCTCCTCTCCCTCCTCTTGTTGTGTGACTTTTTTTGTGGTGTCTGGGCGTCTCAGTTTGTTCTCACAGCCTTTATGGCCATTGATAGTGGCCACCAAATTTTGAGGCTTCAGCTGAAGAACTTTATGGCCATTGATAGTGGCCACCAAATTTTGAGGCTTCATTTGAAGAACCTCACACCAGAGCTTTTCTGCACCATTGTAAATGAGATTTTGGAATTGCTGTCCAAAATGTCTTTTCCCCTCCAGCTCCCACTTTCTCTCTACGTCTGTTGTGGCTTGTCTGGAGAAGAAGCCTTGTGAGGAGTGGCTGAGGGAGCTGGGGCTGGTTAGGCTGAAGAGAAGGAGGCTGAGGGGAGACCTACAACTGCCTGAAAGGAGGTTGTAGAGAGGTTGGAGTTGGTCTCTTCTCACAAGGAACAGGAGATAGGACAAGAGGAAATGGTCTCAGGCTGCACCAAGGGAAGTTTAGGTTGGACATGAGGGAAAGCTTCTTGATGGAAAGGGTCCTCAGCCCTTGGAACAGGCTGCCGAGAGAGGAGGTTGAATCGCCACCCCTGGATGTGTTTCAGAGTTGTGGAGATGTGGAGCTTAGGGACAGGGTTTAGCAGGGGCCTTGGGACAGTTGGGTTAATGGTTGGAGGAGTAAAGTCAATTAAAAAAAAAAGAGAAAACACTGGGCCCCTTTGTCTGCCAGTTCTGTCAGACAATAGTGCATCAGGACATGGGAAATGATCTCAGCCCTATTTTTAGACATATTTTAAAATATGGTATTTCTCGATGAAGCAGTCTCGTGCACTACAACGCCGGTACACGCTGTTGTAAACACACTGCACCGCCCCAGTCATCTGGTCCATAAAGAGCTTCACAACTGTCTGAGTCTGCTCTTCTTTCCTGATGGGATGCAATGTGTTTACTAGTGCTTGAAAGCATGACCACATCAAGTAAATCTCCGGTATTTGGGCCGTAGCGTGCAGCATTATGCAAAGGGAAGATTGACCACACTCTGAGTTAAGCTACGATCCACTTTACTCTTGATTCCCAGCTACACTGAACCAACCAAACCATCGAAGGACAGAATTAGCAGGAGGGTTCCTCAGACAGTAAATTTACTTCCACTTTTGTCTGCATTATTGTCAAGAAGAGCACATCTCCTTGGGGCTCAGGCGGCTCATTACAAATGAGTCGTAAGACAAGAAGCAGAGAGCCTCTGGGTGTGGGAAGCCCAGCGACAGATGCAAAAGCTACCTGGCCCCCTTGGACGGCGTTGCCGAGCGGCATCGGGCTCCTCTTGGCTGCTGGTGCTGTTCATAGAGACTCTTCAGCGAGCGTTGTGTTGGCAACTCGACACAGAATGAATTTGCAGCGGTGACTCAAAAGGCTTCCCTGCCGTGAAGCATCTTGGTTGCGTGTCACGTTAGCTCTTTGCTGTTTTCACTCTGCTCTCTAGCAGTGAAAAGGTCAAGCAAAAGCAGTAGTGCAGGGGCTGGAGTTTTCTGAAGTGCTTTACAGCAGGGAGAGCGGGGAAGCCTCTCACAGTGGTCCCTTGCTCAGTAAGTTAAACCTTTTGTTCTTCATTTTCACAGTATTTTCTTTTTTCTTTGGCTGAATCCTACTTATCAGACGTGTGAAGTGACTTTGAAAGTATCAGTGGGCAGGGGCAGAGCTCCTCATCCTCACCTCAGCTTTCCCCCTCGCCCAGAGGGAGCCTTTGGTTTGGGAATCCATGAGAAGGATGGGGACAGACTTTGCAGCAGGGGCCATGTGCCAGGACAAGGGGTGATGGTTTAAACTAGAAATGGAGATTCAAACTAGATCTAAGGAAGAAGTTGTTTACAGTGAGGGTGGTGAGACCTCTGGCCCCTGTTGCCCAGAGAGGTGGGAAAAGCCCCATCCCTTGAACCATTCCAGGCCAGGTTGGACCTTGGGGCTCTGAGCAACCTGCTCTGGTCCCTGCTCACTACATGGGGGGTTTGGACTGGATGAGCTTTGATGGTCCTTTCAACACAAGCCATGGTATGGGTCTGTGGTGTGCCTAGGGTGTCTGTACCTGACACAGGTGAATTCAACATTGGTGTCACTACAGGGCATTAAAAACAAGAGCCGTATCCTTTACGGGAAGAGAAACACAGGAGCTGTGTTCTGGCTGCAGCTCAAGCTTTAACTAGTGCCACTGCCTTCGTCTTGATTCAGACTGAAGGTCAGAGCGTTAGAAAGTGAAGTGCTGAGTATTCAAATTTAATTTATAGCATTAAATTAGGAAGGCTCATAAGTTTAACTAGCCTTGAGGGCACTTAGCATTTCCTAGCCGAGGCCAAAAGGCCTTTCATCTGGTCAGCGGTTCTTGCATCTGGGCCTGACACCCACCACCTGCAATTTTCTCGTGCAGCCCACATGGCTGCCTTTCCCGCAGGTACGACTTTCCTTTGCTCACATCTTTTCATGCCTCATTTGCTACCTCTTCTGTTCTCAAAAACTGGCAGGATGACAGCAGGCAACTCCCTCAGCCTTTTGTGTTAGGACTAATCCTCGGGGTTCTTTTCTGATGTGTCTCCAGGAATATGTGTTCATCTGATTCGGATTGTGTGTGCAGATCATTTCCCGAGCCTGCTCTCTCTTACAAGGAAATCGTTGTAGAGGTGTCCACGAGCACAGAAAATGTCTTGAAAACACAGATGTGCTTTGGCACACGCCAGGGAGCTTTGTGGAATCTCTACCTTTGGCACCGCTCGGCTCGCTCGGCGCTTTCCAAGTGACAGCTAGGTGACCGATCGCTGAGCGGGTTGTGGTAGTTCACTGCTCTGAACTGTGGTTCCGCTTTGCCACAACAGACAGATTCTTATTTTGATTTTGGATTTGTTTTCACTTCACTCTTCTTGTAACTTAATGTGTGATTTAATTAAGATTTTTGTCACCGTGATTGATGGTTGCTTTATTTGATACCTGTTTATAGGCATTTATTAATTAGTTTTCTCAGTGTACTGATGTATTTGTCAGAAGAGAGCGGCTGTTATTCCTTTTGTCAATGAAAATGAGGCTATAAATGACTGTAATTTTGGGCTATGTTTCTGCTTTGAGCAAACACTATTCCCTCGGTGAGTTTTCTGCTGTGGAAAACTGGGTTACGCATAATATATTTTAGAGAAGACCTGTCTGTGTTCCTCTGAAGAGGAATGACATTGTGCAACGCCTCAGAGCTCTCAGAAGAATCAGATCTTGTAGGGTTTTATTCCAACTCTCCTCAGCATCTGCAGAGTCATTTCTCCTCGTTCATGTAGGGTAGCAGAAAGGGTTGTCTGCAGGTTCTGTTCTTGAGGTGCTCGTTCCCCTCTACTCTGCCCTGGTGAGATGGCATCTGGAATATTGTGTCCACTTCTGGGCCCCTCAGTTCAAGAAGAATTGCTGAAGAGAGTCCAGCACAGAGCCACAGAGATGATGGAGTAGAACACGTGCTTCATAAGGAAAGGCTGAGGGAGCTGGGTCTCTTGAGCTTGGAGAAAAGGAGACTGAGGGGTGACCCCATTCATGTTCATAAATATGTGAGGAGTGGGTGTCAGGAGGGTGGAATCAGGCTCTGCTCAGTGTCATCTAGTGATAGGACAAGGGGCAATGGGTGTGAGCTGGAACAGAGGAGGTTCCACATCAATATGAGAAGGAACTTCTTCCCTGTGAGGGTGACAGAGCCCTGGAATGGGCTGCCTAGGGGAGTTGTGGAGTGTCCTTCTCTGGAGATGTTTAAAACCTGCCTGGACATGTTCCTGTGTGACTTGGTCTAGGTGATCCTGCTCTGATGGGGGGATTGGACTAGATGCTCTTTCAAGGTCCCTTCCAATCCCTAATGTTCTGTGATTCTGTGATACCCCACTTCTGTAGGGTGGGATGTGAGTGGTTTAATGCCGCGCACCTTGTTGCTGTCACCTACCAGGTTCCTCTCTATGTCTGCTGCTGGTGAGGTCTGGGGCTGGTGACACTCACAGTCACCAAGGATCAAACCAAAAGTCCCAGGGACGTGTCACTTTGCATTTCACTGAGAAGTACAAAAGGATTTAGCAAAATTATGACTGAAGAGTAAGCTGTGCGAGGAGGGATGGATCTGATCTCTTCTTCCCTGCTAAAACCATAGCGTTAATATTCCTAGCAGCATCACCAAGCCCTGCAAGTCACTTCTGGGTTACATTTACCAAAGGCACCAAGTGCTGTTTGATTCCAGGTTGTGTTACACAACGGAGCAGCGATTGCCTCAGTGAAGCACATCTGCATTGCGAGAGGAAACCCTCCTGGGAAGCAAGTGCATCTTCCGCAGAAGTCGGAGCCAGGCGTGGGCAGGGCTCTGCAATTTTGGCAAGTGGAGGAAAAGCTGCCTCCCTTTTCACTTGCCATGGAACTTACCCTTTCTCTCTGTTCCAGGCATCAGCCACTGCCTCTGACTTCTGCTTGGGGCTGGTGTGGGGCTGGGGATATTTTCATCGCTTGATTAAAGCAGGAATTCTGGCTAACCTGGTTGGCTCTTAGGGAGCAGCAAGGAATCAAACAACATCTGGAAGAGCTATGAAAATGTTTTGCTTTTAGTAAAATACCCAGCCAACCAACCAACCCAAATCCACCCCACTGTGGCAGCAGCTTCTGTAACAGATGTGTCGACAGCAGCTGATGGCAGGTACAGAATTCTTCTTGTTTTTATGCCGTGTTTCAGTTTGGTTCTTCCAAGCATCTCCTTGCTGGAAGCAAAGTCAGGCTCTTGCTGTCTCAGTTCAGCTGAAGTTCTTGTCGTAAAGCCCAATTATCAACCCTCCTGTTCCTCTTATCAGCATGCATTACATTTTTATGGCAGTGGTTAGCAAAGACTTTCCAACAGCACCTATCACAGCGTCATTGGACCTCCCTTGGCTCTCCACTTTACTCTGGGGCTCTGTAGGTTTTCTGTCACGGCTTTCCTTGAAGCAGGCTGGGTGTCTGGTCAGCAGCTCTTTAATGTGGGTGCTCAGCATTTCACCAGCTGCTATTTGAGGTAGTTGTTCATGGTTCTGCTGTTAAACTGCAAGACCCGAGTGAGTGAGATTCCCCAGGGGTCTGTCCTGGCTTTGGTAACACTCACTGTTTTCATTATGGAAATGATCGATGGAGCAGACAGAGCAGTTAGTAAATTTACATAGGGTAAGCAGCACGGAGGGGGGCTGCAGGCTCCTCGGAGAGTGTGAGTAAAGTTCAGAGCTGCCCTGGCTAACTGGAGCAGTGTTTTGGGGAAAAAAAACAACCCAGGATACAAACTCAGAAGCCCCAAACAGGGATAAAAGTATCCAGTTGCATGACACAGGATGGAGAATGGCTGACCTGACAGTGGTCCTACAGGAGATGGTTTATGAGCTGCAGCCAGGCTGTGCTGGAGGAAGTTTGGCCTGGGTGAGTTGAATGGGGTGTTAAAAGTCACAGCTGATTTCCAGACCACCAGAGAAAACCAGCCAGCAGCATGTCCTGCTTTCCTGTCACCAGGGAGTTGGGCTGCCAGGGCTCTGCTGAGTGGGCAGCTTTCCCTTCCTTCCTGACCTCCTTTGGCCCCAACCCTGGACCAAGGGACTCTGCAGCTCCGTAGGCAACACCTGTGGGGAAGAGCCCCCCGATCCCTGTGTGCAGGACGGCACAGAATTATGGAATGGGTTAGGCTTGAAAGACCTTTAGGATCATCGAGTCCAACCCTTAACCCAGCTGTCCCAAGACCACTCCTAAACCCTGTCCCGAAGCTCCAGATCTTTGAAACACATCCAGGAATGGTGATTCAACCCCCTCCCTGGGCAGCCTGTTCCAAGGCCTGATGGCCCTTTTCATGGAGTTTTTCCTCAGGTCCACCCTAAACTTCCCTTGGTGCAACCTGAGATCATTTCCTTTTGTCCTATTGCATGTTCCTTGTGAGAAGAGACCATCTCCCAACTCTCTACAACCTCCTTTCAGGTGGTTACAGACAGCAATAAGGTCTCCCCTCAGCCTCCTTTTCCTTATTCTAATCAGCCCCAGCTATGTCAGTCACTCCTCACAAGGTTTGTTCTCCAGACCCTTCTCCAACCTGTTCCAGCGCCTCAGTGTCTCTCTTGTATTGAAGTGTCCAAAACTGAACCCAGTAGCTGAGATGTGGCCTTATGTCTGAGAACAAAGGTGATCAGAGACCAGAAGCCATGGGTGTCATCCAAGGAACAAAGTTTCACCGTGTCTGCCCCTCAACAAAGGGCAGGTTTGGGGTATGTAAAGAGAAAGCGTGAAGTAACCCGACCACTCCACTCAGTGCTGGAAGTGACTCAACATGTAGTTTGATGCAGGACATAGTCAAGAGCCAGCTGGATGGCGTCCAGGGAGAAAGCAGTGAAAATGATCAAAGATCTGGAAAACAAGACCTGGGAAAGAAGATGAAAGAATTGGGATTGTTTAGTCTGCAGGGGAGAAGGCCAGGAACAGACATGAGAGCAGTGTTCAAGTATGTGGAAGGGTCCTACAGACAGGAAGGGAATAAACTGGACTGCAGACTGCTGGGGTTAGCATGAGAAGAAATGGGTTTAATTGGGAGGTGGCAGGACTTAGGTAAACATTTAAGAAAGCTTTCAAGTTGATGAGAGCATTTTGCTTTTGAGAAAGCGGTGAAGCATCGTCATTGAAGGGTTTTATAAAACGGAGAAGCCTCCTCCAGGAATATTTCAAGCCTTGCTTTGGGGAAGGAGGTGGAATTTGTGCTGCTGAAGGTCATTTCCTGGGAAACACTGAAGAATTTTATTTATTTATTTATTTGGGGTGATCCTGTGGACTTGGGTAATCTCTACTAACGCAGGAAATGACTGAGGCTAGTGGCGGTTTGTCACCGCGACCCGCCGGTGGCACACGGACAGCTGATCTGTGCGCACAAACCCGATGACGATATCATCCTTCTGCTCTCTGCTCCAGTTTGAAAAAAAATCAAGTATCAGTGAGTAAGCTAATTTTACTGGAATGTTTCAGAAGCTGTTCCTGTAAATACATTACTCTACACAGAAGCAGAGGAAGTGATGCTGGTTAGCTCTGCCCAATCAAGTATTGTGCAAACACAATGAGTAGCTGCTGATATGCAGCGTGGCTGTAGTAAAGCTGCACTGCTCACCCCAGGAGGGGCAGGAGGGACTTTTACACCGGAGGCTGGCGGTGTGTACTTCTCTTTGGTGGAGCTGGGGAGCAGGCGGAGAAGAAGCAGCTGTTAATTACCTCATGGCTATCTATATACGGCAGTCGTTCTTCTCCCTTGTCTTGCTGCGTTCGGTGCGTGAGGCAGCAGCTGAAGAGCAGACCTCAAACTTGGCTTTTGCTTCTAAAGTCAAAAAGCACTTTGGCAGCTCCTGCAGCCACCGTGGTTGCATCTCCCTGTGTGTTTGCTGGTCGTTGTATGGGAGCAACGCAGGGGAAGAGGAGAGGTCCTTTCCCACAGTGCAGCCTCCTGCTTTGAGAGGTAGTTTGCAGTGCCCTGGTGGATGCTTTTCTTCTTCTTTTCTTCTCGCTGGAGGGTCACCTCCATGTCTTCCCAAGCATCTACAGGTCCCCCGAAGCCTTGTAACTCTTGTTTCTGCTATAGAACAACAACAACATAACATTCTTCTCTTTGAAGCAGTGTGTGCAGGGCAGGGAGGAGGAACTCTACTGCTGTAGCTGTGGAAACAACCTGGGTGGTGGAGCTGCTCCAGGACATCAGTGGATAGACTCCTGAGAGGGTAGGGCCAGGCAGTTTGGGTCTCCAGAGCACAGCACCCAGCTCACAGACCTGTCACTGTCATCCTGTGACTAGGAGCTGGCGCAGGACAGTGCAGAGTCACCATGTGCCCAGCCCGGATTTAGCAGGGCTTATCGTAATCCTGGCAGGATCCACGCTAACCCCGCCGCTCAGACATTACGTCCACATCGCCGGCCCTGTGGCTCTGGCCCCGCTAGTGCCAAGAGACCTGCTGCTGAGGGCCAGTCCTGGTGCTTCTGCACCTGGAGGGACTGCCCTGAGTGCTCAAGAGTTTGCTGGCCGTTAGCTCTTAGCCAAAGGTTCCTGCTGTGCCCTGAGCAGACGTGGTGACACGTGGTCATACATGTTTGTAATTTAGCCTCTTGCCCTTCTTAATCTGAAGCGTGTTTGTCTCTGTCCCACTATATCTGCCAGCCATCGGCCAGCTAACGTTTCTTCTTGAGTGTCCCGTCGCGTGAGAAATGAATCAGCACTGCTGCTCCTCCGCCGGGTTCTTCAGGGGGATTTAATTGCTGCTTTCAGTTGTGACTAAACTCAGCAAGCAGGAAAACTTCATTCAAACATTGAGCTTCTAGTTTTGCATTTACTCTTTCGTCCTTAAGGAAGGGAAGGCTTTCAGTACTTGAAAGTCTTATTTTAGACTACATGATATCTCTACAGCTGTTCCACCAATATCAGCGGGACTGGACTAGATGATCTTTCGAGGTGCCTTCTGATCCCTAATGTTCTGTGCTTCTGCTCCAACACATTTCTGTGGCCCTCTAATTTTTATGAGTTTTGGGGTTTGTTTTTATTCTAGTGGGTGCATTTTCTGTTCACTGGATTTTTTGCATGTGGCTCATGTCAGGCCATGTTCAGTTTCAAGTAACTGAAAATAGGGGCTGGGAAATAGGAGGGAAAACATAAAATGAAATAAAACATTTAGTGCTATGATTAAGCCAAGCTAAATCATTCTGTAATAAATACATGAGAGAGGAGTCACTTGTATGTCTGTACACAGGAGGTGGTGACCCATCTCCACTGTACTCTGAGGGAACAGGGTTGTGTAGTAGCATGAGGGGAAGAACAGGGTTTGGGGCTTTGCCCTTGTGTTCTCAGTCATCTTCTCGGATCTTGCAAGTGACTGCACTTGAGTGGTAACTGAGGAGCTGACACTGAGCACTGTGGAGAGCTTTGAGGAATAATAGTACTTTCTTGATGTGCTCAGGGAAAGGCAAGCAAAAGGCTTCCTGGCTGTTTTGTGCCACTTCAGGGCTGCAGGGTGGCTGTTGGTCCCGTGGAAAGCTCAAGGCATGTGTGGATCACGTGTAGTAACACTAGTCGCTTGTGGAGTCTTGGGGGTCTCTTCTGAGGGAGCTCTGCAAGCATGAGCTGGGAGTAAAGATTCTGGACAAATGGATGTCATCCTCAATGGTGTGTGTGCAAGGCTGGTTCTTGGAAGGTGGGGAACTGAGGATGTGCAGCCTCAGCCAGCTCCTGCTGCACACACTGGCTGGCGTTGCTCCTGCTCTTGTAGAAGTTGCTTCCTCAGACATATACTGTGCTGGTTAACTCAGCAACACGAGCTGTGCTCTGTGGCTTACACCTTCCCCTTCTGCTCTCCTAGCCTGGCCCCCATCCTTGACCACCTTTGCAGGGTGTTACCCCCGAGGTGTGTCTTGCACTGCAGCTTGGACCTGAGCAGGTGTGCTCAGGTGAGCATTGCCGGGGGGCTGTGATTCGTCACCGTTGGGCTGCTTCTGTGCCTCAGGGCCTGAGAGATGGGTGGTGGGAGCTAAGCAGCTGCAGGCTGACAAGGGATCCTCTCAGAGCCTGAGTTCTGGTAACAGTTTGCTGCTAATTGTTGTCAGTGCTGCAGGTCCTCATGCAGCTAGTGCAGAGCGTTTCAGGAACCACCCGCAGAACGTGTAGAACTGCTCAAAGAGAGCCAAAGGGCCATGGACTGTGAAAACCAGCAGTGAAACGGGGCTGCAGCTGTTTCTGCATGGCCAGGCCCTTCGAGGGGTAACAGACACATTAGACTATGAAAAGACAGTTTCTGCATCAGCTTCCACGAACACCATGAGTTTATTTACTTATTTTAAACCAGAGAAGCTGCAATCGGGACTGTGTTTGTTTACAGAGCTCCAAGGGGGAGGCCAGTGCAGTGGTTTGTGGTCACGAGCCTGATGAACCAACTGCTGCTGCAGCCAGCGGGTGAGTGGTGGGCAGGGTGGGGTGGACTTGCCCAGAGAGGGGGTTGAACAGCATCCCTGGATGTGTTTCAAAGCTGTGGAGATCTGGAGCTTAGGGATAGGGTTTAGCAGTGGCCTTGGCCAGTTGGGTTAATGGTTGGACTCGGTGAGCTTGAAGGTGTTTTCCAACCTAAACGAGTCTGTGATTCTGTGACTTCAGGAGCCCCCGAGATGCAAACTGTGGGCAGCCAAGAGAGGACCTTTGGCCAAGGAGCACAGAAAGCAGCTGCTCTGCAGGCAGGGCAGAAAATGGAAGTAGCAGCGAGCGAAGCCTCTAGACAAGGTTAAAACCAACAGGAAATGAAAACTCACTTCACTGTTTTTCTTACAGGCTGACCGCCCTCCTCCCCTTTGCTAACGCTCGCGGTGTCCCTAGCAGGGCAGTTCCTCTCCCTCCTGCGTGCACGGCTCACGCCGGGGCTGGAGAACTGTGTGAGCAAAGTGCAGAGCTGAGCTGCTGTTGCTGGGGCTGCGTGAGCCTTGGCTCTGGGTCCAGCTTTATTTTAGATGCACAGTCACTGTCATTATCTCCCTAAAGCTGCGTTTGAGAGCAAGGACGTGTGTCATGAGGGAAGGTTTGGCTCTTCCCTGTGTCTGTGCCTGTTAATCTGTTACAACAGCTCTGTTGCTGTGCACAGTGTGTCAGGCTCAGCAGCTGCTCTTCCCCGACCTACCTGCCAACTCCTGGAATCTATAAATAAGGATGTGTGGAGCAGCGGAGGGGGAGCAGACACACCTTCTAATCCATTCAAACAGTCGGACACAACATCCTTGTTTTGGTAGGATGGATTGGGAAAAATGAAGTGTATAGCTGTCTGTCTGGAGTAAAGGGACTCTCTCCTGAGTAGAACAGCTGGCAGGTGGCTGTGGCGAGAGCAGGTTTGCTCTGATTTGTGCTGGTCATGCTATGGGCTACACAGAAAGAAAGCGAAACAAGTCATCTTTCATCCCCTGCAAATGCAGAACTTTGCCAAGGTTTGTTTCGTTGAAATTAGATGAACCCAGTGAAGTGGGATCACAGGTCTATAAATAGGATATTTTACTTTCCGTTTTGCCCCTTGCAGGCAGGGTGTAGTTTTACCTCAGCCAAGAAGCGAGCTGAAAGATGATTTGAGCTTCGCGTTACGTCTGTGTCCGCTTCGGAGCTCATGGCAGAGGGCCCTCGGCTTTCCTGCAAGTACAGTGAGTGGAAATCCTAACTGTAAAGCACCTCAGGGTGCTGCATGGTCAGGGCAGCAGCTTCATTGTGCAGGTAATGTGGCCTTGTGTGTGGCTCTGGTTTCTGCTACCCAAGAACACGCTGCCTGGGCTCTTGGGGCTGTAAACGTTCTGCTCTCGCAGCAAAATGAGGTTTGCAGTCCTGAGCAGAAAGCTGGAGCTTAAACCTGGGCTTTGAAAAGCCACTGAGCTGCAGGTGCAGTGGATCTGGACAGGTTAGACCTGAGGAACCACTTCTTTGTGGAAAGGGCCATCAGGCTGCCCAGAGAGGGGGTTGAATCACCATCCCTGGACGTGTTTCAAAGTTGTGGAGATCTGGAGCTTAGGGACAGGGTTTAGCCGTGGCCTTGAGACGGTTGGGTTACTAGTTGGACTTGATGATCTGGAAGGTCTCTTCCAACCTAAAAGATTCTCCAATTCCTGGCTCTGCAGCTCTGTGCTGAGGAGGCAGAAAGGGGCTGGGGTGGTGGGAGGCTGCAGCCTCCTGCCCTCGATCCCCACAGGGAGAGCAGTCTGGCCAGCAGGAACAGCAGGCCTGGCCGTCAGCCAGGGCGAATGCCCCGATCCCAGCGACAGCTTCCTTCCCCCTTCTCTTCCTCCCCACCCCGCAGCTGGAGTGGTTTGGAGGGTGGTGGCTGGGGCAGGGTGCGTGTGTGCTGGATTGGGGGGTGAGGGTGATGTGTCCTCTTTACTCTGCTTTTTCTGTGCTTTGTTTTTTTTTGCCTGTGGATCTGCCTGCACCTGTTCTGCCGCTTTTCCAGCGGCATTCTGTGATCTGCGGGTGGCCAGTGTGCGGCAGCTTGGCACGGCCAGCTCTGAGAGCAGAGGAGACCCATGTCCTGCAGGGCTGTTTTAGTAAAGACACGTCCCATCTGCTGCTCCTTATCGCCGTGTTGATCGGAGCTGCTGACTCACGCAGTGTGGTCTGCGCTGCTCTCCTCACTGTCACGCCGCGCTGTGGGTTACCTTTACTATGACTCACGCTTGTTTTTTCACTCGACAAGTGTCAAGCCAGAAAACAACCCAGTGTTGTCCCTCTCCCCTGTGCTCTGTCCATTTGCCTCCAAGTCTTGTCCCCCGCCATCATCTTGTCCTTCCCCTTGAGGAAACCACCTGTAACAAAGGTTTAAGCTGTTGAATTTTATCTTCTGTAGCATCTTTGTGCTGTGCACCTATGAGCTTGGCAGGCTCATCCTAAAATGTGGTAGTTCCTCTGAGTTACCTTCACAGGGGTCTCCTTCTCTGGAGACGTTTAAAACCTGCCTGTGTGACTTGATCTAGGTGATCCTGCTGTGGCAGGGGATTGGACTGGATGATCTTTCGAGGTCTCTTCCAATCGCTAATGATTCTATGAGATCTTTCCGATCCCTAATGTTCGGTGATTCGATTCTGATTCTCATTCTCTGAAGACGTGCGACTCCTTGGCTGGGCTGTTCTTCTAGGAGAAGAAACCATTAACTTAATATCCAAGACATTAAATCTACTGTAACCCTGACTGACTGATTTGGCCTAGGTGATCCTGCTGTGGCAGGGGGCTTGGACTGGATGATCTTTTGAGGTCCCTTCCAATCCCTAATGATTCTAAGTTGCCCTAGTGGAAGTTTAGGTTGAACATGACAAAAAACCTCTTCATGGAAAAGACCATCAGTCCTTGGAAGAGGCTCCCCAGGGTGTGAGTTGAATCACCATCCCTAGATGCGTTTAAGAAACTGATGCTGAGGTCTGTATCTTCCTGTCCTGAGCCCGTGGTCACATCAAACTTGTTCTAAAACTAGCAGTTTGGCTGAAATCTGTTTGCCTGGAGTAAACCTTGGCTTGTGTGTGATGGCTGTGATAACTGCTTTGATATCATAGGAACTGGCCTGGAAAAGGAGGACAGAAATTCTAGGAAAAACTTTTGGAACAGGAAAGTGCTAAATGCCAGGTTTTTTTAAAATAGAAGTTTTACTCTTATTCTTCTAGCCAAGCACTAGGCAGGTTCAGCTTGCTCTGTCAATTTTCTTTTCTAGGAACAAAATTAGACCCTTTCTTCACTGTCGAGACACAGAAATGATCAGGATGTCTGTCTTTATTTTAGTCTTGTGTGTAGAAAATGCTTTTCAATACTAAACCTGTAACTTTTTGTTAGACCAAACTTCTTAAAATTCTTCCGAAGGCTGAGTGTGTCACAGGTTTATCTTTGGACATGGCCTTTGAAGCAGCATCACTGGATCAGACAGACAGACAGGCTGGTAGAGTTCAAGTAGTGATTGGACTCGTTCTCAAAGGTTTTCCAACCTAAATGATTCCATGAGGCTGTGATTCTCTGTGCAGATATATTATCCTTTCCCATTCCCATCTCTCCTTTCTCTTTAGCTTGAAAACCTCTTGGTTCTGTGAATTGCTATTTCTGGGTGTCCCTGGTGGGAAGCTGCCAGGCTTTGGTGCTCCCTGGGGTCAATAAATGGGGTGACTCGCTGTTGTAAGCAAAACAGCCTGTTTCTGTGGAGCATCTTGTTTGCTTGTGAACTTGAATGAAACCACTCCATCACTCCAAACCACAACTGTATCACCCTCCTCCACAACATGTAGCATCCGAGTAGGAAGTAGAGGTTGCTTATTTGAGTCCTCAACCCTGGACAGTTCACCTTTGCAACAAGATGGCCCATGTGGTGTCCCTGACCTGCTGCAGGTGGTGCTGAGGTCCATCACAAAAATCACAGAACTTTAGGGATTGGAAGGGACCTCGAAAGATCAACTAGTCCAGTCCCCTTGCCAGAGCAGGATCACCTAGACCAGGTCTCACAGGAACATGTCCAGGCGGGTTTTAAACGCCTCTGGACAAGGTGATTCCGTGACGTCCAGGTGCCAAGGAGATTGGTGCTTAGCACTGGAGGTCCATCTGCCTCCCAGTCACGCGCCGTGCTGAGCCCTTGGGAAGACAGTGGTTTGGGGAGACTTCTCCATTTTCTGGTTTCACTCGGAGCACAAGGGAGGAAGTGTGAGTGTGCTGAGCCCTGCGGCCAGCTCCTACTGGGCAGCTCTTGGCAAAGGTGAGGCAGCGCATCTCCAGCCTCGGGACAGCGGGCAGGATCAGCACAGGCTTAGGTTTACTCCGCGGCTTGTTTTACCCATATGCAAAACAGATGTGTAATGATACCTGCCTCAGTTGTGGAATCGAGGTGTAATTAATTAATTAATTGATGTTCACTAAATGCCTCGAGATCCAAGAATTCCCTGCTTGTGCCCCGCAGCAGCAGCAGCACTTTGAGGCTGGAGAACCATCTCCCCTGCCCTGATGATGATGCTGATGGGGATGCTTCCCAAAAGGAGAGGCTCCAGCTCTCCTCACGTTGTTGGGTTTGTGTGAATCGTGTGGCTTCTGCTTAAATAAACGAGTAAATAAATAAAGAAGCGGGGCGATGCGCTTAATGCAGTCAGCACGTCGGGTGCTTGCCAGAAGGATTTCACAAAGCAGCGGCACCGGGTTGCCAAATGTCATGTCTTCTCTCTAAAGTGATTCTTTAGGAAGCAGAGTTGCACTGGGAAAGAAAAAAAAAAAGGGAGAAGAAACAGAAAAAAAATGATAAAAACTCAGTATAAAACGTTTTCTCAAACATCTCCCCCACTCTGGGAGAATGTCTGGGCCATGTCCTGGTGGGATAAAGGAGTCTTCTTTTTATTTCCTCTTAAAAGCCCCTCTCTCACCTCTGAGAGTCGCTACCCGAGTGACTCTGCCTTGGCAGAACTCAGCTGAGATTAGCAGGGGTGTGGGGCGCTCATCTTGTACCTGACAATGTTTGCCAGCAGATTCTGGGTGGGGAGAAGGCTGTTCAAACAGCGTCTCGCTGCCAGAATGTTCATTAGTTTGATGTGATTAATGATCCAGAGGAGCCAACGGAGATTTTTCTTTTTTAGCAGGGAGCGTGCAGGAGGCAGCAAAGCTCAAACATCACAAGTCTGTAAATGCTGATGAGCACTGTGTTGAGAGAGCTTGTGCAGGTCCTACATTGAGGTGTCACCTTGGTGAACGTGAGCTGCAGTGGTTCCACCCTGGTTCTTCGTGATGGGTTGAGTTTGCTGTGGGATCTGCTGTGTTCAGCGACACTCGGTATCGAACCGCGCTCCATGGGCTTGCAGGAGCCAACGCACATGTGCCCTGGGGTGAGATGGTCTCTGGGACCAGCTGCCCAGTTTCAGGTCCTTAATGGTAGCTGGCGGCTGCCACTTGGCTCGCTCAGCTGGCTTTTGGTGAAGTCATGGGAGGATGAGTTTTGGAACTTGCTCTGGATGGACTCCCTGCATTGCTTCTGTTTATCCACGAACTCCCAGTTCCTGTCGCAGGGCGGTTCTTGCAGAGCCTGGAATTTTTTCCTTGGAATTCAAGCTCTGTTTTGGCAGCCCTGTGTCCAGAAATGTCTGTCCTCCCCTCAGCACCGTGCGCTGACCCGTCGGCTCCTCAAGCCCCGCATTGATGGAACTGGTGTGGATACCAGAGAACTGAAGCTGTGTTGAAGTTCACAAAACAGCGTCACCATCGCTTCTGTGAATTCACTCCTCTGTGGTGTCTCAGCTCACGGGAGTAGTTAACAGCACAGTGCGAGATGATTCGGGCAGTAACGCCGCGTCCCAGCGCAGGGCTCACGTGCCGTGGCTGCAGCCTCGGCAGAATACAAATTTCAGCTATCTATAGAAATCCATAATCCTCCTTCTATCTGTAGTTCTCACAGTTCATTTGAACCTCCGTCAGGGTTACTACACGACACTGCAGAATAATTAACACCATGCATTAGCAGGGTGCTGGTTTGTCCTATATTCTGTCAGGCACAGATCCCCGCCAGCAGTCTGAAGAGCCGTGAGAGCTCCTGCTTCTGGGGTCTTACCTCCTGGACTGGAACAAGCCAGGAACCCACTGACAAGGATTATTTTTAAGTTAGTCTATAAGTGATCAGAGCTGCACCACTGTAAGTTCACTGTGTACCCTGTCCCTCTCATGTTCCCTCTCACTTCTTTCTAGAGGGTTTTTTCCCTTCATTCTTTCTCACTGCAGATTTATTTCTCTCCTCAGCATTTTGCTTACAGTGTCAATATGGCAGTGTTTGTTCAGCTCAGACCAGGAGAGCTGTTCGATTCTGCAGCTGACATTTATTTACAGGGTCACCTTTTAGTCCCTGTGTTAGGTTGCCCTTCCTCATGAACCACATCTCAGCAGCCATGGAACCTACTGGCTGAGAGATCTTGGAGAGACCCATTTCTTCCTCAGAGCCTTTGTCAAAGGCAGATAAAGGGATCTACTGAGGGTGAGGTTATTGCTTTTTCTGCAGCTTGCATCAGCTGAGACAAAACTGTGTCTGGCTGAAGGTTTGCTGGTAGTCTGCTGCTGTTCCTGCAGCTTGTGTGGTTTTAGATGGTTTTCATCAGCCTGATCACAGAACTGCACAATCACACAATTGTTTAGGTTAAAAAAGACCTTCAGACTCATTCAGTCCGGCCCTTAACCCAGCTGTCCCAAGGCCACCACGAAACCCTGTCTGTAAGCCTAGGATCTCCAGGACTTTGAGACATGTCCAGGGACTGCGATGTAGTGAAATGTGCCCCTGCCCAGGGCAGGGGAGGGGTTGGAATAGATCACAGAATCACAGAACACGAGGGACTGGAAGGGACCTCGAAAGATCATCTAGTCCAATCCCCCTGCCAGAGCAGGACCACCTAGATGATCTTTAAGTGTCCTTCCAACGGTTCTGTGATTCTTTGGGTCTCTGAGAGGCTTCTGCTGCTGTTTTCCCGCAGTGCAAGGTTCTCTTTTGCATATTCTCAGCAGTTACTCCTTTACTACTAGGAGCAGAGGGTACTGTGTCTTTGAATGTTTTGACACTCATTACTTCAGTTCTTGAGTCACGACTTATGTAAGTCCCTTGAGTAGGTTTCAGGTTGCTATTTAGAGGTGATGATGTGCTTCTTGTGGAGATGCCATGGAGGCAAGGAGATTCAGGCTTTGATTTTCTTGCTTGGTTTTCTCTGTCCTTTTCTCATGGTTTTGGATACTTTTTGTTGTTGTTGTTTGCTTGAACAGCCATGAAAGGCAAAAGAGGAGAAAATGAGCTCCTGGAGAATGTCTGGCCTTAAATGCAGATGCAGGCACACAGATAGTTATATCTAAATTTGAAATACTTGCTGGTTATCTGAGTGGTTAAAAGAGGACAGAGAAATTACTGGATATCTTCACGGGTGCAGCTCCTCAAGCATGAGACCGTTGCAGTTGAGGTGCTCAAATATGATTCTAGGAAATGTGAGTCCGGATGTTCAGGCTTGAACACTTTATGTAACCCTACAAGAAAGAAGAGTTGAAAGAAAATTAATTGGGAGGTAAGGAACAAATAGTAGAGCGACCTGAGGGGAAGCGTCAGATACTCAAAGCCAGTTACTCCAGGGTTAAACATTTTTCAGCTTTTAAAAATACAAACTTCTTGCACCATTTGTTTTCAACTTGTGGTGATAATGTTGGGGCTTCCCCTTCTTTTCTCTCAGCTGGAAGCCTGAGGGGGCAGAGCAGGACTTAGGGTCTCACAGAACATTAGGGATTGGAAGGGACGTTGAAAGATCATCTAGTCCAATCCCTCTGCCACAGCAGGATCACCTAGATCCAGTCTCACATCATTGAGATAGTGGTGAGAGGGGGATGAGGGCAAGATGAAGTTGTGAAAAACACTGTGTAGAAGAAGTTCAGAGCCTGGAACCACTTCAGGCCATGAATGACCCTGTAACGATTTGTACCTTGTTTGAGATGGTCAGAAAGTTCTTCTTTTCTTATTTCTGACAGAAAACTGGCTGCAGACCTACTTGAAATCTTGTGGGATTTGTTAAAAGTCAAGGGATTTGGTTACAGAAGTCCTGGGTGAATGTTACAGTTAATTCTAGATAGATGATGGGTTCCTCTCTGCCTCTTTGTGTTTCTAAATTAAAATGCTTGATGTCAGACTTGTAAAACGTCTTTACAGTCTTCATAGAGTCTTGAAATTGTCTGCAGGAAAAATATTAGGACCATATTCTTCATGAAAGCTTTTTAGATGAAGTGCAGTGTGTAAACTCTGTGTATATATACACACACATTTATTGGAAAGACAAACCCCTTGTCATCGTGAGCCTCTGGCTTTGTTCAGTGGTTTTCCTGTCAAATAGAAATGTGGATGTTGGACATAATGTGGGTATGGGGCAGTGGGTGTGAGCTGGAACAGAGGAGGTTCCACATCAATATGAGAAGGAACTTCTTCCCAATGAGGGTGACAGAGCCCTGGAAGGGGCTGCCCAGGGGATTGTGGAGTCTCCTTCTCTGAAGACGTTTAAAACCCATGTGGACGTGTTCCTGTGCGACTTGGTCTAGGTGATCCTGCTGTGGCAGGGGGATTGGACTAGACAATCTTTCAAGGTCCTTTCCAGCCTCTAATATTCTCTGATTGGGTGATTCTCCTGGTATTTTGTTCTTGTCATCGTGTGCTTGCAGGAGGCTTGTTTGACGTGTGAGTGAAACACCGAGTAGGGTTGTAGTAGGAGTTAGATCCAGCATTTGGAGGACTTTTTCGTGTACAAACCCAGTCTTGAACGCGCAGTCTCTTTCTGTTTACTGTGGGGGGGACGTTGCTCCGTGCTACTGGCGTGTTTTTGATCGTAGTAGGGATCTTTGCTTGCCTTGCTGCAAACATGCTGAGTGGGTTTGTCAGGAATGAGACTCACTGCTTACTCGAGCAAGTTCTGCAAACAATATTTGACTTAACAATTCTGCTTCCTGCTGGTAATTTCACGTTAGTTCTTCCTGGTAGTGCCTTCAGAACTTCTCTGCTCATCATCAGCACTCAGATCATAATTTTAGGAATAGTTGCTTATCCTGACTGGTCATAATGGGGCTGAAATTCCATCTTGGGCTTCTGCTGTCATCGCTAAACTGGGATGGAATTACAGCTTTCGTTTATGTACTATGGGGGATCCATTATTTATTGCTGTGCATTAGAAAATGATTAATCTCTGCTTGTGTTGCAAGGCTGTCCTGCTGCTGCAAGTCCCCAGGAGGTGCAGAGACCTTGTAGGACTTCTTCTTGCACGGACTGGAGCTTTATGAAGCTGCCAGAAAGGCCATTGCATTATTCAAAACCTTCTGGAGGTGATGAAAATTTATGAAGCCACTCTGGGTTTTTTCCAAACTCGTAGAACTCCTGCAAGGCTTTAGCTGGCTAAACCTGAGCAGGAGATTGCAGCAAGGTGGATGCTTGTCTCTTTTCACAAGTAGCAAGTGACAGGACCGGAGGAAGTGGCCTGAAGTTGCCCCAGGGGAAGTTTAGGTAGGACATGAAGAAAAGCATCTTCCTGGAGAGCGTCCTGAGGCCTTGGAACAGGCTGCCCAGGCAGGGGGTTGAATTGCCATCCCTGGACCTGTTTCCAAGTTGGGGGATTTTGGAGCTTAGGGACAGAATTTAGTGGTGGTCTTGGGACAGCTGGATTAAAGGTTAAAAGATCTCGAAGGTCTTTTCCAACCCGAGTGATTCTCTGATTCTGCGAATACAGCAAAGCTGCAGTGCAGCAACACGAGCTAATGGAAAACTGCTAGAAATTACCCAGTTCTTCCAGTTTTCATTCCAGTGACGATATTTTTTAATGTGTTTTGCTCTGAGAACATTAGATTTATATTTTTAAAACACTAGGAAAGTCAGTAATCAAGTTCTGGTGTCAACTTACTAGCACGGTGTAAGGAGCCGTAATGTCCACGTGTATGGTTGTGATGAATTTGACGCACAGGACATTCGTTCACAGCCAGTGTGAGTGGGGTTTAGCTTTGCTGCAGGACCTCAGAGCTTTCTGAGCTTTCTGAGATGTTGTTTTACAGCCTGTGGACACGTGTTTGTACCAGCCATAACAAATCCGTCCCTCTTTGGAGTCTTCTTCTCTGGAGGCATTTAAAACCCACCTGGATGTGTTCCTGTGCGACTTGGTCTGGGTGATCCTGCTGTGGCAGGGGGATTGGACTGGATGGTCTTTGGAGGTCCCTTCCAACCTCTAATGTTCTGTGGTTCTGTGATATTTGTTTCATCTTTTAAATGTCTCCGGAGAAGGAGACTCCACAACCTCCCTGGGCAGCCCGTTCCAGTGCTCTGTCACCCTCACTGGGAAGAAGTTCCTTCTCATATTGATGTGGAACCTCCTCTGTTCCGGCTGACACCCATTGCCCCTTGTTCTATCATTGGATGACAGATAAATATGTTAAGAAAAGAAGTCACTGATGTAAATTAAGTGAGTGCTTTATACTGGGACAAAAGTAGTACAAAAAAATGAACTGCTCCCACCTCCTGAGGTGGCATTTTTATCTTGAGGCTCTGATGACATGAACCACTCAAGTTTCAGTCATTGTCACCAGAATCTCTGACTAATAATACAGTGAAGTCTTACAAATGACAATTGGAGGTAGTATGACTCTAAATTAATTTTTTGGGTTGCTTTATTATTGTCATGTGTTTAAGAAAAAAAAGAAGAAGGAGGAAGTCACAGACTTAATTGGACCTAGTGGGGAAATGTTATCCTGGATTTAATTTAGGTGGTCCTGTTATAAAACACAGATGTGGAATCTAAAACCCAGCCACAAAGCTGATAATCCTTGAGGTGTAAGAAGCTGGTGTAGAGAAACGACGCACCAAGCACGCCGGGAGCTCTCCCCCACGCAACAGAAATTAGAATGATTGTCATTTTAGCAGGGAACACCATGGGAATCAGAATGAAGAGGCATCCACCCCTCTTCAGCTTGAGAGCTGAGGAGATGGCTGCAGTTTCTATGCAGAGTTTCAGGCTGCTAGAGCTGTATAAATAGATCGCTGGCGCCGGGCAGATCTGCGCGGGACCAATCGCTGCTGCCTCCTCCATCACGAGGAGATGCACAAGAGCCATCCTCTGCAGCTACCTGTCTCGTGCCGACCAGGCAGGTTGGGGCTTCTGAGGGCTCAGATGGTGCTCTCTGCTCTGAAGGAGCTGGGCACGAGGCTCAGGCAGATGGAGGCTGAGGTTTTAAAGCCTTATTTGGCTCTGGAGTGGGACGTGGTGTTGGTGCTGGCTTTCTGAATGAGCTGCAGCCTCGAGCGGGTCCGGGATCACGTGGATCGAGGCAGTATAACATGTCACCAGAGAGGGAACCAGCTGCTGGGCACTGGGGGAGTCGTCTAACTGTGCTGTGACAGAGACACGAGACTGGAAGTGCACAGTGAGCAGCATGAATTTTACACACACACCCCATAATTTCTTCTCTGCTTCCTATTGTCGTTGTGTGTAGGGAGGGGCTCTACAGTGCGGTAAAAAGCAGGGTGAATGTGAAAGTTCAGGGGCAGATTTCTCAAGGTCTTTAAGCTGTCTGCCTCTCAGTGGTTATAGGGCAAATTATGTTGAGCCACTGCATCCCAAAAGAGTTGGATTCTGCTCCTGGCAGCCCGTGCTGACCCCCTGGATGTACATTTGTGCAAAGACCAAGTCCTCAGTGCTCCTCTGTGTGAGGAGCTTCAGCTCAGGGTGACTGGGAAGAGAAGGAATGACAGTAAGTTTTCATGTAGCGGTGGGGTCGAATAACTTCTTGGCACAGATGCCCAGCTCTGGGAACTGAGTCTTAAGAAAGTGTGGTAGCTCCTCCAGCTTCCCTCTCGCCTTGCCCACGGAGGTAACCTGGGGAGACATGGCTCTGCTGATGCTGGTGCAGGGTTTTTGGAGTCGCTGTCACTGGAGGTGTTAAAAAACCCAGTAGATGTGGCCCTGGGGAAGGTGGTTTACTGGGCATGGCGGGGTCAGGTTGATGGTTGGGCTGGATGATCTTGTATGTCTTTTCCAACCATAATGATTCTGTGATTCATCATCCGAGATGTGTATTAAGGTCAGTAAGGATGGGGTGGTCTCGTTGTGACACTCGGGGCTGGCTCGTCCCTGCCTCACTGCGCTGTGGGAGCCTGCAGAGTTGTGTAATCACGAGTTTGCTGTCCTGCAAGGAGTGACTGATGGCATAATTTGTATTTTCAAAGTACAACCTCATCAGGTGGTGTGGTAAATATTTCCAGGAGATAAAGTATTAGGGCAGGGAACGGAGTTAGGAACTTCCTTTAATGAGCTGCATGTTGTTTGATCGTGTTTTTGTTGCTATCCATGAGCTGCTGCATGTCAGATTCCAGCAGTAATTGGCAGCTACTTCACAATCCCAGAGAAATAATAGTACAAATACTGGAGATGGTAACAGTCAGCGGATGTGTCAGTTTGCCTTTCAGACTACTGTGACTAACAGGTGATGAGTACAAATAGTAGAAGGCCCATTTATCCTCATTCTTGCTCCTGGAAATACAGAGAGGGAGAGTAGGGGGATTGGGCTAGATGATCTTTAGAGGTTCTGTCCACTCCCTAATCACAGAACATTAGGGATTGGAAGAGAGTAAGATCCCCTAGATCCAGTCTCATAGGAACATATCCAGGTCAGTTTTAAACATCCCCAGTGAAGGAAACTCCACAACCTCCCTGGGCAGCCCCTTCCAGTGCTCTGTCACCCTCATCGTGAAGAAGTTCCTTCTCATATTGATGTGGAACCTCCTCTGTTCCAGCTCACACCCATTGTCCCTCGTCCTATCATTAGATCATAGAATCATAAAACCATTATGGATTGGAAGGGTCCTCAAAAGATCATCTAGTCTAATCGCCCTGCCACAGCAGGATCACCTAGATGCCCCTGAGCACAGCCTGGCTCCGTTCTCCTGACACCCACCTTTTTCATGTTTATAAACATGAATGAGGTCACCCCTCAATCTCCTGTTCTCTAAGCTAAAAAGACCCAGCTCCCGCAGCCTTTCCTCACCAGGGAGATGCTCCACTCCCTTCATCATCTCTGTGGCTCTGCACTGGACTCCCTCCAGCAGCTCTGTGTCCTTCTTGAGCTGAGGGGCCCAGAACTGGCCACAACATTCCATATGCGGTCTCACCAGGGCAGAGTAGATGGGGAGGAGAACCTCTCTCAATCTGCAGACAACCCCTCTTCTGATCCACCTCTAATATTCTGTGATTCTGTGAATCTATGAGAGCTGTAGGAGTGGAGGGAAGATGTTGAGCTCTTGCAGTTACCAGCAGAGTTGGATTCCAGCGCTGGCTGTGCGGGTGTTTAACTTGCAAATCGCAGCAGTCCTGATCATTTCCTGGAAGCCCTCAAGTTCAGCACAGAAATGCTTTGGGGCTTGAAAGAGCCTCCTTGTCTCGTCCTGGAGAACTTGCATCAAAACTTTGTAATGCAGGAAAAACCACCTTCCAGTGAGTATCTCATGGTGTCGGAGGAGAGAATCTGTGTCCGTTGGTTCAGGTTTACCAGTAACCCTCAATGCTCCAAAGAAAGTATCTCGTGTATTTGACACAGAATCACAGACCATTAGGGATTGGAAGGGACCTCAAAAGATCATCTAGTCCAATCCCCCTGCCCCACAGCAGGACCACCTAGACCAAGTCTCACAGGAACATGTCTGTGTGCAGAGCAGCCACCATTATTTTTTAAAGACAAGTCTTAAACAGCTAATGTTAATTTAAACCAGTTTTTCTGGAAAAAAAATTACTTAAAACGAGAGTGGAGGGTTTGAATTGTTTTCATTAACCATTTTACTGTAGTAGAAATGTGTCAGTGCTTGGTGAAAATCACACTCACAGGAGCTTTGGAGAGCAGGGGGAACACTTCACCCTTTCACAAGGAAGAACAGTTTGCTTCTAATGATAGTGAGGAGATAAAAGGCTAATAGGGTGTGCGTAGCTGTGTGCAGCGTGGTAAATGTTCCATGAACTGAGCTCTGCTCCTCGCGCTGTCTTTGTGTCTCTTACATTATGAATCATGTTAAAGAAAAACACCTCATCTCCAGCTTCCAGGGGAAAAACCCTTCCGCTCTCTCGCCTCTCCCCGAAACCCCCAGACACCTACTTGTCATCCGAGTGTGTTATCTGTACCTCGATCTCACAGACACACTTTTCCTGCCTCGCGTAGGAACGAGATGTTGTCCCACTTTCTGTAGCTGCTGTTCACTAATATCACAAGTTACCAGAGTGAAAAACCAAACGTGTTGAAGAAATGGAACAGAGAAGCAATTTAAGTCCCTCAGAAAATACACCTGATGTTGTTCAGGAGCAGAAGGTGATTCACGGGGAGCAGAAGCAAAGCTGCTGAGTTTCAAAGCAGCCTAAGTAAAATAAACCTCCCTGGGCCAGGCTGGTACTAATGAACCTTGCAGAACTGGCACTGCAAGCCCCAGTTTGAACATCAGACCCATTTGTTTGCCTTTCTCACCAGTTCAACATCATTTTCCGTGGGCCAAGATGGGTGTTTGAGTTTGTTTTCCTTCTGGAGCTTGCGATCTCGCTCCGTCGCTCTGCACTGACACTGGAATCCATTGGCCAGCTCCAGCTAAACTTAACAGCTGAGATCACAGAGTCCTTGAGCTCCTCCTGGCAGGTCTGTGGAACAGGCAGTTGGATTTGGGACGACGACAGAAATTAGTGACCTTCTGGAGGAAAGGCTCGACCGTGTTATCACAGATGTCAGAGGGCACTGGGGTGGGAGCTGGCATTGCTCACTGAGGGGTCACCTACTCATGAGAGGCAAAGCCATGAGAAACCATGAATCCCACTGCTTAGAGGACTGTTTGGGTATTTTAAGGAGGTCCTGCATCTTCTCAGGAGGCTCTTGAAAATGTGAGGTGAGGTATTAGACACAGAGCTGCTCTGTCTTAAACATTATCCACGATAGAAATTGTGTCTCTGGCTGGTTTGAGATGTAGAAGCAGTTATCTGTGGAGGGAAGGAACACTATACACTGAGCGTGGAAGGCAGAGGACAAACAGCGTGGTAGTGGTTGTGACAGTGGCCACCTTCCCCCGCTGGCTTTGCCCCTTTTATTCATGAACATGGACAGTGGTGATGAAGCAAAGACTGTGGATTTTACAGACTCCACAAAGTGCATTTCCCTCTTGCTGCCAGATGTGGTGGGCTATGGAGGGAGGTGGCTCCAAGCCAGTGACCCAGAGACCTCCGTGTGGGCTGCAAAAACGTCCGCAGGTACTTCTGCATCGATGGAGAAAGGCAACTGAGGAGGTTAGATGTCATGTCGTAGCGTTCTTAGCCTTTCACGCACTGAACATGGTCGGATGGGGCTCTTATGAGAAATTCCAAGGTTTTGCGGTCTTTTTGATGGCATGGGGAAGAGGAGATAAGATCCACCAGGAGAAGAGAGATCACAGAACACCAGGGATTAGAAGGGACCTCAGAAGATCATCTAATCCAATCCCCCTGCCACAGCAGGACCACCTAGACCCAGTTGCACAGTAACATGTCCAGGTGGGTTTTAAATGTCTCCAGAGAAGGAGACTCTGTGGGCAGCCCCTTCCAGGGCTCTGTCACCCTCACTGTGAAGAGGTTTCTTCTCATATTGAGGTAGAACCTCCTATGTTCCAGCTCACACCCACTGCCCCTTGTCCTATCAGTAGATGACACTGAGCAGAGCCTGGCTCCATCCTCCTGACACCCACCCACCCAGAGGATATCTGACATGAGCTCAGATGACAAGGTACTCACCTTGAAAAGGCACCACTGCCTAAAACTCGCTGCCATCTGTTTTCACAGCTAATGCCTGAAGTTTGTTGTTTGTTTGGGGGTTTATGGGGAGCAGTCAGTGTGGTTCTTGTGTCTTTTTTTTGTCCAGTTTGTTTCCCTTTTTCCCTTTTAAAACCATTGTTGAGTATTTTTGGTACGACGAGAAAAGGTTTTAAAGAGTAGAAGGACTCATTGTGAAACTACAGAAATTAGGTTAGTTATTGTAGCTGAAACTACTTTGATCTATTCTCTCTTCTCTCCGTTGCTGAAGATGCCCTCGCTGCCGTCACTGCTGCAATATTGCTGTAGAACATAATAATATCATCATCTTATTTGGTGCCATAAAGGTGAATGATAGCAGAGTATTAGTTTTTTATGATTATACCAACATTAGCAAGTAGTGTCGACCAACTGGGGAGTGAGGAACCCAGTGCTGTGATCCCGATGTTGAACGTCAGGCGCATTCGGGGGTTGCTGACTGCCAGCTCTGCGGAACGCGATGCTTCTAGTTCCTCCCACGAAGGTTTCGCGTCACGTGTTCCAGGACCACCTCACAACACAAGCAAAAGCCCAGGCAGGATGGATTATGTGGAGACTTGCTTCAGAAGCTCTGTGCTGGAGACAAAGAAAAGCAGCAGGAAGGTAGCCGTGCCCTGCAGGGACCCGCTGAGATGAAGGGATGGAACGAGACGTACTTCATCCATCTGATCTTGTCGTTGTACCAGCTAGTAAAGCACATGTCATAATTCTTTCTTAATGTGCTTCCCTTTTCTTGGTAGCTCTTACTGAAAGGGGAAGGTTGATGTGAGGAGCCCTCAGAGCAGGAAAGCTGTTTTGAGAAGTTAGAAAGAAGAAACCTTCTACCAAAAGAAGGATTATATCTTCTTTAAGGAGCTTTTACGATGCCAAGGGCACACGAGATGCTTCACCGGTGATGAGCTGTGTCTAGCAGTTTGTGCTTGACTTGCTGTCCTTGCCACTGGAGACTGTGTCCACACCCTTCAATTGAAGAGGGTGGTCAGATACTGCACTGAGGCTTTTGGTCGTGGTGAGACACTGTCTGAGCTGTTTTCTCTGTGTCCTGATGCGGAGAAGGAACATACGATGCAGCAAGGTGCAGTGTCATATGATTGCTAGCGTGGCTTGGGAAAATAGGTGATGTTACCTCAGCGAGTAGGTGTGACAGTCCTGCTCTCTGGATCTGACAGTTGGCAGCCCAGACAACCTACTGCCAAACCCAGTGCTGGCTCAAACACTCATGCTGTGATTTGTGCTGCGGGAAAGGAAGTAGAAGTGGAGATGACAGAAGCAGGAGTACAACGTCATGTTTTTATGGAAAAAGACCAGTCTGGACAAGCAGAGTTGCACAGAAGCTTCATCTTGCTCAGTCTCATGTCTCCTTGACTGGAAGAGTAGATTAGGCTACAGGAGCTGGTTGGCTTACTGATGATTTTTGTTGCTGGCCAAGCTGCTGGCGTAGTGCTGCTGATCTCAGAAAATAAGTGGTGCTGAGGTGGTTGTGGCTTTAGTCAAGTTTCTGTTCTAAAAAAAGCTTCTGGTCAGGGCTCCGAAGTTTCCTACAACAAAGGTCACTACAGGTTTCTGCTGGAGTGTCCTGTGCTCTGTGGTGCTGGAGGTCCATAAATGTGTGAGGAATATGGACTGCCCAGGGTTTCTTTGTAGAAGCAGCTACATCTCAGAATCCAGCCTCCTGTAGCTGGAAGGTAGGTGAGATGAGTACGTGCAGCAGAAGGTAAAAAGAACCAGAATATAGAATTTGGTTGGAAGAGACCTTTAAGATAATAAAGTCCAACCTTCAACCCAGCACTGCCAGGTCACCCTTGAACCATGACCCCTAAGCACCAGGTCCACACTTGTTTTCTAGAGCTCTTCATCTGAAGTATTATTGTCCAGACCAAGAAGAGCAGGGGTGGGTGATCTTCAGCTCTTCATCTCTCATCCTTCCTTGTTTCCAGAAGGCAGGAGCTGAGGAAGGTTGGGTGTAGGGCAGGATGAGGCTGCAGTCAGTCTGTCTCAGGTCCTTGGAATAGATAAGGAGGCACTCAAGAGGGTGCCAGGGAGAGCCTGAGGGCAATGCCTGGTGAGGCGGGTGATTATGACTTGGAAAGACCTCTCACCCCTATGGGTACATGGGCTCTGTGTCAGGGTTTGGTTAGGAACAGGCTGTGCCAAGGCACAGGCTGTAGTCCTTGCTCCAGAAATAACAAGATAAAGTCCCTCTCAGCTGTTAAGAGAAGAGAGGAGCTGATGGTGTTCGTGTGGACGAGCAGAAGGCATGAAAAAGAGTCAGTACCAAGTGGGGACCCTTGCCTGAGCCTCCCAGATCCCAGGCAGCAGCCTTGCTCCTGTCAGATTTGGGGACAAGATTCACTGTCCCTATGGCAGGAGGTGCACAGAGAGCTTGGTGCCCCCATTTCTCCATCCTTCATAGCTGGTCCCAAAGTGAGATCATATTTTAGCAACTTGCTCTGCTCTGACCTTGGCAGATGGGGAGGGAGGCTGATGGTCCCATCTGGCACCCAGGGTGGGTTCTGAGCTCTGAAGCCAGGAGACAAAGACCCCATGATTATGGCTTTGATCTGCTGCTCTTTTCAGGGAACCTGCTTTAGCAGGGGTGTTGAACTAGGTCGTCTTGACTAGATGATGTTGGGGGATCTGGTTTAGGAGTGAACTTGCAGAGTAGGACTGATGGTTGGACTCGATGATCTCAACCTGAATGAGTCTGTGATTCTGTGATCTTCAGAGATCCCTTCCGACCCCACCAGTGACCTTGGCTGAATTCAGCTTCTTTGCAGCTTGTGGGGTTAACTCCATGTAGGATGGGGGCCTTGTACTTCAGAGTGAGTCTTCATTTGGGGGCTGGAGAGGCCGATCACCACCTCATCTATTGCAGCAGGAAAGAGCTGGCAAAATGCTCCTGGAATCTGTTTGGAGCTGCATTTATTTCTCCAGAAGGGGGAGAGTGGAGTAGCTGAAGGCTGGGAGGGATGTGCCTCCCTGACTCTGCAGACACCAGGGCTAACAGCAGCAAAATGACAAATTCCCTCTATCACAGTTCAATCCTTTCCCCCACTGGACAGACCCGGGCCGTTGCTCCTGGCTGTGTAAGGATCAGCTGGGCGCTGGAAGCCGCGCAGCACGTTAATGTATGCTACTCGAGATCGTGAAACGCGGGGCCACAATAGTCCCTTTGCTCAGCAGCTGTAAAGCTGTTGTGTGGCCACAGTGAACCCATTCAGCGTCCCCCACGCCGGCTGGGAGCACCCGGGAGAAGAGAGTCACACCAGTGAAAGGGCTGTCCAGGAAAATGGTTTCAGAGCGGGGAGCTGCCGACTCACTCCTTGTTTCGGGTTGCAGGGTCTTTCATGAAAGTGGACGTGTGAAGTTTCATCCTCATGTGAGTTGTTCACGTTACCAGATGATCCACTTGGATCACTGTGGGTCTTGTGTTCCTCCAGGATGGGATGTTCCTCCATCGTGTTTGTTGTGGAGGAATAGGAAACCGAGGCACTGAAAAATGAGGGTTGAGTGAGGATGTTCTTTAGGAGCCGAACTCTCACTCTTTAGTTGCTCCCAGGGTCATGCAGATCTGTCTCAGCCCTTCAGGAAGCGTCGCATAGCCTGTGCCTACAGGTCATGCAAGAGGCTGGGAGGAGAGCTGCGACTCTCTCCCTCAAACAACATTATTTGTCTCTTTAAGCAGAGCATTAAAAATGTAAATATGTGAGAGCAGGAGGTTTTTATGCTGATTTTCATCTTAAAATAGAATCCCCAGCCACCCTGTTGGGGAAGAAAAAAACCAGAGAGCGCGGCAGAACCTCGTTGATTCAGCGGGGTTGACGCTGCGTAAAATAATCCCTTTAACGCTTTTTCTGAAGTAAGAATGGTTCCTAGGTGGCATGAGTCACGGACAGGCTGTCCTCGTTTCACTTTGAACTTGCAGCCTTCCCTGGATCTGTGTCACAGCTTCGGAGGGCTCCGTCCCCTTCCTGTCTGCGGGCTCGGCTGGCGCAACCAGGCAGCGGCACCACGTACGCAGGGACGCGGTGGAGCAGAGGAGCAGCTCGAGTTGTGTTTTCTGAAGTGTGTGCAGCCGGTACCGCAGAAGGCTGTGGAGAGCGTCTCCATTTCTTAATTGAAAGCCATGGAAAATATTATTCAGGGCTGTCTGTGTGTCCTAGCTGGAGAAGAAACCCCGAGCGGTCTGGCGCGTGCACACGCAAGGTCAGATCCTCCGTGAAGGTTTGTTGGCTTCAGCGACGACAGTCACAGGTGTAGCCCCAGCAGTGGCTTCTGTGGAGGCTTTTTGCAGAGCCACAGTGGATGTGGCTGTTGGTCCTCAGGATTGTTTGTGGAGAAATTACTGGGATGCCTGTAAATCCAGAGGGGCCAGGCGAATGCAAGACTGTGCTCTCTGAGGGAAAGTGAACTCTGCACTGGGCTGGCAGCGCCTGCTGCTCGTAGCCAGGGGATTTTCCTGCTGACAGAGTCTGCTTTTGGAGGCTTGTGGACCCAGCTGGCTCCTGGCCTGCCTTCCTGCAGGTATGGGAGAGGGAGGAGGATGAAACAGGGGGTGGTCAGAAAGTCTTCTGGGAGCAGCACTGGCTGAGAAGTCAAAAAAAAACCCCTTCAGACCTTTTTTGGCCATGGTGGAGAACATCAAAACTGGTTGTGTTAGAGCCCTGCCAGCTTCTCTTACTCATTTGCTTCATGGCTCCTCCTCCCTTCCTTCCTCTCTCTCGTCAGCCGGGCTGGGTTCTGTAGTGCTCAGGCTGCTTTGCTCCTCCGGCACCGCTACTACTTCCCCTGCGCCGCTACTACTGAAATACTACAGCTAGTAACTGAAGATTTAGGGTGATGGCCACGCACCTTTTGCTAATGGTAATCACAGTGGCAGTAGTCATCATCATCATCATCAGCCTGGTGATTTTTATCCCGTCTCACAGTTGGATTCTCCACACAGTGATTTTTTTTCTTCCTGATTTGTGTCTCCGGGCCGTATTCCTTTTATAAATTTACGGAGTCTGGTTTGTGCTTCCAATCCCACGTAAAGTACTACCTTGTTGATTTTAAAAATAACATGTTTTGGAGTGATTTAAAGTAGTGGGGGTTTGGTGGTTGGGGTTGGGTTTTTTTTTAAAGTGCATCCCACAGCAGAGTGTTGCTGCTGCTGCTTCTTCTGCTGTGGGGGGAGTTATCACACTTGCTGTAGATAACAAAATATACATTGAAGGAAAAGGTCAGGGATTTCCCCTGAGCCACCCACCGAGCGCGTGAAGTGACATTTTCATTCTGAGTGGTTCTTGTTTTGTTTTTGTTTTAAGATCCTGGAGCACGGGGAAAGAGTTTCAATGCAAAACATCAGAGAAAAAAGGCTGCAGCATCTCCTGTGAGAGAGAGAGAGAGAGGAAGAGAGAGAGGGGACACGTGAAAAAGGAGATTTACAGCTGCATCTGGAAACGCTCGATTTGAGGTGAGTGATTGGGGGGTCCCGTCGTACCTTACGGTTAGTTTGCAGTTTAATTAATCATTATTTACCTCTGAGTGTCGTGATATTTCTGTCGAGGACAATAAAAGCAGATGGGAGAGGGAGGGAGAGACCTTAAATGCAAACCCAGAAACAGCAGTAGAGACGTGCAACTCACTCAGTGATTTGAAAACGGGCCCCACGAGGTCCAACCCCACAAGCAGGCAAACGGTCTAACATTTACGAGGGTTAAACCCTCTGTAAATCACCGAGGCTGTTCTCCCTGAAAGCCAGCCACGTGCCTGCAGATTTCCAAGTTTGAAATCTCTCTCTCTGGTACGGGAGCTCTGCAGAAGGAAAGCTTTTTGGGACTGGCTAGAAAAATGCGTGTCCAGTTCCCATGCTGCTGGTGGTGAGCAATCTGATCTGACAGCATTCTCCAGCAGTGGGTTTTTTTCATTAAGCACATAGTTGTCATTTTTAGGCTTAAACACCTCCCCGAAATCCCAAAACTTCTTAGCAGAGCCTGCTGTAAATCCTACACCAGCTTTAATAACACGCCTGTGCCTTAATTGCTTCGTCAAGTGAGCGTCTTTGAGCGAGTGGAGTTAAATGCACGAGGAAAATAATGTCCCCTTTCATAACTGGAGTTGCAAATTGCACTTGGATGTTTGAATAGCGGCCGAACTCAGAGTTCCCCGACTGAGGCCGAATTGTGTTGTCCTGAGTTAATAGGGGTTTTTTTTAATAAAGGCAATTGTGAGGCGCAGGGACAAGCTCACCTTTTCCCTCCAGTCCTCATGGGTTTCTGCTGTTTTCATTTCTCATTAGAGAAATATGACCTCTGAGGCTTTTTTTTGTGTGTGTGTGGCTAGCTAAGAGAAAATGTCACAGCCGTAAAACTTCTAACCACTTGAAATGCTGCAGAAGTGCAAACCCCTTTCTTAAAACATAGTATATAAAAAAGTCAAGTTATTTACCCTGTTGTGTCCCACAAGTGTGTTGGAGGAGACAGAATGACTGTGAGAAACCTGCAGAGTCACAAGACCACGTAACGTGGGAGGAGCGGGGGTACAGCCCCACAGATGTGAGGAACAGCAGCAGCTGCAGACATCTGTTGCTTCCCAGGTTTGAGAAGAGAGGGCCGTGCACCCAGCCGCTGCTCAGTGGCTCTGGGTCCGCTTTGTTGGAGTTAAGCTATGGCATTTCTTCAGAAGCCAACAGGCTCGTTGCAGGGAGATGAGCATGTCCGTCCTGGCTGGTGCACGGGAGCTTGTGGAATTGTGATGGTCCCGTAGGCTCTTGTACCCTTGTTCCGACCTTCAGATCATTGAGCCACCTTGTTTTTAGGTGCAGGTCTTGCCTGAGGGTCTGTGAGCCCACACAGGAACACAAGGCTCTTTCAGTAGGAGTCTGACATGATTTTCGTAGCTGTGAACGAGGTAGCAATATGAGTCTGTTTGAAACTGCTGCTGTGTGACCTTTGGTGGCTCTGGCTCTTACCCTTCTCACTACCCCCCGGCCTGTTCCTGTGGCTCAGGGAAGTGTCTCACTCTGAGTGAACCCTCTTTCAGGCAGAGTTGACACACTGGAACAGGGTGCCCAAAGAAGATGTGGTTTCTCCATCACCGGATGTGTCCGGGGCCAGCTTGAATGGGGCTGTGGGCAACATGATCTAGCGAGAAGTCTCCCTGCCCATGGCAGCAGGCTGAGACTAGGCAATCTCTGAGGTCAATTCCATCTTGAACCCTGTGACAGTCTTATCCAAACCCTCGAGAGATGGTGCACTGCAGCAACCCGTGTGTTGCTCTCTCTGAGCCCACCTTTGCTTCCTCCCCATCCCTCTCCCCTGGTGGCCAACAGCCCTCCTCAACTCTGCAGAGCAGAAGTCAAAACACTTTTATTCCTGCCTTTTTTTGTTCCATTGACGTCAGACCGGGGGAACGCGCATGATTTTCCTTTCACATCTGCCTTGTCGCCGCTCTCTGAGGAAGCGCCTGTTGGAGTTCAGGGGAAGGTATCTTCAGAGCAGCTGGGAGGCCTTTAGAAGCATTTGATCAGCTCTCTGGTGCGGCCACCAAAAAATTGTTGAATCTTTTTTTAGTTCCCTTTGTATCGGAGAGCACGGGAACTCATTGGCACAGTGATAGAGAAAGGGAAGGAGTTGTAAGGTGTCCTGATGGTCTTTTCAGGAAGTAAAACCCTGCTTTGTGTGCCCAGAGAAGGTCCTGTGGGTTCTGCCAGGGAGTTAGGTGAGTGCTGAGCTGAGGAAGAGGAGGGACCAGCTTTCTCCTGCCTTTTATTCTTCCATGGAAGCGAATACAGAGGACAGAGCCTGCCCGATCTCACGCCTGCTCTGTCTTGCCTCTCTCTGCTCTTCTTGCAGCTGCCGGCTGGCCACACTCAGACAGCAGTGACCACAGAATCACAGAACATTCGGGACTGGAAGGGACCTGGAAAGATCATCTAGTCCAATCCCCCTGCCACAGCAGGATCATCTAGATCAGGTCACACAGGAACATGTCCAGATGGGTTTTAAACATCTCCAGAGAAGGAGATGCCACAACCCCCCCTGAGCAGCCCCTTCCAGTGCTCTGTCACCCTCATTGGGAAGAAGTTCCTTCTCATATTGATGTGGAACCTCCTCTGTTCCAGCTGACACTCACTGCCCCTTGTCCTATCATTAGGTGACACTGATCAGAGCCTGGCTCCATCCTCCTGATACCCATCCTTCACATATTTATAAACATGAATGAGGGAAGGGGAGGGTAACAACAGAGTCTCGTACCTAGCAAGGAAAAAAAGTTCAGGCTTTATGGACTTCTTGTCCAAAATGCCATCAACTTTTATGTCTGTAGTTCAGCCAGGGCATTATGAACTACAGGTCTGTAGTTCAGCCAGCAGGAGAGAAGTATTTGTACAAGTCCCCCTCACAACTTGTGCCCTGCCCATGCTCCTCAGCTCTCCTAAATCATTGGTTTCATGGGGCTCTTTGGCAAAGATGGCACCACTTTGGGTTGTTTTTCCCCCACCTAGTTAATGGAAAAGGAAGTTTGTTTGTTTGTGTTTTCGCTGCATCAGTTCCCAGAGCAACTTGCGCTAAGTGAGGCTGCACTGACACGGGTGGTTGCTGGAGACTTGCTCAGGGGCTTTATTTATGTTTTTCCTCCTTGTTTGCGGATCTTTTCAATGGGGCGTCTCTATTGTGAGCGAAGACAGACAGCGCCTGGGCTGCCAGGCACATAATGGGATTGTTCGTTTGTGTCTGCAAGCGTGTGTGAGCCTTTGTGGGGACCAGGGACACAATGGAGAGACAGCCCAGGGCACCGCTGAGGTGGGACGGGCCCGCTCCGTTTGGCTATGGTGGCCATTACCTGGGACTGGCAGGTCCCGAGGGAGTGGTCAAAGCTTCTGTGGCCGCTGGCTCTGCTGGCTGTAAACCACATAAGGCTAAATATTTGAGAGCTGTAGTACTCCCAGCATGTTCCTGAAGCTGTGCGCGGTGGCTTTGAGGAGAGTGATGTATGTGACCCGCGCCAATCCGGCACTTTCTTAGCGCCGGGCTAGTCATTATAATGGTACAAGTCGTGTCAGTGTGGAGCAGATAAGAGCTTGAACCAAAGCCTTGGATCCAAGCCCACCAGCAGCTTTGCAAAAGGCAGGATCCAGATCTGAAGGCAGTGGTTCACTGTTGCTGGTAGAGGGTGGTTTTAACTTACTCCATAAAATCGGAGTAGCCAGACGTTTTAAATTGAGTCTTTAAAATAAGTTCTTGCCTTTTTCTCACTCATCACCCTCTTCTGCCTTAGAAGGTTATTGTGAAAGCACTGTAACGGTCTTCTCCAAGCCTCTGTGGCCAGGACACGGCAGCTCAGGGAGCAGAGTGGGGCCTCTGGGGTGATTACCCTTATCCAGCAATCTCCTATTTCTCCAGAGGAGTTTTTGTTCTGAGGAGCTAGATCTCCCTTCTTGATGAAGGTCTCTGGAGTCACGGTGGAGGCTTTGGAGGTGGGACCTTCAGGTTTCACGGACATAAGGAAGACGTTGATCAGCCTGGCCTGGAGCAAACCAAGCCTCAGTGGCTGGACTTGTACAAATATTTCTCTCATGATGCCCTGGCTGGACTACAGACATAAAAGTTGATGGCATTTTGGACAAGAAGTCCATAAAGCCTGAACTTTTTTTCCTTGCTAGGTACGAGACTCTGTTGTTACCCTCCCCTTCCCTCATTCATGTTTATAAATATGTGAAGGATGGGTATCAGGAGGATGGAGCCAGGCTCTGATCAGTGTCACCTAATGATAGGACAAGGGGCAGTGAGTGTCAGCTGGAACAGAGGAGGTTCCCCATCAATATGAGAAGGAACTTCTTCCTGGTGAGGGTGACAGAGCCCTGGAAGGGGCTGCTCATTGGGGTTTTCTCCTTCTCTGGAGATGTTTAAAACCCATCTGGACATGTTCCTGTGTGACTTGGTCTAGGTGATCCTGCTGTGGCAGGGGGATTGGACTAGATGATCTTTCGAGGTCCTTTCCAATCCCGAATGTTCTGTGATTCCTCCTTTACCCTTGGACACAACATTTTTAGGGTTTTTTCAGCCACTGGCGGTGCATTTACTGGAGAAGCATCTGGTGGTGTGTGACTTTGCACATCTGTTATCTGCGTCAGAGACTCAAATCCAGCACCCAGAGTCTTTATGTGGATTTGCAGCACTCCCCTGGAGCTTTGAACCCATAAGCCAGTTTTGGGGTTACAGAAATGCAGTATTTCACTCTGCTGCGTCTATTACTGTGGTTTATTTCGTAAGAAATAAATGTCTTTTATTTGCAAAGTGTTTCACTCTCCGCTGACCTCACTGTTCAGGGGCCTGCAGCTCTTTTCCTTGGCTTGCAAGTTCTGCAAGTGTCAGGTCTGGAGGGGGATCAGACTAGATGATCTTTTGAGGTCCCTTCTGATCCCTAATGTTCTGTGTGGTTCAGTGATAGGACGAGAGGAAATCATAGAGTCATTAGGGATCGGAAGGGACTTCGAAAGATCATCTAGTCCAGTCCCCCTACCACAGCAGGATCACCTAGACCAAGTCACATAGGAACATGTCCAGGCAGGTCTTTATCTCCAGTGAAGGAGGCTCCACAACTCCCATGGCCTCAACTTGTCTAAGGAAATTTAGGTTGGACAGGAGGAAAAACTTCTCCATGGGAAGAGCCATCAGGCCTAGAAGCAGGCTGCCCAGCGAGGGGGTTGAATCGCCATCCGTGGACGTGTTTGAAAGTCGTGGAGAGCTGGAGCTTAGGGACAGGGTTTAGTGGTGGCCTTGGGACAGTTGTGGTGGTGGTTGGACTCGATGATCTTGAAGCTCTTTTCCAACCTAAGTGGTTCTGTGATTTAAGGGCCGGTGTGGCCAGAGCCCCAGCACAGTGTGAGCAGACTGCCTCCCCACAGCTAGAGGACTCTGTGGCTGGAGTCCATGCCGGACCCCTGGTCCTTTGTGCTGTGCTAGTAGAACAGAGCCCCGTGTGCCAGGAGCCGTCCCGAGGGCTCCCAACCCCACAACCCTGCTCCCCGCCGTGCAGCCGAGAGCCCTTCAGCAGCCGCCTGCCCTCTGCGCCCCGGCTCCGTGCAGCGCTGTGGCTGTGGGCAGGGAGCTGGAGCTGCTTTGTTTGAACTGACAATATTTTACGCTGTTACTGTGGAATACTGCGGGATTTTTTGTGCCGACGGGCCGCACGCCAGCAATGTACAATAACATTTTGCTCTTCCTGTGCTCCTGCTACTGTAGGCTTTCGTTCCAATTCGAGCTGCGTTTGCAGAACGTAGGGCTGGGCTTTCTTTTTGTTCCCCCCCCTAGACTCTGCTCATTATCTATTGTGGATATTTTTGGATTGTTCATTTCTACCCACGTCTGTCCCTCCAAGTCTATCTCAGAAAGCACTTCAGAGTGTTCCCTTGAACAAGCAACTGTTGTGGCTTTCACAGAATCACGTTCTTGTGAGAGCACGAGGCAAAGGCGAGATGAAAACGAAGATGAGAATTGCTTTGTAAGTTTGGGAAGGGCTCTGGTTTTCACACTGCTGAAGGCGGATGGGAGGCCGAGACTTTCTTTGACTGATAAAACGCATTTAGCGCTGAAGCCCTGGTCTGCACCAAGCCGTAGGTAGCCAGAACCTCGGGGATGGTGCTTAATCGTGTCAAACCAACCCGCTCACGACTCTCCGTGGTTCTGGCTTTAACCATTGATGCTGTTGCTTTTCATTTGACTTGCACAGGAGAGTAACGCTAACTCCGAGGGCGGTCAGGCGCGCTCGCGCCGCCGATTGTTTGCGAGCGTCGTCACGGCCTGCAGATGAATTATTTTTGTGAAAGGGAAATTAAAAGTCCAAGCCAGCGGCTTTCACAGCTGGCCAGCTTGCACGTGGCAGGTAGAGGCTGCGCCCAGAAGGAATCGGAGTTGATGCAGCGCGGAGGGGAGAGCTCGTTTGTTTTCTGGTACATTTGGAACATGAACCGCGGCGGGTGATACGGAGAAGGATTTCGCTGCTCTCGCACAGGGTCCTTTGACTGTGCTGACTCACCAGACAGCTTCGGTTTTAGCCTGTGCTGGGTTTGAATTACCTCAGAGCTCTGCCTTGGCCAGGTTCTTCATTTTCCCCTCTTGGCATTTCAGCTGACTTGTCTGTTTTCATTCTCCAGGTCTCTTCTAGTAGCTCTTGAGTCAGATCACTCTGTGTGCCGGCCCCGCGATAGGCAGAAGTCCTGTTGCAGCCACAAGTAGAGCAAGGGAAGAATCTTTCTGCCTTCCCCTTAGGTTACCTAAAC
This sequence comes from Rhinopomastus cyanomelas, assembly GCA_013400115.1. Classification (NCBI taxonomy): domain Eukaryota; kingdom Metazoa; phylum Chordata; class Aves; order Bucerotiformes; family Rhinopomastidae; genus Rhinopomastus; species Rhinopomastus cyanomelas. The sequence goes on along the minus strand of VXBP01000096.1, from coordinate 135,914 downwards.
CACCACCACGGACAGATAAATAAACGCTGCTTCATGCACGGTAGCAGCGGCGCGATTGTCTCACTGCATTGACGGAGCGGGGCTGCGACTCAACATAATTCTTCCTCTATTCCATCTTTAATGAGCCACAATTAAAACCAGTGTGTTGGCGTGCCAGAATAGACGTGCTATTCTCTGAACTTTATTGGAGCCATTTTGGCTCTTAGGCTTCGGTTGACTTCGCATTGCTCTGAAAACCTTTTCAGGAATTAACTGCAAGAAATCTGCTTTGCTAGGTGAAAGTAACGGCGCGGTAAAGTCTGCCAGCTGAGAGGATCGGGGTCTGTGCTGCTGCTTCTCTCGGGGTCTGTGCTGCTGCTTCTGTGTCACTCGGGGTGAATTTTTTACTATGAAGTTAAAAAAATTAATCACATCACAAAGCAGCAGCTTTCTGCTGAGCTCCAGCTCAGTCCCAGGGCTCCTGACACCTGTGGCAGCAAGTCTGAGTCACAGATAGCACCGAGCTGTGAAGCCTTAATGCTCTCAGTATTGAGAAGAACACCTACGTAGGAGTTTCATTTCGAGCACCTCTTTTAGCTCCGGGGTTTTTTTCCCCACCCTCCCCTCCCCACTCTCAAACTGAACAAAATTTAAGAGTCATTCTTAGAATTTCACTGAGAAGAAAAAGATGATTTCTCAGCGTTTGTGGCTTTGCGAAGGATTGACGTGACTTGGAGCTCAGAAAATAGCGCTGTTTGGTTTAGCCTGACGACATTCCATTGTCCTCTCCCAAAAAACCTGACGAATAACAATGGATGAGTCAAAGATTTCTTGGAATTTTCTTTTCTCTTCTTTTTTTTTAAATTCTCCCCTCCTTGTGCAATTCCATTGCCATTTTTAGTGTGGAGGGCAGTTCTCCAAAGAATGTCTGTGATTTCTTGAAAGCTCGGAGCGAACTCGAGTTGTGTCCGATGACAAATACTGTCATTTCATTTCTGTGCTGCGATTTGATAACGTTTCCATCAGCTTCACAGAATCACTCTGGTTGGAAAAGAACCCTGGGATCATCAAGTCCAACCACCTACCCTACCTTACAAATTCACCCCTAAACCACATCCCTCAACACGTCATCCAAGTGATCCTTAAACACATCCAGGGATGGCGACTCAGCCACTTCTCTAGGAAGCCCATTCCAGTGCCTGCCCACCCTTTCTGGGAAAAAATTCTTCCTAATATCGAAGTCTAAACCTGCTCTGTTGTAACTTGAACCCATTGCCTCTTGTTCTATCACTAATTGCTTGTGAGAAGAGACCAGCACCAACCTCTCCACAACGTCCTTTCAGGTAGTTGTAGAGAGTGATGAGGTCCCCTCTCAGCCTCCTCTTCTTCAAGCTAAATAGCCCCAGCTCTTTCAATCTTTCCTCCTAAGATTTATTCTCCAGGCCCTTCATCAGCCTAGTTGCCCTCCTCTGCACCTGCTCCAGCACCTCCAGATCCCTCTTCTCTTGAGGTGCCCACAACTGGACACAGTCCTCAAGATGTGGCCTCACCAGTGCCACTGCACAGAGCAGCAGAGGTGTCGACTCTCTGCTTCAGTGCTGCTCTGTTGCTTATTCGCTGTGTTTTATCAGCTGTTCTCAGGGATGTTGCCTGACAAAACAAATGATCAGTGGGTTTGGGAGACTTGGACCAGCTTGAAGCACTTGTTGAACCACAGGGACCTTCTGTCCCTGCTTGGGTTTGCCGTGTGGAAAACAAGGATTGCGTCTCTTGCCTATTTTAGCAGGAAGAGAAACGTGAGAGGAAGCAGCTTAGAGTGGTTGTAAAGGGAGAATTTATACGTCTTTTTCTTCTGCAACAGACAGTTTGTGTTACTTCCCACTGAGCCCCCCGAAGGGAGAAAAGGAGAGAAGCACAAGTGTCCCCTTAAGAGCTGCTGTGTCAAATCTGAAGAATGATTTGAATTCAGTCATTAAAGTGTGAAACGGAGGGATTTTAGTTCTGCTTTAAATTATGCATCTCAAATTAACCTTCGCTGCAGAGTCTCTGCCGCCGCCCCCGTAATGACACATTATTGGTGCTAATGGCTTCTTTCTGACTCGAGATACAAACAGACATCCCAGACAGAAACATTTTGCCTTTGTGCTAAATAAGACGCTCGGCGTGTGTTCCCACCTTGGGTTTTTAGGGACGGAGCCCTGCTCTCCTGGTGGCTCCATCAGATCTTCTTCCAGGCTTCCGCACGCTGCTCCTCCTCCTGCAGCTCAGTGAGAGCCTCCGTCGCAAAAGCGGGGGAGCGATAAACGTGGAGCCCGGCCAGGAGCCGGGTGCTGGAGCGAACAGGACAAAGACTGCGGACAGTGGAGGGGAGGAGGAACTTCCAGGAGATGATAATCTCGAGAGGAAAAGGACCCAAATAACCAGGGAAATGGAGATGAGATGCCAGGACTTAGGGAGGAAACTGCTAAATAAGGGAGGGGTGAGATGAAATAATCGAAGCAGTAGTGGTTTGTTAACCCTTTTGTGTCCTGCTGATGTGAAGAAGCAAAGTACTTCTGGAGCTCTGTGCACTGAAGTCTTCCTTCTGAAGCTCACTGGTTGCTTGTTGACTCTGGCAGGAGTGTTGGAGAGGGGCTCCTGCATTGTGGTTGTGTCACAGAGTCATTTAGATTGGAAAAGACCTTCAAGATGATTATCCCAGCTAAACCCTGTCCCTAAGCTCGACGTCCTCATGACTTTGAAACACGTCCAGGGATGACAATTCAACCCCCTCCCCAGGCAGCTTGATCCAAGGCCTGAGAACCCTTTCCATGGAGGAGTTTTTCCTCCTATCCAACCTTCCTTCCCCTTGAGGCCATTTCCTCTGGTCCTATCACTTGTTCCTTGTGAGAAGTGACCAACTCCCACCTCTTTGCACCCTCCTTTCAGGTAGTTTTAGACAGCAGTGAAGTGGTGGGGTCTGTTGTGGGTTGTGTGACCATCTGTATGGGTCTGCTTTCAGCAGCGTGTGCTGGGGAGCCGCTAACCTTTGCAGCGGTGTGGATCCGAAGCAGGACGGCATTTGAGTGTCTAGAATCAAATAGAATGACATTCAGAAAAAGCATCCAGCTGCCTCCTTTGTATCCCTCCAAGGAGCCATGTTCCTGACTTGGAACTCAAGTGGATTCGCTATATGTCACATTTACTAATGCATTAGAGATATTTGTATGAATAATTAAAGCACCATTTAGGATTGCCACAGTAATAGAGGGGAATGCGTTTTGTCATTTTCCTTTTCAGCCCCTTTTTTGTTGATTGATCAATTTATTGATTTCTTCCATTAATTTAGAGTAGGTGTCGTAAACCTCGTTGCCAATCAGCGAGGCTCTGCTTTACGTTAATAAGCTGCTGAGAGCACTAATGGAATGAAAAGAAGTCGGAATTCAGCGTGGAAAATGGGAGCCTAGAGCACGTCTGTAGCTCTCTGCGTCAAATTGGGCTGTAAAATGCTAGAGCCTTTGTTTGTCCTAATTGTTAGTGAGTATGGCAGAGGAGAAGTGAAATACCAACACTTACTTAGGTCAGGCTTACCATCCTTTTCCAGCTCTATGTTTATCTGTTTTCCAGCTACACTGGGCAGTGGCACTGGGAATTAGTGCCGTGCTTTGTTTGGGTTTATTTAGTTTCATTTTGGTTTTTTATTTTATTTTTTGTTTTATCTTATTTTTAGGCTTTCTGGAATCATAGAATCATTCAGGTTGGAAAAGACCCCCAGGATCATCAAGTCCAACCATCAACCCTACTCTACAAGGTCACCCCTAAACCAGATCCACCAACACTACATCTAAGCATCTTTTAAACTTCTCCAGGGATGGTGACTCAACCACCACCCTGGACAGCCCATTCCAGTGCCTGACCACTTTCTTCAGGAAGAATTTCTTCCTGATGTCAAGTCTAACCCTCCCCTGTTGGAGCTTGAAGCCCTTCCTTCTGGTTCTGTCTCCTGTGAGAAGAGCCCAGCACCAACATCTCTACAGTGTCCTTTCAGATGTAGAACAAGATGAGGTCTCCCCTTAGCCTCTGCTTCCTCAGACTAAACAGCCTCAGTGCTCTCAATCCCTCCTCATCAGATTTATTCTCCAGGCCCTTCACGTAGGCAGTCAGTAGTACAGTAGTATCTGCAAATGTGATTATATAGGTTAGAGAGTCCGTTTGTGCGTCTGCTATGTTTTAACAGGGATTTTGGATGCAATGATATGATGACTGCTGTGGAATTCTACTCAATCCATCAGGATATATTATCTCCTGGTAGTATGTATTGGCTCCTCCTGGTGTGTCCTGCTGCTCTCTCTGCACTGGTCATTCTACATTCATGAACGTCGTGGGGACTGTTTCACTGACAAAAGGAACACAAAACACAGTGGGTGCTTGGGGTGTGTTTGGGTTTTGTCTTGAATGTTGGTCGGTCGGTCGGTCTAGATGCGTGACCACTCGTTAAGTCTTGGTTTTAGCCCTGGCTCTAGGGAACAGTTGCTACTCCAGGCTTAATCCGAGGTTCCTCGCTCTGTCGCCATAATTCAAAGGGGGTGTAGAAGAGATGTCTCAGTCTGCAGAGTGCTGCTGCGTGAGATTGTTCCTCTTACTGGTACGTGCACCGTGTGCATCAGCTGTAAATGAAGGCTGTTAGAGAAGACAAAAAATCGTAGTGTTTCTATTAGTCTGTACAAATTTGACATCCCCCTGTGTGTAACCAGGTGGTTTCCTGGGACAGTCGGATTTCATAGAATCATAGAATCATTAGGGATTGGAAGGGACCTTGAAAGATCATCCAGTCCAATCCCCCTGCCACAGCAGGATCACCCAGACCAAGTCATACAGTCAGTCTGGGTTGGAAGGGACCACAGGATCATCCAGTCCCAACTCCCCTGCCATGGGCAGGGACACCCCACCCTAGACCAGGCTGGCCAGAGCCCCATCCAGCCTGGCCTTAAACACCTCCAGGGATGGGACCTCCACCCCCTCCCTGGGCAACCCATTCCAGGCTCTCACCACTCTCACGGTGAAGAACTTCGTCCTCACATCCACTCTAAATCTACCCATCTCCAGCTTTGCTCCATTCCCCCTAGTCCTGTCACTACCTGACATCCTAAAAAGCCCCTCCCCAGCCTTTTTGTAGCCCCCTTCAGATACTGGAAGGCCACAATAAGGTCACCTGGGAGCCTCCTCTTCTCCAGACTGAACAGCCCCAACTCTCTCAGTGTGGTCTCACAGGAGAGGTGCTCCAGCCCTCTGATCATCCTCGTGGCCCTCCTCTGCTCTTGCTCCAGCACGTCCACATCCTTCCTGTGATAAGGGCTCCAGAACTGGATGCAGTGCTCCAAGTGGGGCTCATTCTATTTCTGTGGCTCTCTCTCTCAGCATAGGGCAAGAAAATTCACTGAGGATCAGAAAAATGTGGCCCAAAAGCCAGGAAAAATTGTCAGCAACCTGAAGACAAAATTGGAGTACGTGTTGCTGCTTTGACTCATCTTCCAGAAACAACTGAGTTCCGGGATGACAGTGCCCTTGTGAGCACCGTGCCAAGGTGCTGTGATTGTGTGCAGCTACTCTGGGATCAATAACAAGCCCGGCGCATCCTTTCTTGTCGTGGCAGGTTCACTGATGGCCGCTGGAGCACTGAGCACCAGGGCAGCATGAAGCACTGCTGATGGATTTTTGTCTCCGGTGTAGCGTGAGGTTAGAATGCTGATGCTTGTTGTGGTGGGTTGGCACCACGAGGAAGAAGAGATGTTCCTCCTCATTCACCTGCCCTTCTCACTTAGCCTTACACATCCCCCTTGAGGAGAGGCTGGGCTCTTTGATGTCCCTCCAAGGACCAGGCAGGGCAGGGAGAGCCTGCTGAGCCAGACAGATAAGAGAACAGGTCATTGTGAGATAGTGATGCTCACCAGGTGTTCTACCACGTATCCTCCTGAGGAACTAGGAAAGAGCAACATTTCCCCTGGGTGTGTGGCAGGAACCCTTCTGTGTCAGAGCTGTCATGGACCTCAATCTGGGGGTCCTTTTTCTCCAGAGAAGGTCTTGTTCTTGCTCCGTGTGGTGGCAGTGGGTTGATAACCTGTCTACATGTTGTTGGGGTATTTTTCATCTCCTCTCCTCAGTTAACTGAAGCCCTGTGACTTCTTAGCTTGCTGTAGGCCCTTACAAGCTCATTAAGGGGGTGGGGATGGTGATGGCAGCAGTCCTATCCCACTCACCCCGCGGGTCCTCATTAGATGGCTTCCTTGTGCTGACACAAGCGTTGTGTCGTTGTGCTCTGAGCCATCGCCGGGAAAGGAGCCAAGTAAAAAATCATCCCTCAGAAGACAAAAAAAACCCCAGCATTTGTTTCAGCAGGATCCATCCCCAGATCTAACTCAACATGACTTTCACAATGGCCTGGAAAGCGTGAGGGTTTGTACTGGTGTGAGGGGATGAGCAACTGGGGCAGGGTGGGTCAGGGGTGCAGATGCTGGTGGCAGGAACACTGCCAACTCTGCAAAAGTCTGACTCAGGTGAGCTCGAGTCTGTGAGCCCAGCTGCACCTCTGGTACCTGATCTAAAGCAGCCTGAAAGGGAGTGTTTCATAGACTCACTAGTGTTTGAAGGTGTGAGCTCAGAGATACACAGTGGCTGGTAGATGGACCCAGTTCAGCTCTCCCTAGCCATCAAAAGCTCAGCTGCAGACCTGGTCATTCCTCCTCTTGAGGCACCATCCTGCCATCCCAGTTTGGGTTGAACTGAGCTCATTTAGTGGGGCTCAACTTAAAATCACAGAAACATTCAGGTTAGAAAAGACCTTCAAGCTCATCAAGTCCAACCACTACCCCAGCCATCCCAAGGCCACCCCTAAACCCTGCCCCTTAGCTCCAGATCTCCACGACTTTCAAATATGTCCAGGGATGGTGATTCAACCCCTTCTCTGGGCAGCCTGCACCAAGGCTGAGGACCCTTTGCATGAAGAAGTTTTTCCTAATGTCTAACATAAACTTAGATGACCTTCTTCACAGTGAGGGTGACAGAGCCCTGGAACAGGCTGCCCAGGGTGGTTGTGGAGTCTCCTTCAGTGGAGATGTTTAAGACCTACCTGGAGGTGTTCCTGTGTGACTTGGTCTAGGTGATCCTGCTGTGGCAGGGGGATTGGACTGGATGAGCTTTTGAGGTCACTTCCAATCCCTAGTGATTCTATGATAAACTTAGATCATGTGAGAGGAGCACAAAGTACCTTCAGGAGATGGTTGTTCATTGTAAGGGGAAGGAACAGTCCACCTCCTGTGTCCCAACTGCTGTGAAGGGCTGCACCTCCAGCTGGGGAGGTTTTTCTTGCGTTTTCTGTATTGTTTTGGTTTATTTAAATTCCCTCTAGGTACCAATATTTATAGGAGCTGAGAAAGTTGTGGGTCAAGATTCCTTCTGTTTTCATTTAGGTGGCCAACTCTGTAGTGCTGAAGTCCCACAGGTCTTTCTGGCCCCACCTCTACGTAATTTCTCTGGTGGCATCTTTGTGCCAGGTCGCATCCAGCTCCCATCCCCGTGGGGCTGTGCTGCTCTGGGTGCCGTGCCCGGGTTCCACCTGCCCAGCCAGCCCCACTGCATGGTCAGCTCTGCTCTGCCCCAGTGGTGAGGAGCTCAGATGGAGACACCCACTGTGGTTTCCTGCCAGTCCTCGAGTAAATATAGCTGGTGTGTGGTTATAAATTCCTTCGCTCGTTACTGTTGTGCAATAATTACACAGAAATTACAACTGAGGATTGTTGTGGATGGGGGTTTTGTTGTTGTTGCTGGTTTATTCCGTTTAATTATTTATTTTTGCGCTTGCAGTGCCCTTGCAGAGGGAAGAGTTGGGTTTGGTGTGTTCCTTAGCTGAGGGCAGGGCCTCAAGTGAGCCTTGGGGTTCATTGTGGGCGCAGACATGGGCTCACAGGCTGCTGCCTTTTGTGCAGCTCTTTCTGCTCTACAACTCCTGAAGCTGTTGTAGCTCTGTGGCTGCTCCCAGTGCTGCTCTCTGGGCAGGGTTCTCCACGTCCTGCTCCCAGGTCCTGCACCCCAGAGATCTTCTCCAGAGATGGGATCCCTCCTGTGGTCCCTCCCTCTGTTTGTCTGTAGAGTTAAAATAAGGGTGAAGTTTTTTGTTGGCTTTCTCTCCCCTGTTCCCTTATTTTAAATTCCAGTCAAGCAGATCCAGAACAACACTGCCTGTCCCTGCTGAGTTCTCATTTTCTTCCCATCCCTCCTTTAATTTCACATTCTCCCCTGCGCTGTGTTTGCAGGCCATATGTGTCCTTTGAACTCTGAAGAAGCTGTGCCAAAAGGAAGCCTTCCTCTCCTCCCCACCTCCCAGCGTGGAGCTGCTCTTAGATAATTGCCATTAGCGTACGATGAGGAGCAAACCCAGAAGTTGAAGTTGATGGGTGAGTGTCTACAGATGGCCTCAGAGCTTCAGAAACCTTCGCGCTCGGTCGTTGCTTTTGCTTTTGAAACCTGCAGTGGTTCTTTGAGTCCCAGGCAGCTGCTCCTGTTCTGGGAGGTGTTTGTAACCCCAATATTCCTACTTCACAAGGCTCTGGTGAGGCACAGTGACAGCTGGAGAAGGGCTGCTGTAGGGTGGATCCCATCAGCTGCTGCTCAACCACCTTCTTGGGTTTTGCTTTTCAGGGGGGATGGATGTTCTCCATGAAGGGTGAAAAGGGGCTTCTTGGGTTCCTTCTACCTCTGAGAAGTGTCAAGCCAGGTTTCTGAACTCATTTCTCAAAGGAGCTTTAAATAGGGAGAAATAGGAGTATTAATTAGCGCCTCATTAAGTGCTTGTAGTCAAGTATGATAATTTTCTGGAAAGGATAATGTATTGGATGAATAAAAATACTCTCCATTAGAAAAACGAACACAAAGTCAGTTCGAACCACAAAGATTATTGTAGTTCTCTGAGAAACTGCTGTGATTAAAGCAAAATATATTTACGAAATCAAAAGGGCCCCGTTAGGCTGTTTAACTTGTTGATCTCTAATTAATTAATCTCAAATCTAGTGCTTCAGGACTGCAGCCTCACCTGCAGGGACAGGAAATAATTCTTCCCCCCACTTCATGTATTTTTTTTTATACAAGATAGGGTTTGAGCTGTGACTGTAGTGGAGGTCTGGAGGGGACTTTTGGGGTTCTTTTTCCCTGGTGTCTTAGAGCTTGTCCACAGTGAAAGATGAGACCCTAGACAGGGCAGAGCAGTGATCAGAAATGATATGGAAATTGCTTTGATGGGTTTGATTAACTTGACCTACCAGTGTGCTGATTCCTACCTGTGGAGCCAAGAAGTGTTTTCTAGGATGTTTGATCCTGCCCCTTTATCTATGACATGGTCGTGTCTGTAGGATCATGTAGGCTTCCTTTAGTTATTTCATGTGACTTCACACAAGTGTGATTTTCTCTACGCGTCGTTTGCTCCTTAGTTTAGTCTTGGATTTCCTTGATGTTCTGCTGAGCTGCATCACATGCAAATCCACAATGAGAATTGCTCTGCGTGTTGTGAAAGACAGTGAAGGAAGCTATAGGAGCTGGGGATACAGCCCAGATCCGTGCCTTTGCTGCAGTCATTGATGGAGTTCTTGTGTTTCTTTAGGGAGGACATAATCAAGGATAAGAAAGCTCAGCGTCAAACAGAGCAGGTACCAGATTTGAGTCCCCCCCAGCCATCCCTGGATGAGTTTAAAAGATGCTTAGATGTAGTGTTGGGGGATCTGGTTTAGGGGTGAACTTGTAGAGTAGGATTGATGGTTGGAGTCGATGATCCTGGGGGTCTTTTCCAACCTGAATGATTCTATGATTTAAACCCTCGTTCCATGTCTCAAGTCTCTGGTACAGATTGAGCAGGATTTACTGGTTTTTGTGGTTTAGGTGTCTGAGATCCATATGACCTTTTGAAAACATTATTTAAAGTTCTCCATCAGTTTAATCGATGATTTTGTGTACCATAACGTGTTCTCTTAGGTGCCTTCTGATCTCTCAGGCTTTTTGATGGTCACAGAATCACAGAACATTAGGGATTGGAAGGGACCTCAAAAGATCATCTAGTCCAGTCCCCCTGCCTGTGCCACCTAGATCCAGTCACACAGGAACATATCCAAGCGAGTTTTAAATGTCTTCAGAGAAGGAGACTCCACAACCTCTCTTTGCAGCCTGGTCCAGTACTCCATCACCCTCACTGTGAAGAAGTTCCTTCTCATATTGTTGTGGAACCTCCTCTGTTCCAGCTCACACCCACTTGTCCTATCACAAGATGCTCCTGAGCAGAGCCTGGCTCCACCCTCCTGACACCCACCTTTCACATGTTTATCAATATTAATGCGGTCACCCCTCGGTCTTCTTTTCTCTAAGCTCAAGAGACCCAACTCGCTCATGCTTTCCTCATCAGGGAGATGTTCCACTCCCTTCATCATCTTCATGGCTGCCAGTTTTCTTTGACCACGAGACACATCTCTAAGCACCTGATTCTCCACCCTTGTATTTTCCTTTCAGCTTTGCTCTTCTTGTCCTCTTGCAGCTTTGCCAAGCTTGGTGATGGCTGCCGCCTTGTGACCACAGTGACCTCCATTTCTGTTGTATCTGATGGTGCTTTTCTCAGCGGAGCCATTAAAGACAGTGTACGTTTGGACTGATGGTTGGACTTGATGATCTTGGAGGTCTCTTCCAACCTTAATGATTCTGTGATATCATTCATAGAATCATTAAATCATAAGGGATTGGAAGGGACCTCAGAAGATCATCTAGTCCAATCCCCCTGCCAGGCAGGTTTTAAATGTCTCCAGAGAAGGAGACTCCACAAACCTCCCTGGGCAGCCTGTTCCAGTGTTCTGTCACCCTCAGTGTGAAGAAGTTCCTTCTGATATTGATGTGGAACCTCTTATATTCCAGCTCACACCCATTGCCCCTCGTCCTGTCACTAGATGACATTGAGAAGAGCTGAGCTCCATCCTTCAGCCAGTGTATGTGTGTAAAGGAGAGTTTTCTCATTGTTAGGACACTTGCAGAACCTACAATGGCCAGCTGAAGACTTTGAGGCATCTGGCCTTTTGTTTGAGAAGATGGTGGTGGCCATGGTGGTGGCCAGGGCTTCTTAGTGAGCATGAAAATAGCTACAGTAGACAGCTGCAGAGCTGAAGGAGCCTGTCGTTGGTCTACGTGGAGAGGTGCTCCTGGACATCTCTCTGAGCTCTGTTGTTGTTGTGCAAAGTGCTCCCCAAGATGAATGGTCCATGCTGCCGTAACATCCCCACGTGTGATTAATAGCCTTTTACTGGTCTTAAAGGGGAGCAGCTCTATCCACTGACTTACCTTGCAAATCCTCTTAGTGCAAATGATCTCATTGTCCAAACCACCTTCTGGGGTTGCAGCTCTTAACATAAGCACCCAGCAGTGAGACCCGTGTGGATGTGCCCGTGCAAGATCCACTTTGCACAGCTCCCAGCCTTCCCGCGACCTCCCCACTTGCTTTGTGCTTGTTTTTCCCCACCTCTCGCAGAGGACGCGATCTCCTCTGTTTCATTTTCCTGTCAGTGGGGATATTGCTCCTATAAATCTGTAAAATCTGCGAGGGCCTCGCAAAGAGCAGAGTTGGCCAGTGGGGCTGTGAACCTGTTCTCAGTGTTTCCCTTTAGCTGCAGCTGACATCATCCCTTAATACAAACAGGTTATTTGCAGGAGCAAATTACTGTGCCGACGTGCGCGACGGACGGAGTCGGAGGATGGAGAGAGCTGCTGCCCTGGTGATGTCGTGTCGCCTTGTTCTTTGTGTGTCCTTTCATTGCCGGCGCTGAACTGGCTCTTGCGGTGCGAGTGAGAAACCAGACCGAACCTCCTGGTTTGTGCTTTTTCTCGTCGGGCTCCCAGCTGGAAGCCCCTCCCTCGATTTTCCCATTGATAAAAGTGCCACAAAGGGACTCCGGCGCGGAGGAATAGGCGGAAATAGAACAATATGAAGCCTTGGGCTTGAATCACAAAGAGTTTGCTAACGTAGATCCAGTCCTGCGTGAGCTGCGGCTCCTTTCACAACCAGGTTCATTTAACTGTGGTCTTAGGGCTACTGGTGGCTGCTCTCAAAACCATCTAACAAATCAGCTATTTATTGTCTTTTTGCTGCAGAGGCTCTTTAAAAACCATATTGCGGAGCGTTTTCTTCTCTGCCTTTGTGCGGACCGCGTGAGCTGACCTTCAAGAGTTCAGTCGCAACAGGGGCCACAACCCCCTCCCAGACAAGAATGCTTTTAGTGTTAATGTATAAAACAGGTCTTTCTCTAATAACATAAAGGCGTGACATTTATAGAGCTCAGATAAGGAGCATGGAAGAGGCCCGGCTCTCCTGCTTTTGAAATGAAGGGCAGCATATTCCCATGAGAGAATGGGATTCTTAGAGGCTCAGGTCCACACGTGAGCTCAGGTGTGCTTGTGATGCCCAGAGATCTTGCAGCAATGTTTTCACAGGATGACAGAATTGTTTAGGTTGGAAAAGACCTTGAAGACCATCAAGTCCAAACATCACAGAATGACAGAACGTTAGGGATTGGAAGGGACCTTGAAAGATCATCTAGTCTGATCCCCCTGCCACAGCAGGATCATCTAGATCCAGTCATTAGGGATTGGAAGGGACCTCAAAAGATCATCCAGTCCAATCCCCCTGCCACAGCAGGATGATCTAGACCAAGTCATAGAGTCAGTCAGGGCTAGAAGGGACCACAGGAGTCATCCAACTCCCCTACCATGGGCAGGGACACCCAGCCCTAGATCAGGCTGGCCAGAGCCTCATCCAGCCTGGATGTGGACCTCCTATGTTCCCACTGCCTCTTGTCCTATCATTATCACCCCTAGCTGTCCCAAGGCCACCACTAAACCCAGTCCCTAAGCTCCAGATCTCCACGCCTATGAAACGCATCCAGGGATGGTGACTCAACTGCATCCCTAGGCAAGGTTTGATGATCCTTTCCATGAAAAACCTTTTCCTCATATCCAACCTGAACTTCCCCTGTGGCAACTTGGGGCCATTTAGAAGACATGTAGATCTGGGGCTTAGGGCCATGATTTAGCAGTGGGGTTGGGACAGTTGGACTGATACTAGACTTGATGATCATGAGGGTCTTTTCCAGTCTAAATGATTCTATGATGAACATCCGTTTCCGTGCAGAGGGATGGGCTCGTCATGCCCGTGCTCTGTTCGACATAGTGAAAATACAGGAGGGGCAAAATGTGCCCTTGTCTGAGCTGCGTGGTCTGTGTCTCAGCAGATCCAACAGCACAGCCTGTGTGTTTTGATCCCTGTTTTTTGTTGGGTGCAGGGACCAAGTGTCCAGCGGAGCTGAGGAAAATGCACACAGCCAGAGTCCGCTGAGATACTAGATGAGATATTAGCTGGTAACTGGTTAAAAATAAAGCTGCCCTGCCTTGTCCTGAGGAGACTCAGGTTGGAGCAGGCATGTTATCTGGAAGAGTGGGCAGAGCATCCACTGAATCAGAGTGTTTGGGCTGAAGAAAGGGCTGCCAGACGTCGAGAGGAGGGGAAGCGCTACGGCTTTGTCATGCTCCTAGTGCCAGAGAGACAGAATTAGGGAAGGGGAAACATTCTGAAGGTGGATTCTTTTCTGTGATGTGGAAGAAAATAAGAGATGTTTATCAGAAATGATGGCAGTTCAGCTGAGTGTTGTGCTTTGGGTGGTCATGACACTAATAGGATGGCAGCAGTACAAGCGGTAGGTACAATTATAGCTCCAGTTACTAAGAGATAGCCAGGTTCTGTTTTCTGAACGCAGTGTTCACTGCTGGCCCGAGAGGCAACAGTGTTTTAGAGGCAGAGGAGGACAGCTGTCCTTTTTAAAATGTTTTACTATTTTATTGCCCACCTGCATTGATTCTTTTGAGGCAGCTTGTGCCTGTGATTCACCCGAGAGGTCAAATCCTGCCTTTGCCATGTGCCCAAAACTGTTTAAGGAGTTTAAAGGAGAGAGCAAATATGCATTAAAAAAGAAAAAGTCTGTAAAATTGAATTATCAGTGTGAGAGAAAAAAGGAACCAATGAGTAAGTCTTCCTTGTAGCCCAGCAAAACTTCAGGGTCGTGCAGCAAATTATTTGAAAGGTAATTTCCCTTAGGTTTGTTTTCACGGAATCACGGATCATTAGGGATTGGTAGGGACCTCGAAAGAGCATCCAGCCCAATCCTCCACTGCAGCAGGATCCCCTAGATCCAGTCACACAGGAACATGTCCAGGTGGGTTTTAAACATCTCCAGAGGAGACTCCACAACTCCGCTGGGCAGCCCTTTCCAGTGCTCTGTCACCCTCACTGTGAAGAAGTTCCTTCTCAGATTGAGGTGGAACCTCCTCTGTTCCAGCTCACACCCACTGCCCCTTGTCCTGTCGCTAGATGACATTGAGAAGAGCCTGGCTCCATCCTCCTGACACCCTCCCTTCACGTATTTATCAACATTGATGAGATCACCCCTCAGTCTCCTTTTCCCTAAGGTTTCTTAATCTTGTGAGCCACTATCCTCCTCCTTTCAGCGGTGTGCCAACCAACAGGGTTCTTTTCTTCACAGAAGGGATGGAATTTTATTCATTAGAGAGATTAGAAGGCCCCACCAGAGTAGCCAGCCTGCCTTTTACAGTACTGGTCTTCAAGCTGTTTGTGAGGAACATGTTTATGCTCTGGGTAGAGATCACTTGGTACTGGCATTAGTCAAACCAGAACTGAAGTCATGGAAGTGTTGACTTCTGGTGATGCAGCATCTATGGCCAACACCTCAGCACAGCCCTTACCGGAGGTAAACTGGTGGGGTGCTCAGGGTCAGCAGAACAGGAAAATGGCTATTGATACTGGGGTTTGCCTCTTGAGTCTTATGAATGAAAGGGACAGCTGTAGGGTGGTAAAAACTTGCACATTCCCATCAAGGCAAAGTTGTGCCAATGGAAGCCGGGTGGGAATTGATGCTTCTGGCCACTGTTCTTAAGGGCAGTGCTGGCAACTGTGTTTATCACTGCATGTGTTTCCTCTTTCCTCGTAGACTGGGGCAAAGGTTTTCTCTAGTGATCTGTTTATTTTTTCCTGCCAGTCACATTTTTCCCATTTTCCCTCTGTGAATGCATCCCTACATTTCCAGCAGCAGCATCCCTGCGTTTCCCTACAGCAGCAGACTGGGATGTCTTTACTCTTTTCCTGCCCTTCTGCTCTGTGGATGTGTCATCCATAGGAGGTTCCACATAAATATGAGGAGGAATTTCTTCACAGTGAGGGTGACAGAGCACTGGAAGAGGCTGCCCAGGGCTGTTGTGGAGTCTCCTTCTCTGGAGATGTTTAAACCCACCTGGACGTGTTCCTGTGTGACTTGGTCTGGGTGGTCCTGCTGCAACAGAGGGATTGGACTGGATGATCTTTTGAGGTCCCTTCCAATCCCTAATGTTCTGTGATTGTGTGATCCTGAGGAGCTGCTTGAACGTGAGGTCATGTTCTTTCTACATCCACATGAGGCAAAAACCCCGGGGTGAGCTGAGAAGGGTTGGTTGTCTCTGCAGTGTGGGTTTGCTGGGTGACTGGGAAGATGCTTTGCTGCTCCTGCTGCACAGGCTCGCAGTGTCCTTCTCTCTGGACATCCAGATAGGATGAGACATCCCCATCCACATGTCAAATCTGCGTTGCTTAATTTCCAGTGAGGTTGTAACACGGTAGTAAAGTTGCTGTGCAAAGGGTCCAACGCTGGTTTGCTGTCAGTTTTGGAGACTCAGGCAGAAGGAAATGATCAGAAACGCTCGATGCTCGTTATTTATTAATTGAGTTCTGGCAGAGCCTGTCTGCATTCTGCCTTTTTGTTTGCTGCTTTGTTTCCAAACAACAACAACAGAAGAAGAAAAACACAGCTCACATTGAAAAAAACCCCAAACCAGACTCAGAAAAAGGGAAACGTGCACAAAGATTGGTGACGATGAAGAAATGGCATTTGGGGGCGTTTGAGTTGAGGTCGGTGGTGTTGCCGTGTCACGCTCTTGGAGCGTCGCTCCTCAGAGAAAGAAGACTTTAGCTTTAGGCCATAAATCTTTGCTCCAAGCGTGCTGGGTTGCCAGGGAATATTTACCCTGCTAAGTCCTGTGGTGGGGGTTGATTTAGGAGCTTTTACTTTGCTGCTTTTAGGGTTTTCCTTCCTTCAAAACAAGTAAATCATCTAATGATAGGACAAGGCGCAGTGGGTGTCAGCTGGAACACAGGAGGTTCCGCGTCAATATGAGAAGGAACTTCTTCACGGTGAAACTGTCAGAGCACTGGAACAGGCTGCCCAGGGAGGTTGTGGAGTCTCCTTCTCTGGAGATGTTTAAAACCCATCTGGACATGTTCCTGGGTGACTTGGTCTAGGTGATCCTGCTGTGGCAGGGGGATTGGACTAGATGATGTTTTGAGGTTCCTTCCAAGCCCTAATGTTCTGTGATCCTGGGAATGGGAAGTGTTAAAGAGTTTCTTTGCTTTTCTGTGTCTTCTCCTTGTTTCTGTACATATTTGGATAAACATTGTCCTTCTAGTAACTCTTAATTCCTTGACTTCAGAAGTTCCAAACCTGCTCAGAGCTCAGTCTTCTGTAGTGAACCCTCAGAGGGTTTAGTGATGGACTTGATAGAATGAAGTTACTAGTTGGACTTGATGATCTTGAAGGTCTTTTCCAACCTAAATGATTCTCTGATGCTTTGAGAGACCATTTTGTAGATGCTGTGGCCAGCATGGAGCTGCATCAAAGCCTGTGGTAGGAAGCTCATGGAAGGTCAGAAGGCTTCAGCTGTGGATTTTATTATTTTCCCCCCACCCCAGGATTTAAAATTAAACAATTCTAGCTGATTTTTCACAGGAATAGCAAACAACATGTCTCTGATCAGACTAACCCCTTTTCCAGATTCTCAGGAGTGTTCTGGAGCCTGAAGCCATTTTTACCTCTTAATAAATTAGTAACAACAACAGCAGCAGCAGAAGTAAATTTAACAGTCAAAGCCACATATTTATTTGCCTGCTCTGTTTCTCCAAAGTGCTCAAATCGTTTTGTTTTGGCTGAAACTTCCCCACGAAAGCTCAGGCTGGGGGCAGATGTTAGTATGGAAGATTGCAATTAAAATGTTTGCCAGAGCTGCTAAAAGCTAAACCCAAGGCTTCTGAGGGAGAGAGTGTTGGATGGGCTTAAGGGTCATTTTGTTACGAGAATTATCCCTGGGCTGCTGGTCTAAAGGTGTCTTCTTCAGGGGGAATCAGCTGCAGCACCGTGCCTGCCTGTCCTTCCATTTTCCTCTGCAGTTCCTCTGTGAAGTGGTGGAAAAAGTTGGTTTAGATTGTTCTTCTCAGGTCATTGTTTCAGCAGTCTTTTCCTTGTTGTCTTCTTGGGCTTCACAAATGTTTCTTTCCTCACTTTGTATTGGAGGAGGAACTTGGAAAATATGCAGCGAGGCTGTTGGATTTCTTCATGCTCTGGCCTTGTCCTCATCAGTTGAACCTCAGGGGTTCTTCAGCATTGTCCTTCCTCAATAAGCAAGAAGCTGTTGGCAGCTGATGAAGCTCCTGCTGCTTTGCTCTGCCTTTACCCCGTCGGTGCTATTTTGTGGACACAGCGATAGCCACTGGGGTTTGTTTGCAGTTCCACTTGCCTGGCTGAATGACTGTTGTGACATTTTTTGGGCCCAGATCAGTGAGCCTCCTGATCTCCAGCTCGTGAGGTAGGGTCCTGCCTCTGGTTGACTCCAGCCAACCAGAAACTCCTGGTTTTCCATGGGGAGAGAGCTGTTCTGTGAGGATGGGGAAGGAACAGCAGCATGTCTCAGCCAGGTCTCTTGGCTGGGGCAACCAGGAGGCGTCATGGGGTGCACCCACCTGTGCACACTTGATTTTGGCAGCATTACCAGTTGGGATGCAGCAAATGTTTGCTCCTCTGGGTCTCCTAAAGATGAAAAGCAGGGCTTCAGCATCAGGCTCTGCCTTTGAACATATCTGGGATGTTGGGCAGGAGTCTTAAAAGAACTTGCAGACATGCAAGATCCCAGTTTTCCCTGGCCATGAGCTGGTTCCCTGGGGCACTGCTGAAAATCCCCTCGCCTCTTCTCCGTGCTCAAACTCCTCCAGTTGAAGCTGGGAGTAATATTTGCATCCCTCCCTGGCTGCTCAGGCTGAGTTAATATTTGCAGAGCACACTGTGTTCCCCATATCGAAAGGTCTGCATGAACACTGCTGTTTCTGGGTGGTTCCGTCCTATTCCTGAACCTCGTAAATGTACTTAGCCGGGACGGCCAAGGCTCGTTGCGCTTGTTCAGGAGAACCCTGCCAGCCCCTCGATAAATCATAGAATCGTTGGCGTTGGAAAACACCTTCAAGATCATCGAGTCCAACACTTAACCCAACTGTCCCAAGGCCACCGGTAAACTCTGTTCCTAAGCTCCAGATCTCCACGACTCTGAAACCCGTCCAGGGGTGGCAACTGAACCTTTTCCCTGGGCAGCCTGTTCCAAGGCCTGAGGACCACAACGTCCAGGGATGGCGATTGAACCCTGTTCCAATGCCCAGTGACCCTGTTCGTGCGTGAGTGAAGATGTTTTGTAGCTGTTGTGTTTATGGTGAAGTGGAAGCTCTCTTCTCTTAAGGGTCCTATTTCAAATGGGTTTTGTGTTTGTTTGCCATTTGTCATTCTGGTTGCCTCTGCATTGCATACTGGGATTATATTTAGTTTTTCCAGGGTCTTTCCCAGCTTATAGAAACCTTCTGTTGCTGCTTAAATCCTCGAGCAGTGCTTTTTCTTAAGCTGAGAGCACCGAGTGGATAACTGTCTGCTGAAGCTGATTGCTATTCCTTAAATCTTGATCTCATCCCTTGCTTATTCACACATCATCTGCACTGAAGATATTTCTGCTGTCTTCTGAACTCTGTTTCACACAGTCCACCAACATGTTAAAGAAGAATCATTTTATAAATCCTTGCTAAACCAAATTAGAGCATTAAATGAAATTCTGAGCCGAGAGGAGGGGGAAGGGGGGGTCTGAAAAAAAAAACCCCAGAAATAATTGAAGCTACTAAAAATTCTTCTGCTCGTAGATTGTAAAAATTCTCCTGCAGCCTGTGAAAGAGGGTGATTTCTCCAAAGGTTTCGTTCGCACAGCATCTGCTGGAGATGACAGCGCCGGGGAAAAATAGAACCAGCCGCGGCACCGGTGCCGTTGCGGGGTCATTATGGTGGTGGTGAGAGCAGAGCAGCCTGGAACCCTGCAGGAGAACCTGGGCTCGTAGCTCGCAACAGCTGGGATCCTGCTCGTCGTGTCACGCTGCTGTAAATCTTGAGCAGCTCCACTGGAACAGAGGGAATGACTCCAGATTTGTGCCAGTGTTGATGAAAAGAGGCTTTCTGCTGAATGGAGCTGGGCAGCCGCTCGCCAGGTGGAAGGGAAAGACGTGACTCAGCGCCGCGCGGTTGTTGCTGATTGCTGGCTTTTGCCAAGCGCCGAGTCACGGGCTTGTTTTTCTGTGTGGGGGTTTATTTTGGACAACCCAGCCAGGGGAGTCCCGAGTCTAGAAATGGCCTTAGATTATTGCCATGAAAATCGAGACTTCGAACTAACCGGGGAAGACAATAGCTTGCTGCAGATCTTGGAAAAACACAGGCTGATGAACCGAAGCTCCCTGAATATTTCAGCCCATCTGTCTTGTTAGTTTCTGTGTCTTAATCATGGATTTCATGAAGTGTCTAATTTTCTTTTTTTAGCTCTCTGTCTTCCTCTCGTACAAAAGTTAGAGCAGGGAAAGCATCCGAGCTGGATTTACTTTTGCAGGCTATAAAAAGAAGCGGGTGGTGTACGTGCGCGCACGCTGGGGAAGCGTTTGTCTGCCTGGCCTTTGGGGGCAGGACTGTTCTACCCCCGCTTCTGCTGCGGTGGTGGTTCTGGGGGAGGACAAATGCGGACACGCAGCCGACAGCTGACGGTGGCTTTAACTGTGGGGTTTGGGGCTCTGGTCATTGAAACAGCAAGGACTGAAATCCAGGCTCTGCTGAAGCCACCAGTGAAATTGCCTTGCGCCTCTTGACAAGCCCCTGCTCCGTCTTCCAACCTTGAAGTCTGCAGTGGCTCCTTTGAACTGAGTTGCTTCTTTTGGGGGAAGGCTGAGGGAGCTGGGTCTCTATAGCTTGGAGAAAAGGAGACTGAGGGGTGACCTCATTCATGTTTATAAATATGTGAAGGGCAGGTGTCAGGAGGATGGAGCCAGGCTCTGCTCAGTGTCATCTAACGACATGACTGGGGGCAGTGAGTGTAAGCCAGAACATAAGAGGTTCCACATCAATATAAGAAGGAACTTCTTCACAGTGAGGGTGACAGAGCACTGAAAGGGGCTGCCCAGGGGAGTTGTGGAGTCTCCTTCTCTGGAGATGTCTAAAACCTGCCTGGACATGGTCCTGTGTGACTTCATGTGGGTGATCCTGCTGTGTCAGAGGGACTGGAGGATCTTTCAAGGTCCCTTCCAATCCCTGATGTTCTGTAATTCTTATTCCTATATGGGAGGAAGAAAGCACAAACCAGACAAGAGAAAATGTTCCCCTCCCTGAAAAGGGTGACTGTCAGGAGGATAGGACCAGGCTCTTCTTTGTGGTGCCCAGCAGTAGGACGAGGAGCAGTGGGCACAAACTGGAACACAGGAGGTTCCACCAAAACATGAGGAAAAACTGAATCACAGAATCACAGAACATTAGGGATTGGAAGGGACCTGTAAAGATCATCTAGTCCAATCCCACTGGCACTGCAGGATCTCCTAGATCAAGTCACACAGGAACATATCCAGGCGGGTTTTAGATGTCTCCAGAGAAGGAGACTCCACAACCAGCCTGGGCAGCCTGTTCCAGTGCCCTGTCACACTCACCGTGAAAAAGTTCCTTCTCAAAAATCTTTTCATGGTGAGGGTAGCAGAGCCCTGGCTCAGGCTGCCCAGAGAGGTTGTGGAGTCTCCTGCTCTGGAGAAATTCAGAACCCACCTGGATGTGCTCCTGTGGGATCTGCTGTAGGTGATCTCACTCTCACAGGGGAGTTGGACTGGATGATGTCCAGAGGTCCCTTGCAGTCCTGGCCATCCTGAGACTCCATGATTTTAACCAGCCTTCAAGAGAGTCGTGCATCTCCAGGTTCTCCCCGTGTGAATCCATCACGCAGAACTCTCTCTCGTTTTAGCAACAGTGGAAATTTTTGCCCACCCCCCAGCACCGCTGAGCCCGGGTGTGTTTGCAGTGTGTACGACGCAGAAGACACTGATTGACAGTAATTAGGAGTGGGTGGTGCAAAAGTGTAAAAATAAAGTTCCTTTCTGTCAGGTTTACTATTAGAAGTGAAGTACACGGTGTGACACGGAGCGTGCGTGAGCGTGCACGTGCCAGCGTGCGTGGCGTGGAGGACAGACACTGCCTGCTCAGCAGCCAGGACAGCGGTGGGAGTGAAGCTGTACAGGCTTCAATGTCTATAAAACTCCCAACCTTTGCTTTTTCAGTGGAATGTGCTACCAAACCTGTTGGGTTCCAGGTTCTAGAAGTGGTGCTAAGCCTGGAGAAGAGGTGTGACCTCACTGACGTTTATAAATGTGTGAAGGGTGGGTGTCAGGAGGATGGAGCCAGGCTCTGCTCATTGTCACCTAATGATAGGACAAGGCGCAGTGGGTGTCAGCTGGAACACAGGAGGTTCCACATCAGTATGAGAAGGAACTTCTTCACAGTGAGGGTGACAGAGCACTGGAAGGGGCTGCCCAGGAGGGTTGTGGAGTCTCCTTCTCTGGAGACATTTAAAACCCATTTGGACATGTTCCTGTGTGACTTGGTCTAAGTGATCCTGCTGTGGCAAGGGGATTGGACTAGATGATGCTTTGAGGTCCCTTCCAATCCCTAATGTTCTGTGATTCTGTGTAAACCCTCCCAGTACCACAGACTGTGACTGGTGTTGGTTCCACCACCTCTGTGTTGTGCTGCTATGGTGATTGTGCTGAAAAGTGATGAGGAGGGACGGGAGCTTTGGTAAATCGTAGCAGGAGCATCACTTTGATATTAAATGCATCACCACTGGC
Source organism: Rhinopomastus cyanomelas (assembly GCA_013400115.1). Lineage (NCBI taxonomy): Eukaryota > Metazoa > Chordata > Aves > Bucerotiformes > Rhinopomastidae > Rhinopomastus > Rhinopomastus cyanomelas. The sequence goes on along the minus strand of VXBP01000096.1, from coordinate 113,842 downwards.
AAACCGATGCTGCTCCGGTGGATGGTCATTATTAATTCCTTCTCTGTCCGTGTAGTGAGGAGAAGCAGCCATAAATGAATTCCTCTGCGTTAATGGTTCGTGAAGTGAGTTGTCAGATGTGGCTGGACTGCTCTTGGGAAATAAATGGACAACATCTGTGCCACCTCACAAACGTAGTCTTTGGACCTAACTGCGTTGTGGCATCTGAGCTGGAAGGGCTGTTGCCTGCAGAATGTCTTCAGTGTCTGCTCTTTGTGGGCAGTACTGCCAGAGTGTTATCTCTGGAGCCTGTAATAGCTGTTTGGCTGCTGTACCTGACTGTGTTTATCTTCTGTGCAAGCTCAGAACACAGACATCTCCTCAGCCTTATTCAGCAGTCACTAAACTGAGTGACACTGACTGAGGAGCTCTTTCTTCTGCAGTGGTTGAGGCCCTACTGTGCCAAACTGGAAGTTCGTGTTTGGCCTGCAACTATGTGAAAGGAGGTTGTAGAGAGGTGAGAACTGGTCTGTTCTCCCAAGTAACAAGTGATAGGACAAGAGGAAATGGCCTCAAGTTGCACCAGGGAAGTTTAGGTTGGACATGAGGAAAAGGTCGTCCATGGAAAGGGTCATCAGGCCTTGGAACAGGCTGCCCAGGGAGGAGGTTCAATCACCTTGATGATGTTGAAGGTCTTTTCCAGTCTAAATGATTCTGTGATTCATTGATCACAGCTGAAGGACAAATTCCTCTTGTAACATCACTGAAGTGACACGTTTCCCTAAGCTGTGCTTATTTAATTGAGCTTCTCCTAAGTGGACCCTTTTTATTGCTGCCCAGTGAGCTGATGGAAATGAGTTGTTAGTCTCTTCGTGTCCCAGCAGAACCTCTCTCTTGACAAACCAAACATTCTCTGGGGGACAGGGTGGGAGTGACACCTCAGCTGTCCTCTTCAAGCCTGCAAGGTGCTGGTAGTGCGTGCTGCAGGCACCATGAGCTTGTAGCTGCTCATGGCACGTGTGTGTGATCAAGGTACAGAGCTGCTCCTCAGGCTTTTGGGTTGATTATCATTTCATAGAATCCTAGAATCATTAGGGATTGGAAGGGACCTCGAAAGATCATCCAGTCCAATCCCCCTGCCACAGCAGGATCTCCTAGACCAAGGCATACAGTCAGTCAGGGTTAGAGTAGATTTAATGTCTTGGATATTAACTTAATGGTTTCTTCTCCTAGAAGAAAAACATCAGAGCTGACACACTGGTTTGTAATGGACTCACTAACACTGGTGGTGTTGATCAACCGTGTGAAGAGCATCTCACAGCTGTGCAAACCCTGAGCTTTCCCCTGTGCTGGGGCAAGATGTTGTAGGTGAGGCAAGGAAACCACAAGGAGGCTGAGTTCTGCGTTTTGGTTTTGTTTGTTAGTCCAACAGTTTGCCCGTGTGCGAAAGGGTTAAGCAGAGAGAAGTTCGTGTGTGAAGCTGCAGCGATGAGCACAGGCTGCCCGGCATGTCTGGTGTCACAGAAGTCGCTAGGAATCACATATGGGTCGATAAAAATACCCCGAGAGAGGAAGCAGAGTGGGTTGGTTATTTTTCTGCTGATTGTAATTGTGATGTTACTACTAGTTAGTCCCTGTTGTGTTTCGTGGCTGTTTTCTTGCTGTAAACCTCAGCTCAGGGATTTGGGCAAAGGTTACGTGAAACTGTAAAGAAAAAGCTAAAAGGAAGGGAGTCAGAGAGGGTCAGAGAGATCGCAGAATCATTCAGGTTGGAAAAGAGCTTTGAGATCATCAAGTCCAACCATTAACCCTGCTGTCCCAAGGCCACCGCTGAACCGTGGCCCTGAGCTCCAGAGCTGCACGGCTCTGAAACGCATCCAGGGTCATTTTACACTCTTAAGGCAAGTGAATGGATTTTGAACCAGCTGTAAAGGGTCTCATTTAGTGCTTGTTGCTCTTTTCACACTGATGATGGTGTCTGACCAGAAAATGCACAAGCAAAACATTTGTGGGGAACAGGTACCAGTCCTTCGGTGACCGGGCAGCTGTTTGCAAGCTCGAATCAATGAGTTAGGCTGCCGTGAGCCATCTGATGAGTTTTGTGGGGGCTGCACAGTTTGTGGGCAAGCAGGAGGGAAGTCCTTCGGGGAGTGTGTCACCGGAGGGCGTTCACACACTGAAATTTGTGGGGGGAGGAGAGGAAAGTGCTGTCAGAAAACCTGCTCGTGATCCTTGGTGCCACGAACGTCATTTAAAAATAGAGGTGGTGCTACAAGTGGTTCTTTAGTTAGAATCATAGAATGGTTTGGGCTGGAAGGGACCTTTAAAGGTCTTCTAGTCCAGCCACAATGAGCAAGGACATCTTCAACTAGAGCAGGTTGCTCAGAGCCTCATCCAGTCTGACCTTGAATGGCTTCAGGGATGGGGCCTCTACCAACCGTCCTGGACAACCTGGGCCAGTGTTTTGCCATCCTCATTGTAAAAAATGTCTTCATCATGTTTTGCAGCTCGTACAGTTAGATCAGAGCTGGGATTATTTTTGGAGTGTGCCTGAACCAGTGATTTTTCAAGTGGAGCTGTTGGCAGAATTTCATTGTGTCTGTTGAATTCAAAGTCACTCCTTCACTCTTGCATCCCCTCCCGTTTTAATTCTGTGTTTGGCAAAGAGCAGGGAACAGCACTGCGAGAGCTGCTTCCCGGGGACCATCCAGGGATAAAGGAATCAATAAACAGCAGAGCATCTTGGGCTTCCCTGGGTCCATCCCCACAGCTCTGCCCTCAGATGGGGAAAGCGGCTGCACTGAGCTCAGGGTTAGGCTTGTGCCAGGCTGGAAGGGGTAGATGCGCAGAGGCACGGCAGAAGCCAAGCCCGTGTCGCCGAAGCCCCACTGCTGGGTTCCCTGCACTGCATCATTCATCCTCTCCTCTGCCCTTTAGAAACCTAGGATGGGTTTAATACTGAGCAGTGGCCAAAAGTGTGCTCTTAAATGCCATGACTGAACTGTGCTCCGCTGTGAAGCTTCTCACACCATGCTTGGGACGTTCTCTGTGTTAAAGCAGTGGTAACGAGTGTAAGGAGCAGCTGAAGGAGCTGGGGCTGGTTAGTTTGAAGAGGCTGAGGGGAGACCTTAATGCTGTCCACAGCCACCTGAAAGGAGGTTGTGGGGAAGTGGAGCTGGTCTCTTCTCGTGAGTAACCACAAATAGGACAAGAGGAAATGGCCTCAAGTTGCACCAGGGGAAGTTTAGGTTGGACCTGAGGAAAAGCTTCTTCCTGCAAAGGGTCCTCAGGCCTTGGAAGAGGGTTGAATCACCATCCCTGTACGTGTTTCGCAGTCATGGAGATCTGGAGGTTAGGGACAGGGTTTAGCCATGGCCTTGGGACCGCTGGGCTAAGGGTTGGACTTGGTGATCTTGAAACTCCTTTCCATCCTAAACGATTCCACGGCTGTGCGCTGGTTCCCTTTGCTGGGCTGTTTTTTCCTGTGCTGTGTGCATCAGAGGTGCTGTGGTGGGAGTGTTGCTGTTCCAGGCTGGGATTCAGAGCTGTGCTTTTCATTTTTCTTTCACACTTAAATAGTAAATCAATGTTTTGCAACACCCGCGGTTTCAAACTCGGTGATCGCTGGAGCTGTCAAGCAGTTATTTATCGGGAGCAGAGGCTTTTCAGTTGTGTGCTCTTTGTGCTGCATCCGAAGGAGCAGCGCCTCAGGAATTAGGCTTTTTGATAGAAAAGGAATGATAGTAACTTGACATTGCGCAACGGCCATGAATTGTTGAAAGTCAAAAGTCCATTTGCTTCGGGGCTGCACGGAATGATCTCATTTATTACTCTGTGGTCTGCACAGGCTACTCTCAAGGCGGGTTGGGTTTCTGCCTCGCTAATATTTCTGCGTCGCTGTAATAGAGCCGAGTGCTCCGTAGATATTTGCCCATCTGGTTCTCTTAATTCCGCTGAACTTATCAGAAGAAAAAGTAATGTATTACACTCTTCTAAATATAGTTCTTGTTCCATGATTGAAAATGGGGTCTTTTATTCTGTGGAATACTCTGATAGTCTGTGTTTTCCTGTCTTCTGATTTGACATTTCTTGGGGAAAGAGGTTTTGTAGTACAGGGATTTTGTTGGGCTCCAGCTCTACTGAGGGGTGACCTCGCTGATGCTGATAAATATGTGAAGGGTGGGCATCAGGAGGATGGAGCCAGGCTCTGCTCAGTGGTATCTAATGATAGGACAAGGAGCAACGAGTGTGAGCTGGAACATAGGAGGTTCCACATCAATGTGAGAATGAACTTCTTCATGGTGAGGGTGACAGCGCCCTGAAAGGGGCTGCCCAGGGGTGTTGTGGAGTCTCCTTCACTGGAGACATTTAAAACCCACCTGGACATGTTTGTGTGTGACTTGATCTAGGTGATCCTGCTGTGCCAGGAGGATTGGACTGGATGATCTTTCAAGGTCTCTTCCAATCCCTAATGTTCTGTGATCCTACAAACCAAGGAAAGGTATCGGTGATCTCTTTTAGTCTCCAGATTATGGTGAAAATAAAGATCCTAAAATGCCTTAGAAGGGAAGGAAGGCAGTAAAAAGAAAGAAGCCTGCTGGGAGGAACAATTTAAACCAGGAATTGAAGGCACTACCATCATGCATCCCTAAACTGGAACTGTCTGTGATTGGCACTGGATCCTGAAATGAGATTTCTGGTTCGCAGCCTTCCGCTGGCAGCTGTTTTGGGGTTAGCACGAGCAGCTTCAGTGGCAGAACTGAACTGAGTGCTTGAAGAGGTTCTGACACCGCCGTGGAGCTGGACGGCGATTTCAGCGAGCCGTCTCCTCAGCGCCGCTAGGAAGAAGAAGAGCGGTGTTAACACCGACGGGAAGAAGAGGGACCGGCACTTGATGCGATGACAGTTTCTGTTTGCCAGCCAAGTAAATGTGTCAGGAGGTCACCAAGGAGTATCTATGGCAACGGAGGGACGGAGGATGGTTCTGCTGGGCAAGTGTTGCTTGCTGGGCAGTACCCCAGGCGTTGAACTGTGATATGACCTGATTAAGGCTGAGCTGCTAACTGAAATGGATAATATTTATCAGCCTCAGTCTTAAAAATCAGGAGACAGCAGAAAGGACACCCCCAACAAAATAACACCACCAACAACAAAATCAGTAGAATGCAGGAAAAACCCAACCCACTACAAACCCAGAAAAAACAAATCAGTGGAAATCAGGAAAAACAATTTAAAAAACAGTCTGTGGGAAGCAGGGGGTGAAAAAAGGACCAAAAAAAAGTCATTAAGGAGGTTTGTCTGACATCTTCCCAATTACAAAACACAGCCAGTACATGCTGCAGTGTGGTAGGCTCGATCCCCGGAGAGAGGAGAGAGGTTTCACACTTCTGCTCGGAATGTTTTTACTCTGTGTTGTCTTGATTTTTCTGTAAGTTAATGTTGTTAAAGAGTTCAGCCTTGTGAGGAACCTTAGGGACTAACACCAGACTCACCATTGGGCCAGCCAGACATTCTGTAGAGTGACGTCTCTTGTGTGGTTATTGGGCACTGGAATGGGCTGCCCGGGGTGGTGGTTGAGTCACCATCCCTAGGTGAGTTTAAAAGACACTTAGATGTAGTGTTGGACGATGTGGTTTAGGGGTGGACTTGTGGAGTAGGGTTGATGGTTGGAGTTGGTGATCCCAGGGGGTCTTTTCCAACTGCTCTATAAACCTGCCACAACATCACCGCACTGTGACATGATACCGTCTGCAGTGAGGGCAGGAGCTGAAGCAGAACCTGACCGAGAAGATCTCCTGTCTGGAAGGAGTTAGAAATGGTGTCTGACTGGTGGCTGTAGCTGCTGATTGTATTTGCAGTAACCACCTACAAAACACGTTAACAGTGGTGGTTCTCAGAAACTCAACAAATTCTGTCCCTGAGTTGTGGAGTCTCCTTCTCTGGAGACATTTAAAACCCACCTGGCCATGTTCCTGTGTGACTTGATCTAGAAGACCCTGCTCTGGCGGGGGCATTGGACTAGATGATCTTTCAAGGTCCCTTCCAATCCCTGATGTTCTGGGATTCTGTGGCAGTGCACAGAGCCTGCCCTAGGACTCATCTTGTTACCTGCGTTTGCATCCCGCTGCGCTGGGAGCACGGCACGAGCCCTAGCTGGCACCCGCGCTCAGCTTTGTGTAAAAATACTCCAGAGGGAATGTGGGCAGGGTTGTAGCCGCTGCAGTTGCTCTATTTGTAGCGCAGCTCCTTCATCTTTTTCCGTGTGATCTTTGGGCAGATTTTAACAAACCCCAGCTCAGGGCTGAAGCGGCAGCCACCGTGGTATCGAAGCAGTCGGGGACGTGCATGTGCAGCACGAGTCGTGTGTGGCTGCCTTCCTGGCTTGGCTGAGGTGAGAAAAAGGTGTTTGCAAAGGAATCATCATGGAACCATCAGGGATTGGAAGGGACCTCGAAAGATCATCCAGTCCAATCCCCCTGCCACAGCAGGATCACCTAGACCAAGTCACACAGGAGCACATCCAGGCGGGTTTTAAACATCTTCAGAGAAGGAGACTCTACAACCCCCCCTGGGCAGCCCCTTCCAGTGCTCTGTCACCCTCACTGGGAAGAAGTTCCTCCTCATATTGATGTGGAACCTCCTATGTTCCAGGTGACACCCATTGCCCCTTGTCCTATCACTAGATGCCAGTGCACAGAGCCTGGCTCTTCTGCAGAAGAGCTGTTGAAATTGTTTTACACAGATGAAGTTGTGATTTGAAAACACACGTAACTGACTTATCATCAGCAGTAGAGATATAGACAGCTAGAGGTTGGTCTCTTGTCACGAGGAAAAAGTGACAGGACAAGAGGAAAAGGCTTCAAGTTGCACCAGGGGAAGTTTAGGTTGGACCTGAGGAAAAGCTTCTTCCTGGAAAGGGCCATCAGGCCTTGGAACAGGCTGCCCAGGGAGTCACCATCCCTGGATGTGTTTCACAGTTGCCAAGATCTGGAGCTTAGGGACAGGGTTTAGCGGTGACCTTGGGACAGTTGGGTTAGTGGCTGGACTTGATGATCTTGAAGGTGTTTTCCAAGCTAAGCAGTTCTATGATTCAGTGGTCCGGGCAAGCTTCCTCGGTACTTAGCTGCAGAGATACTGTTAACGACTGCTTGCTGAGACCATAACACATGCAGCTATTAAACAGGGAGAGCAGAGGGCTGATAACAGTGATGGCAGAACGACCACGTAGCTTCTTATTAAATTAAAGCTGTTTTGTTCCCAGATTCCTAAGTCGCTCTAGTTATTTCATCTAGTTTGTCCAACCTCTGTCTTGAAGACCTTTGTTCTGCTCAAAGATGCAAAGAGGGTTGGTTGGGGGCTTTTTTTTTGCCAGAGCACTTGGTTGGTTTGGATAATAAACCTTTTTTCCCCCGTCATTTTTGTTCAATACACGAGATAAACAGCTTCAGACTGAGGCTTGGCCCTCATTAAGTGGCGTTTCAGGAGGCAGAAGCAGGGAGCACAAACAGAGCCCCTGCAGATAAATCAGATTAATTGCATGTGGATGGAAATTCTCCGGCTTCATCTGAATGTGCTTCACAAGCCTTTACTCACTACTACCGCTTTCTGCTGAGTAAAACTGAGAGTAAGCAGCATCAGTACCCAGTTGAATGGGCTGCTGATCGCTGCTGCGGAGCACAAGCAGCAGTTCTGCTGATGGCAGGGAGAAGGGGCTGTCACTGAGAGCAAAGTGGGATCCAAAACTGGAAATCTTGTGTGTAAGCAGCACGGGCAGAGCTCTTCTTCCCCAGCAACAGCGCGCACCGAGTTATTTCCTGAAAGAGCGTTCTGCTGCTCAGGGAGGGGACTGAATCGCCGTCGTTGGGTGTGTTTGAAAGTCGTGGAGATCTGGAGCTTGGGGACAGAGTGGCCTTGGGACAGCTGGGTTAATGGTTGGACTTGAGGATCTTGAAGATCATTTCCAACCTAGATGATTTTGTGATTCTCTGACAGCTTGATGCTGTCATTTCCTTAGCAGACTGGTTTTACTAGAAAAACCTTTTGGGAGAAGAAGCTTGTTTTCCTTGGAGTGTTCATATCTGAGACCTCAGTATCTCACTAGTAACGAAGGAATCACTTCGTTTTTCATAACCTTATTGTATTTCTTTTTATGCCACACACATATGTCTCCTACCAACCTTTATCTCCAGCAGCTTCTCATTAAATCCAGCTTAATGTGTTGGCTGAGAGTTCTTTGCAGCGTTACTCTAACCATGGCCTTTTCCAGAGGAGAAGCAAGTTGCAGGAACAACCCATGTGAGACGCAGACTCGTAGATGATGCTGTCAATTTGCTTTACACAGGCACCACAGACTGCTTTTGGTTGGAGGGGACATTTGCTTCACTGACATGTTTCCTCCTCCACAGATTACAGCTGGCTTCTGAGACAGGGCTACAGGGCTACAGAGAGAGTGGTCAGAGCAGATAACTTCTTATTTAACTTCATATTTGTGCGCTTGATCAGCTTCTTGGGAAGCTGTAAGGATGGGTTGGTTTCCTGTTATGTTTTAATTTCCTGTTAACCTGTGAGGAATTTGTAACTGGGAGCTTCCCTGGGGACTGTAATATTAGAGTCCATGAAAAATAAAAGAGCCCAGGACCCTAGGGGCCTTTTTCCTTCAAAGTTAGCAGCAGTGAAGGAATAAAACGAGTTTTTCCGCATAGGAAATGAGGGAGGAAGTCTCTTCAGTCAGGTAGGGTGCTGGGTTCAGTTTTGGGCACTTCAATATGTGAAAGACATCGAGGAGTCGAGCGGATCTGGAAAAGGGCAACAGGGTTGGTGAAGGGTCTGCAGAACAGACCTTGTGAGGAGCAGCTGAGGGAGCTGGGGCGGGTTAGTCCGAAGATAAGGATGCGGAGGGGAGACGTCTCCCCTCCTGAAAGGAGCGCGTGGAGTGGTGAGGATTGGTCTGTTCTCCCAAGGAACAAGTGACAGGACAAGAGGAAGTGGCCTCAGGCTGCCCCAGGGGAAGTTTAACTGGACATTAGGAAAAGCTGCTGTCTGGAAAGGGCCATCAGGCCTTGGAAGAGGCTGCCCAGGGAGGGAGTTGAATGGCCAATCCCTGGCCATGTTTCACAGTCATGGAAATGTGCACCTTAGGGACAAGGTTTAGTGGTGGATTTGGGACAGTTGGGTTAATGGTTGGACTTGATAATCTTGAGGGTCTTTTCCAAGCTGAAGTGATTCTGTAATTCTCTAGGGGAGCAGAAGACCCAAGGGCTGTCCTTTCATGTGTCTTCCACCAAGACACCATAGCTCACTGCCTGCTTGCTCTGGGTCTGCTTCAAGGCAAGAGCAAACTAAAATAGCTGAAATTGCTGCTGAAGGTGAACATGTGACTGCCTCAGACTGCATGACCACCAGAAGCTTACAGAAATAACATATGGTCGGCTGCCATCTGCTTACACCTTTCTTCCACCCTCCATCGCACTTGTCACTTCAGGCTGCTCTAAGCTCCTCAAGGCAAAGACTATCCTCTGTGTCTTTGCAAAAGACGTGCTGCTGTGGCACCCTCTCCTCCCCATCTTCCTTCCACTCTCAGTTTGCACCATCATTCAAGTGATAGTAACAGAATTAATGGTTTTGTAGTGTAGCCTTAATGGGGATGTGGCTTGAACCAAACAGGAGCTCGATTCCGTGGTATCTGCTCGGTTGTAACTCATCCCTGTGGTGGACTTGTTGGTCACACAGCTCTCGGGTATCGATCAGTGATGTAATTGTCATCCTATAGTAGGGCAGATGAAGTCATTCTTACCCAGTTACTGAAGACGGTGACCTTGAGACAGATCAGATGGTTGAGCAGCAGAGCCAGGTCACTGATTCTAAAATGCCCTTGTTTGAAAACTAAACCTGCGTCGGTTAATTAAGAGGGAGGAATAACTCCAGCAGAACCCCAGCACACTACACAAGTTCCAGCTTCAGTGACTCCTACCAGCAGTTAGGTGTCTTCTTTTGGCAGGTGCCTTTGGATGGGTTTGTAGCTTTGTTGCTTTGGCCATCATTTCTGTTTACACTGGGGTAGCAGAAGAGCTGCCCTTGGTGAGAACAGTCACAGAATCACAGAACATTAGGGATTGGAAGGGACCTCGAAAGATCATCTAGTCCAATTCCCCCACCACAGCAGGACCACCTAGATCAAGTCACACAGGAACACATCCAGGTGGGTTTTAAGTCACTTCTGATAACAAGGCGCTGACTTTTTCCTAGAAGATGTAAAGCAGAGGTGGATGTGCTGTAGACGGGAGGAACACGTGTGGCTCCAGCATGGATTCGGCTAAGTGGTTGCACAGTTTCTCATTTGGATACTTAATAAAAGAGAAAATGTGATAAGCATCAGCCAGCTTTTGCTTTTAGATTAACAGGACTTGAGAAAGGTTGTGGGGAAAAAAGAAATCAAAGCGCTCGCTGTGATTGCTAATAACATGGTTGAGGAAGAGACAGATTTTTGTCTCGGTGGAAGAGAGACTCGCAGAGACCTCTGCGCAAGCGTAAGAGCCGCTCAGTGTGGATCCTGAAAGAGTGAAAAACAAGCTTCCAAAGTCAAGTGGTTGAAGAGCTGTTTTGGGTCCTGTTGTTGGTATTTACTTCTTAACTGCTAATTCATTTGCTGGGTTGTGTCTGAACCATTTGGAGTTCTGGTTCCTCTCTCCTTAGTGAACTGGAGCACTTGTAGGCGTTAAATGTAGACTTGACCAAGTCTTCAAGCAGATCCGTGCTGGAAGGGGTTAATCATTTGCATGAATTTGTGACCTAATAAACGAGGCTGTAAAAGAGTGGTGTGACTAACTACTTACTGCAGTTAATTGAGCTTAGGAAATCATAGAGACAGAGCTTAGTCGAGTCTGTGTTTTCCGCTTTTCTTGGAGACAGAAGTTTCTTTGGCAGCTTGTGTTTGAAAGTAAGAATTACAGAACGTTAGGGACTGGAGGGGGCTTTGAAGGATCGTCTAGCCCAGTCGCCCTGCCACAGCAGGACCACCTAGATCCAGTCGCACAGGAACATATCCAGGTGGGTTTTAAACCTCTCCAGAGAAGGAGACTCCACAACCCACCTCGGCAGCCCAGTTCAGTTCTCCGTCACCCCCACTGTGGAGAAGTTCCTTCTCATATTTATGTGGAACCTCCTCTGTTCCAGCTCACACCCATTGCCCCATGACCCTATTATTAGATGACACAGTTGTAGAACCATTAAGGTTGGAAGAGACCTCCAAGATCAAGTTCAACCATCAACCCAGTGCTACCGTGCCCACTAAACCATGTTTCCAAGTGCCACGTGCACAGGCAATGATTTCTTTTTCTGAGCATGTGTCTTGTACCTTTGAAACCCTAACTGACTCTGTGACTTGGTCTAGGTGATCCTGCTGTGGCAGGGGGATTGGACTAGAGGATCTTTCGAGGTCCCTTCCAATCCCTAATGATTCTATGAAATACCTTTCCCTGTTACATGGACTTTTCAGGTCTTGTTTTCCTACAGTAGTTGTTCATAGATGAAGTTACACAGTTTCTTGAGGTCTGCTGGTGCAAGATCTTAAAAGTCTGTGACAAGCAGGGAAGATGTGAAAAGTCTTTCCAGTTCTTTATGTGCAAAGGTCCTTGTGCTTGGAAACCCTTCATCTTGATGGAATGTGGTCTCTTCAATAGTATTCTTCCCTAAGTGTGCAATAAATCTGTGTGTGGATAATTGAAGCTGTGAGAAAATAATGACAAGAAGGAAATTACTTTAATTCAGTGATGCCAAAGGAAACAGAAAATCCCTCACACACACTCTCTGCCTGGGGGATTCAGCATGCGTCTTCATTGCTAAGCAAGTTTCTGAAGTTGGGGGCAACCACTTCAAAAATGGAGGGGTTTTTGCAGGCAGCATTTCCAGGGAACTATTTTTCACTGAGCTGGGAGGTGGTGGTTGAGTCGCCATCCCTGGATGTGTTTAAAGGTCTTTTGGATGAGGTGTTGAGGGATGTGATTTAGGGGTGAACTTGGAATTTCTTCGCCGTGAGAGTGGTGAGAGCCTGGAATGGGTTGCCCAGGGAGGTGGTGGAGGCCCCATCCTTGGAGATGTTTAAGGCCAGGCTGGATGAGGCTCTGGCCAGCCTGATCTAGGGTGAGGCGTCCCTGCCCGTGGTGGGTGAGTTGGAACTGGATGATCCTGTGGTCCCTTCTAACCCTGACTGACTGTATGACTTGGTCTGGGTGATCCTGCTGTGGCAGGGGGATTGGACTGGATGATCTTTCGAGGTCCCTTCCAATCCCTAGTGATTCTGTGCTCTTTCCTTCTGAGGCTCAACAGCAGCAGTGGTCCCCTCTGCAGAGGTTTCAGGAGCGCAGCTGGCACCCTAAAAATGAAAATCACCAGAGTCATTTGTGTAGTGGATCAGAATCCAGCCCAGCCAGCTGCCAGAGCAAAGACCATAAACTTTCACATTTGAGTCATCTGCTGAAAAGCTTCATATTTTTATGAAGAGAGACCTAAATGTTTGGTTTAAAGTAATTTTATTTGCTCTCTTGTAGCTGAATCATTTGACTCTTAGATGGTGAAGGTCATGTATCAACAGGATTTTCCTACTGCCTTTCCATGTCTGATGAACTACGACAATCAGAGTTTGACTTTGCTTCCAGTTGTAAGAGCAGTTGTTTGATTCTCATGTGAGTGTCGATGTTTGTGTCTGTAGCAACCAGGATTTGTAAATGGGGTGTCGTGGTGACACTTGGCTTTCCTTTGGCTTGTGTGTCTGAATCAAAAAACCCAGTGTTTCTTCCATGTTCACCATCCATTGCCTTGGGAACACACCCAGAATATTGTGTCCAGTTGTGGGCCCCTCAGTTCAAGAGGGACACAGAGCTGCTGGAGAGAGTCCAGCGTAGAGCCACAAAGATGATGAAGGGAGTGGAGCATCTCCCTTATGAGGAAAGGCTGAGGGAGCTGGGTCTCTTGAGCTTGGAGAAGAGGAGACTGAGGGGTGACCTCAGTAATGTTTATAAATATGTGAAGGGTGAGTGTCAGGAGGATGGAGCCAGGCTCCGCTCAGTGATATCTAGTGATAGGACAAGAGGCAATGAGTGTGAGCTGGAGCAGAGAAGGTTCCACATCAGTGTGAGAAGGAACTCACGCTGGTGACAGAGCCCTGGAAGGGGCTGCCCAAGGTGGGTTGTGGACTCTCCTTCTTGGAAGATGTTTAAAACCCACCTGGACATGTTCCTCTGTGACCTGGTGTAGGCAGTCCTGCTGTGGCATTGGGATTGAACTAGATGATGTTTTTGAGGTCCCTTCCAATCCCTAATGTTCTGTGACACTGTGATTAATCGACATCTTAGGCATCTTCATTACTGTCAGTGTTTCTCCTGTTGAGATACGTCCAGGCATCACTGGAGCCTGTAATCTTCTCTCATTCTTATTCTGCATCATCAATTTGTTGAAGAGGCTTTCTCGCTACTAACTGTAGGAAATAGCGAGTAGTGTAAGCAAAGCCAGTGGAAGTGCCTGTGATCAGCATTGCACAGCATGTAGTATTTTTCCAGGATAACCTTTTAAAGTGACATTTTTCCAAACTTGGTGGCAGCTTCGTGTTGATTTTATTTCCTTTCCGCGTTTCGGCGTGAGTGACTCAGGTTGTCTGGAGAACAAGCTACAAACCCCTGCACTTTTGTACCTTCTGTAAAAATAGTCTAGCTGTTCATTGAGTAGTTCCTTCATGTTTAGGGGCTGATATTGAAAACTTGTCTCTAGAGTCTTTTCCAACATCAACCACTCTATGAATCTATGACCTGTAGCTCCACGCGGATGTTGTGTTTTGGGTCTGCCTGTGTCAGCAGAGGTTCAAGGTGCTCACTGCCCTTCCCCTGGGTAATGACCCTCTTTGCTCTGCTCTGGGGTGCGGTGAGAGCAGCCTGGCTGATTGGAGGCCCAGAAGACATGGGGCAATGAGTGTAAGCTAGAACAGAGGAGGTTCCACATCAATGTTTAAAACCCACCTGGATGTGTTCCTGTGCGACTTGGTCTAGGGGATCCTGCTGTGCCAGGGGGATTGGACTGGATGATCTTTTGAGGTCCCTTCTGATCTCTAATGTTCTGTGATTCTGCGAAGAGCCTACAAAGGAGTTTGTAGTCTCTCCAGTTTATTTCTACCACACAAAACACTTCTGCACCAGACTGGCAGCACTTGTGAAGGAGGCAGTCATTGCAGGAAGAGGGGTAGCTGGTGTTGAGCACCTGTGTGGGAGGAGAACCTCATCAAGCAGCAAAGCTGGCTTTGGGAAGGACCTGTGTCCACAACCTCAGTCGCTCTGAATCTTGCCTCTCTCTGTGTGATGGGGGAAAATAACCAAAGCCCATCTCACAGGGGTGTTGTGAACGTGCTCTGATCTTACTCTGTCAAGCAGTGAGGAAATTCTGACCATTCGTAGTAGAACGAAGCAGCTACTGAGCGTGGATTATTCAGCAGCCCCAGCTCTGCTAGACCATGAATGGGACAGTTTCCTGGGGGAAACATCCCAGCCTGTGTGATCATAAAATTAAGAAAGAAGGCAAAATGTTGCTCAGCTGGCCCTGTTTCTGGTATTCACTTGACTTGCAGTTCTTCACTCAACATTTTGAATTGCCTGTGTATGTCTGGCTAGTTGACTGGTGGTTTGTGGCCAGGTCCATGTTGCTCTGGACCGTCTGCCCAAAGATTTTAAACACTTTTTAAAGACAGCTGAGGGGCATTGAAGCATCTTACACTTGTGCTAGGACACTTCCTTAGGCACTTTCCTGTCTCCAGAAGTGCTTTTTGGAGCAACCTTAAAAAGGTTGTTAAAAAGGGCTGCAACTTTAAGTGGAGGAGATAAAGGGGAAAATGGAGTTTTTAACGTCGTCATCTTCTGAATCGGAAAGAAAACCGTGTGTGGTCAGGTTTTGCAGGTCTCCCTGATAAAGCATTTCCCTGTATTTGTGGGTCCTTGCATAGCAACAGGTGACAAAAGGCACGGCTGCGAAACCACAGCTGTTGTCAGCAAGGAAGCAGAGCCAGAGTAACTCTCATCACTAGATTGAAATCATTATGAAAATGATTCCAGGTGAAACGCCTTGCAGCCTGTTCAGGAGTTGGGTGTCTTTGCTGGGTAACAGAGGGAACAGGCTGACTGATAAGTGAAAAATAAAATCATCAGACCACCTGTCGGTGCCTCCCCAGGGTGCTGAGTCTGCACCATTCCAGCCCGTTTCCTTTGGAATTGCGAGGATTCAGCAGTTCTGAAAACCAAACACACCGGGTCCAGGGCGCAGAGACCGGGTGACGTGTGAGAAAATCTCTTGCCAGGTTTGTTTGCCGCGGGGTAAGTGCTGTGTGGACTCTCGGCGTAAGAGCGACCCCTGAGTAACCCTCCTTGTGCATGCTCTTTGGCCAAGACACCTCGTAGTAAACAAGTTGTAAACTCCGTGGATGTGTGTTTGTACAGTTAGCACAGCAGGACCCCGGCTTCCTCGTGGATTCTGGACATGTCAGTGAGTGTAGTCTGTCTCGTGGAGTGCTTAGAGCAGCTCACACTGGCTGAGCTTGCAGAGGCTCCTGCGTGCAGGCTGCTGGGGAAAAGGATTCTTCTTTCCAGGCTGAGAAGGGCTTTGCAGTTGTTCCCCAAACGTTTGGGCGCCGGACAAACACATGGTTTGGAAATAGCTTCAGTGCTCAGAGGTGGTTTTTCATGCACCAGTGCTCCCAGATGAATTAAGTGGGGGAAGTTTGCACCTCTCCCAGTGCCCGTTGTGTCAGGCTGCAGAGAGCGCAGCGCGCGGCTTTCTCGTAGCAGGAGCTTTTGTCACTCCCTCAAGCGCTAGAAACCTAATTGCTTTCCAAGGCCGAGCCTGGAATCTGGAGGACCCAGTACGACCTGCTGAGAGAACGTAAATCACGAGATGCTATCAGGTTTCTGTGCTCGGGCTTGCGTGGCGTGAGTTTGCTGTGTGGGCAGATGCCTGTGGAACACGCTGGCGTTGGGGGGTTCTGGTCGGTCCTGAGACAGAGCGGTGGTTGCTGCTGGCTTTGTCAGGGAGTGTCTGTGCCCTGCTCTGCAGCTACTGCTCACGTTCTCAGGCAACGTCTTGTTGTTCTGCCTCCGCATCGGGAAAAGCGCTTCTGCTTTTCAGTGGGTTGCCAGCCTCGATGCCGGTGGTTGCCAGCCGCTGTCCCATCAAACAGCCGTGGATGCAAAGCTGGCCCGGTGTCATCTGACCACTGGCTACCGATCTTTGCCTAGAGACGCTGCTTAAAATGCCACTATTTGCGTGTTCCTTGTTTGCCAGCCACTTTTGTCATTAGCCAAATGAACCATGGTGGCAACCAAGAAGAAATGGGTATGTTCCTGTGCAGCTTGGTCTGGGTGATCCTGCTGGGCAAGGGGATTGGACTAGATGATCTTTTGAGGTCCCTTCCAATCCATAATGATTCTGTGACTTGATCTAGGTGACCCTGCTCTGGCAGGAGGATTGGACTAGATGATCTTTCGAGGTCCCTTCCAATCCCTAATGATTCTGTGACTTGATCTAGGTGATCCTGCTCTGGCAGGAGGATTGGACTAGATGATCTGGCTCAGTTGGTAGAGCATGGGACTCTGAATTCGTGGGGTCATGGGTCTGAGCCCCATGTAGGACCTCTTGAGACAGTACTGTGGGCTCACCCTGCTCCAGCAGGGGGGGTTGGACTTGGATGATCTTTTAAAGTCCCTTCCAACTTCTAAGATCCTGTGGTCTTTCGAGGTCCCTTCCAATCCCTAACGTTCTGTGATTCTGTGTAACTGCCTTTTGGAGAGAAGGAAAAGCCTTTTTAAATGTCCTTCTACAACTTTCAGAGTAGCTCTTCTTAAACTCCATGGAGCCAGTCATGAAGTTGCTCTGGGTAGTGGGGGGTTCTGTTTTATCCACAACCCAGTTTTACATGTACTTTTCCCCACCTCCTTAAATTTATAGGCTCTCCATTGCTGGGAAGGTTCTTTTGGTAGGGTTTTGCATGGAAACTAAATCAGGAGAGGGCTTTAAGGTGAGCCAGCCAAATAATCTGGGCTCTTCTGCTCAATTTCCATTAGTGTTAAACCAGCGATCAGCTCTATTAGATGCTGCTTGAAAGGAAGTGCAGTGTCTAAAGAAGATAAACATACCAGCTGACATCCAATATGTCTTCTCAAGTCACCAGCAGAAACCTCGTTGAACCTTGTTGGCAGAGGTGCCTTGTGCAGAAGGTTCCTAAAATCACATCCCAGCTACTGGACTCGTTCCTAACATGCTCTGACGCTGCAGCGGGTCTGGTGCCAGCACCGGACTCTTGGTCCAGCTCCAGTTGGAGCTGAAGAAGGGCTGAGCCTTAAGACCTCGAGGATGCCTTCATGTCCAGAAGAAACCGAGCGCTGCACTAGCGTGCCATCCAGACTGCTCTGTGTTCCTAGAAAAGGGTGAATAAGCTGTTTTGATGTGGGGAGCTTGTGCAGCTGAAGCTACCGAGATGCTAATGCTGAGACACAGAAGATCTGCAGCTCTCAGCGTTGCCTGGCACACAAGCAAGAGAAGATCTAAATTGCTTTGAGACACTGACAGTTACCACAGCATGGTGCAGACACACTTCTGCCCGTCCTGACAGAACGCAAGCTCTGGGGTCACCTCACTGCGCTCCCCTCTGCAGCTCAACACGGTCTGTACTTGCACGGGACTGGCTGAGGGGTCAGCAGCTGGGTTTATAGAATCATTAGGGATTGGAAGGGACCTCAAAAGATCATCTAGTCCAATCCTCCTGCCACAGCAGGATGGTTTTAAATGCTACCCTGGAGGTGTTCAAGGTTAGGCTGGATGAGGTGCTGAGTGGCATGATCTAGATGTTAGGATTACTGGGTTTATTTGGATTTAGGTTGGACTGGATGATCTTTAAGGTCTTTTCCAACCCTATCATTACTGTGATACTGTGATACTGTGAGTAAAGATGATGATTTGGTCTGTTACTTGAAATTTGATCTATACATTGAAATCTGAAAACGAGACATTCAGAGTGTTGTACCTGTCTCGCTCCAGGCCACTCTGCCGAAGAGAGTGAGGGAGCAGATGTTGGTCTTTGATGAGGGCAGTAACAAATGAAGGAAAATTATTTAGGTTGGAAGGGACCTCAGAGATCACCTAGTTTCAACCCCCTGCCACCAGACCAGGTTGCCCAGAGCCCCATCCAGCCTGGCCTTAATATTTCCTTTGTGCTCCAAACACCACAGATAACCCGAAAGTCTGTTTGAAAGTGTCTCTGACCCTGTGTGCAAATAAAACAGCTGTAACTTCAAGCTTTTGCTAGAAATCATATCTGTTACGCATCTGTGTGACAGAGTGCTAGCAAATTAATAGCTCCTAAAGGAACTAACTGAGATGCAGCGGGGGGTCACGAGTGAAAAGGGGGTGAGATTCCCCCTAATGCACATCACAGAATCATAGAACATTGATCTTTCAAGGTCCAATCTCTAGTGTTCTGTGTGATTAGGGATTGGAAGGGACCTTGAGAGATCACATCATAGCCCCCACCACCTGTTCCAGACAGCTACCAGCCTACCAAAGCTTTGCTTTAAGATACAGAGCAAACTGAGCTCCCTTTTCACCTCAACGACTGAAACCTGCCGTGAATTCTTCTAACAAAGTGCCAGGCAACCCTGGGGCCCACCTGGTTGTCTCCCGTGTTCTTCATCAAGCTCTGCTTGCTGCTGTGATAACTCTCAATCTTCAGAAAAGCCAGTAGATGGGGTGTGTGCAATTCCTGTGCAGCATCACTGCTCTTCTCAGCTCCAACTTCCAGCCTGACTTTTCACTTTGCTGTTGCAGAGGTTTTGTTTTTATTTTCTATTGGAAATGAGTCGTGTGAATCCAGCAGAAATCAGCAGCCCTGAGCAGGGACAGACAAAATCCTCAATTGATAGTTAATTTATTAAATACTCCAAGGATGATCTGCTGTGCAAACGGGTCTTTGAAACCCGGGTATGGATTTCAGTCTGCACATGGATTTTAATCTGCGCATGGATTTTAATCTGGATATGGATTTTAAGCACTTTTCTTAAAATTAAACTAGAAGTGAACAAGGAAAGTGCTCGAGAGCTGAAAGTAGACCAAGTTACCACAAACTTCTGCTTGACTTGAGGTTGCACTATTAGTTATAGATGCCATGGGGCAAACTATAAAATTCACTTCCCTTTTTTCATGTCTTTTCCAACCTAAACAGTTCTCTGGTTCTAAGTAAACAGGTGGTTTTGGGTTGAGTGTGTCACTGAGTTGCCTTGCTTGGGGGAGTTGGAAATAAGCTGGTCCAAGGTGATTTGTGCCACAGGAAGTTAAGCAGTCTATAGAGATGGGGCTCTCTTAGGTAGGTCCTGGCTTTGTGATGGGGGAACCTTCAGATGATGCAGTAATAATTAACCAAGGGAACTCAGCTGAAGCACAATCCATATCTGACATAGATGAACGTAAGGAGGGAGTATCTGGCCAAGAAATCAGCCAGACTGAGAGTACTGTGTCGCAGTCCAGCGATCTGCTGAGGAGCAGCACAAATGCTGATGGCCAAGACCTACAGCTGGAGTTTCCCCAGAGATGTTGGGAAGAGACAATGTGTGTACTCACACACAGCCCTGCTCAGAGCTAGTAGTGCCTTTGTGGGAGCGGAAAAGCACCAGAGTAGCCTCAGTTTATGCAGAAGAAAAGTTTAATAGTGGGGTGTGACGGAGTCACACAGAATCACAGAACGTTAGGGACTGGAAGGTACTTCAGAAGATCATCTAATCCAATCCCCCTGCTAGAGCGGGATCCACTAGATCCCGTTGCACAGGAACATGTCCAGGTGGGTTTTAAATGTCTCCAGAGAAGGAGACTCCACAACCCCCTGGGCAGCCCCTTCCGGTGCTCTGTCACTCTCACCATGAGGATGTTCCTTCTCATATTCATGTGGAACCTCCTCTGCTCCAGCTCACACCCACTGCCCCTTGTCCTATCATTAGATGCCAGTGAGCAGAGCCTGGCTCCATCCTCCAGACCCTCACCCTTTCCATATTTATCAACATTACTGGGGTCATCCCTCAGTCTCCTCCAAGCTAACCCGGTGCTGTGCTGAAAGGGGCAGATGACGCCGTTACCCAGCGCTGCCTTTCCACTGAGAACCTCACGAGCTCTCCTTCAGTGGAGTGCACACAAAATACTCTGAGCCTTTACCAGCGACACAAGTGACTTCTGATCTTCTGTAGGAGTGTGATCCGTTTCCCCTCTCCTTCACGTGCGGGTCTGCTGAGCGCACAGCTTGCGTCGGGTCGGCTGCCTCGGGCCGGCTGCCTCGGGCCGGCTGCCTCGGGCTGGCTGCGGGTCAGCTTCTCGACGCAGAGCTCGTGACGTCTGAGTGGTCTGTGTAGAGTTAACGGCGGTTGTGCAAAGTACAGAGCGTTTGCTTTATCAGCAGATGCCGCCCGGGTTTGTGTTTACGTCCACGTTGATTTCTTAGCAGTCAAGGGGAAAAAAAATCAGGAGCCCTGTGCCGCCAGCCCGTAACAATCTGTTTGGCCTCTGGCCAGTCCTCTGACCCTTGCGTGAAGCACATGCCGGGGTGGTTCTTTCTTCCATTAACTCTTTGGTGCTGGGAAATGGGGATGATTCACATGGCGAGGAGAGGGGAGAGGGGGGAAAGAAATAAAACCTAACAAATGCAAGGTCAGCAAAAAGTTGGTGTTTGCCTCGCGCCGGCCCAGGAAGGGCTTTGTGTGCGGTGGGAGCGATTGGGTGGTGGTGTTTGCTGGGCGGCTGCAGCGGACAAGGGATATTTGAGAAGGTGATCCAGTGCCGCCAGAGTCTGCAGGGGGAGTGGGGAGCAGCTGTTCTGCTTGGAAACTGGAGCTGGGCTAGGCACTTTCTGGTTGCTGGCCGTTGTGTGTGAGAGCTCAGCTGTTTGCCTTGTGGCATGGCCGTGATTCCTCGCTGGTGCTGGGACTTGGAGTAGGAGGAGCTTGGCCAGCATCGTGCCTCTCTGGTTAAGCCTTTTCTTTTTGTTGTTGGCCTGGGAAGAGATGGGGAGGAATCCTACCCATGCCTGGAGAAACAATGGTGGGGAATGCAGAGGGGTGGGCACATATCCCCATTTCCCCAGTGCCAACATGGGAGCTTGTCTGTAGCACCTCAACTTGTCTGGGCTATCGCGTGGTGAGCAGAGTGGCGTGGGGCTTCCTTGTGAGGTGGATGTGTTCCTGTGTGACTTGGTCTAGGTGATCCTGCTGTGGCAGGGGGATTGGACTAGATGATCTTTTGAGGTCCCTTCCAATCCATAGTGATTCTGTGATTCTATGTGATGAATGTGATCTCCAAATGCTGCCACAGGGCGTCATTTGTGAGCAGTGCTAGGAGGCTTTTTCCCAGGGCTAAGCGCTCTGCTGTCCTCCTTCGAACCGGAGAGACAAGAGTCCAGGAGGAGGAGATGAAAAATAGATGAGCTTAGACTGAAACCCGGCATCTGCAGCACCTTGAGCTTCGGCAGACCTCGAGATGGTACTTGGGAGTTGCTCAGACCCACGAGGTACAGTGTAGGTTCTCCGTTTGGTGAATGTATCTCTAGGGAACTGGTCAGTGTCTTGTGACACTGTGGAACTGGGGTTGGGCACTGTCACACTATCTAGGAGATGGATAGGACAGGAGGCAGTGGCCTCAAGCTGCACCCGGGGATCTTCAGGTTGGACATGATGAAAATCTTCCCCATGGAAAGGTTCATCAGGCCTTGGAACTGGCTTGAAGGGGTTGAATGGCCATCCCTGGACTTATTTCAAACTTGAGAAGATCTGAGGCTTAGGGACAGGGTTTAGCGGTGAGTTTTGGACAGGTGAGGTCATGGTTGGACTCAATGATTTGGTAGGTCTTTCCTTCTCTGGAGACAGATTTAAAACCTGCCTGCATGTGTTCCTGTGTGACTTGGTCTAGGTGGCCCTGCTGTGGCAGGAGGATTGGACCAGATGATCTTTCAAGGTCCCTTCCCATCCCTAATGATTCTGTCATTCTCTGTGACTCTACCATTCTGTCACTGACAGGGTGATTCCCTGAGTTTAGTGTTTGGAGGCCAAGGGCAGTGAGTACTTGTAATTCTCATCCCGCTGCATGAACCCACTTTCTCTTCTGACCGTTTATAAGGGAGGATCAGGTCAGCCTGGTCTGGGTTTACAGCCACACACGTCTGGAGCTCCTTCTGAAACACAACTAAAACATGCCCGTGCGTAGGTAGGATTTTAGACTGTGAGGTCCTGCTGATTCGTTTCAGAGTTGTTTGCTGCTAGAATGTTGGTTTAGTTCACAGAATCACTGAGCATTAGAGATTGGAAGGGACCTTGAAAGATCCTGTAGTCCAATCCCCCTGGCACAGCAGGATCCCCTAGACCAAGTCACACAGGAACATATCCAAGTGGGTTTTAGATGTCTCCAGAGAAGGAGACTCCACAACGCCCCTGGGCAGCCTCTTCCAGTGCTCTGTGACCCTCACTGGGAAGAAGTTCCTTCTCATGTTGATGTGGAACCTCCTATGTTCCAGCTCACGCCCATTTGGGGTTCTTTTTCATCTAAGGTAAAAAGAACATCATTGGTCCTAGCTTACAATGAAAAAAACCCCAATTTTACCGCGAACGCCTCAATACGGAGTAATTTCAACTACATTTCAGCACGAATGATTTCCGAAAGATGGGAGGTAGCAACGAGCGCGACAGAGACGAAAACCCCAACCTGTGCTTTTGCAGGGGCCCGGCGAGACTGTGCAGGTTTCTTCTCAGCGTGGAAGATGTCATCTCTCCTTTTCTCTTTTTTTTCCAAGAGCACTTTTAGAAGCAGTTAGCTCAAAACCACGGCAATTCAAAGCGCACAGGGAATGATTTTGAAGTGCGGAGCCTCGAAGCGCAGCGCAGAGGTTGACAGTTTCACTACAATTAGAAGCAAAGCCAGGCGCGACTCCCACTTCTGAAAAGCTCCCCATCGCGCCGCTTCCTCTCTTGGCCTAGAAAACCTCAAAAAAAAAAAACACAACCCAACCAAAACCCTTTTTAAAAAAAAAAAAGGAAAGCTTGGAGTGGTTTTGCTTATTTGACTTAACATAGTTGTGCTCAATAGCATTAGGAGACGGAGCAGAAGGGGCTGCCAAGTCTGTCCGTAAAGAATAATCTTCACAGAGGTATTTATTTCCACATGCTTTCGGTCTCCGGAGAATTGCTGCTGCTTTTTTGAGAGAAGCAAGTTTCAGGGTGGGTTGTTTTCTTCTTCTTTTTTTTTTTTCCCCTTTTGTCCCCTTTTTATTTTTTCTTAACAAGGGTTGTTTTGTTAGGAAGCCACTCCCGTGCGCGTCTGCACTGAGAGGCGCTGCTAATCGACAGCGTTTTCTGTGAATCGCCGTGTTCTCCCACACTGCTACAGCTTTACCCCCGCGGGGATGTTCTGTGGTGGTTCTGCAGGAGGATGGGGTCCACCTGGGAAGCTTTGTGACAGGAGTCTGCTGGGTTTTGTAGCTGCTGAGACACAGCAGAGGCTGTTCCTGCCACAGAATCACTCTGGTTGGGAACGACCTCAAAGATCATCTAGTCCAACCATCCACCCTACCTTGCAAGTTCACCCCTAAACCACATCCCTCCACACCTCATCCAAACGATCTTGAAACGTATCCAAACACCTGCCGACTCGACCACCTCCCTGGGAAGTCCATTCCAGTGCTTGACCACCCTTTCAGTGAAAAACATTTTCCTAACATCAAGTCTAAACCTACCCAATTGTAACTTGAACCCCTTCCCTCTTGTTCTATCACTAATTGCTTGTGAGAAGGGACCAACACCAACCTCTCCACAACGTCCTTTCAGGTAGTGGTAGAGAGTGATGAGGTCTCCTCTCAGCTTCCTCTTCTTCAAACTAAGGAGCCACGTGTAAGACGGGTGGATAAGAGTAGGTGTGATCTGGGGGTCACCCTGTGACTCTATTGGTTTGAATAACAGAGTCACTCTGGTTGGAAGAAACCTCTGATACCATCAAGTCCAACTGTTGCCCGTGCACTGCCAGGTCACCATTAACTTCTGTCTCTCACCCTACATCTCCACAGCTTTGAGACCCTCCAGACATAGGGACTCACCCCTGCCTTGGGCAGCCTGGGCCAGGCCTGGACAACCCTTTTGGGGAAGAAATTGTTCCTCAGGGCCAAGCTAAACCTCCCCTGGTACAACTTGAAGCTGTTTCTTCTCATCCTAGTCTCTTGTTCTTGGGAGAAGAGACTGATCTCCACCTCACTCCAGCCTCATGTCAGGGAGATGTCAAGAGTGAGATGATCTCCCCTGAGCCTCCTTTTCTCCAGTGAAACCCCCCAGTTCCCTCAGGTGCAAGTCAGAGCACTGGTGCTCCAGACCCTTCCACAGCTCCGTTGCGCCTCTCTGGACACACTGCAGCCCCTCAGTGTCCTTCTGGCAGTTTGTCCATGGAACACTGTGGGAAGGCAGCTCTGCTGTGTCATGACAAGACGTGACAGGTCATGACGAGGTCTGTCAGGCTGGCAGTTTTCATCCTAGTCAAAGGCTGCAGTGGAAAGCCAACCCCAAACCCTGGTGCCAGCGCAGCTCTGGAAGGCGACTGGCTACCCTCATGGACACTTCTGGCTCGCTGAGCCCCTTGGGGTGCTCCCCAAGCTGCAAAGCCCATCTGAAGGCAAGACCATTGCGGACTGAAGCTTGAATGCTGCTGACAGGAGAAGGATCTGCAGCAGAGTCACTCAGCACAGCTAATCCACTTAGAGTGTGGAGCTCATCTGCTGATCTGCGGTGCTCTGAGGTGGGATGGCTAAAGAGGCTTTGGCTTGAGCTGGTGCCACAGGGCAATCCAAACCGGCAGCTCGGGCCGGCGACCCGGTTACACTAAGTTGGCCCTGCCCCAGCCGAACATGGTGAAAAGTGAGAGGTTAGGTGAGATAAACCCCTCTGCTTAAGCTTCGTCTGACCTCAGGAGCTGGTGGATGCCTTTGAGTGCTTTTCCAGTCTTAAGTGCTCGGGTCAGAGTGGGGCTTACTTGGTCTGTGAGCTGGGATGAGCTCTGCCAGTAAAAGCCCTGTCTTTACACTGGGGTCTGTACATCCGCAGTGCTCACTGGTGAGGTTTCTGCTCTCATTGTGCCACTGCACCTAAGGGTGCAGAGCTGTTACAGGCAGAAGAACTGGTTTCCAACACCGTTACTGTGGCAGGGTCCCTCCTGTGCTCTGACTGTTGGCGGCAGGGAAGGATGAACAGCTGGTGGAGTAACAACATTACTCTGTTGTTCAGCCTGTGATGTGAGGGTTTTCACCTGAAAGAGGTGGTTAAAACATTCAGATCCATTGCACATGCCAGCAGCAGCATCATCATCTGTGGGTAGGTCCAGCATGGCCTTTTCTGCTGTGCCGTGGTTGGCAGAGATTTCCAGCAGGCACTGGTTCTGCCTTGCTGCCTTTTATCCTGCATAAAACCTTCATTTGTTCAGTCTGACCCGTTTTTTATGTGGCCAAGGGGAACGGAAGGGGTGTATGAGGAGCAGCGTGAGGTGCAGGTACACTGCTGAGTCCTCTGCTCTCCTCCCTGTGGTGCTAGAAGACATCTGCATAGACTAAAGCTCGTCTGTCTTTTGTGAAAGGAGCTCGTAATGTTCCCACAGACCAAACTCTCTGCTGCGATGTGGCAGTGGGAGAGCCACAGGTCCACCTGATCCTGGTCCCACCACAAGCCGATGCACTCAAGGACCACTTTCATGCCACCCATGTACCGCCCAGACCCCACCTGCTCCCTCCTTTCCTTCAGCAGCAGAGAGAGGCAGGAGTGAAGAAGGCAGGACGCTGAACACTGAATTTCAGGAAGGGCTTGCATGCTGTGAATTTCATCCGGCTTGACCGGGTGAGTGTTGAAGGTCTCTTCCAACCCAAACCAGTCTAGGACTCTATGGTTGTGTGTCACATGCAGTACTTCAGTCTGAGCAGCACTTCAGAGCTGGTGTCATTCCTCATACAGGTGTGAATATGGGACTGGCTTAGATCTTTCCTCTAGGGTTGTATTTTCTTCAGACACTCACGTTGTCATTGTGATTCTTCACAATAATCCAATTTTAAATTAAGCTTATTCATGCAAAGACAATACAAGACCTAAGGCTTCAGACACGAGTTCCTGTTACACCTGAGACCATACTGGCAGGCAATTCATTCTTGAGTTTACCAACTGGACATCTTCAGGCTTCGCCATGGGACTCCATGTTTTATTTCTGTTCTGGAAAGGCAGCTGGAGTAGAGGTCTCATGGCCTTGTGAGGAGCAGCTGGGGCTGGTTAGTCTGGAGAGAAAGAGGCTGAGGGGAGACCTTATTGCTGTCTACAACTGCCTGAAAGGAGGGTGTAGAGAGGTGGAGGTTGGACTCTTCTCCCAAGTCACCAGCGATAGGACAGACCCGCCCGGACATGTTCCTGCGTGACTTGGTCTGGGTGATCCTGCTGTTGCAGGGGGACTGGACTGGATGATCTTTCAAGGTCCCTTCCAACCCCTAATGACTCTATGAGCTCTGTGGGAGTAAGGAGAGAAGCAGGAAGCAGGAGCACCTGTGTTGCATAGCTCAGGGCGCCTCAATTATCCCGTCTCCAGCAAAATTCCCCTTTGCAGAGGGTACGAGCGGTAACAGTGCTCGACTTACCTCACAGGGCTGTTATGGAATGTGAATTTAAAATCATTTTTGATGTTGTTTGTAGGATGTGAAACCTTAAATGAGTGCACAGCATTACTGCCATTTAATTTTACTGAGATTTAAACGTTGGGGATGTGCCCAGCTGAGCATCCGCTGGCAGCGAGCGGCCGGCAGCGAGTAATGGACAAAAAAAAGGGAAACCTGGGACGAGATATTCCAGTTCCACTTGTGTTTTTAGCTTCCTTGCTGCCATACGTTCTGCCTGAAGCAGATGGAGGTGATCAAATATCCAGTTGGAGCTCTCTGTTTTAATAGACTGAAATTTTACTGCGTAGAAGGCAAATAAAGGTTAATGACATGAACGGGAGATGTTGAAAGCCCTCCTGGATATGTTCCTGTGCAACTCAGTCCTGCTGTTGGGGAGGGATTGGACTAGATGATCTTTTGAGGTCCCTTCCAATCCTAATCTTCTGTGATTCTGTGTGATTCTGTGAATCTTTTTTCACTTGCATTAGCATCTCCATATCCACACGTAGGAATGATTTTTATGTCCTATGAGAAGGAACTTCCTCATGGTGAGGGTGACGGACCACTGGTATGGGCTGCCCAGGGGGGTTGTGGAGTCTCCTTCTCTGGAGACATTTAAAACCTGCCTGGACATGTTCCTGTGCATCTTAGAATCATAGAATCATTAGGGATTGGAAGGGACCTCAAAAGATCATCTAGTCCAATCCCCTTGCAACAGCAGGATCACCTAGACCAAGTCACACAGGAACACATCCAGGCAGATCTTAAACATCTACAGAGAAGGAGACTCATTGGACTAGATGATCTTTCGAGGTCCCTTCCAATCCCCAACGTTCTGTGACAGTTAGGTTGGAAAAGACCTTTAAGATCATCAAGTCCAATGTACCCTACTCTACTCAGTCCACTAAACCATGCTCCATAACACCACATCTGTGTGGCTTTTGAAGAGCTGAGTGGCTGATTTTTCACTAGGAGGGTGGCTGGCCAAGGATGCTGCTTCCTGCACCTCCCATGGTACCACAGATGAGTTTTCCATTGGGCTATAATGATAGAAATGAGTTGGGCAGGACTGGTACCCACTGGTGGAGATGTGCAGGAGGTCTCCATGCTGGTACACGTGTGGCAGGGGGGTTCTCCTCAGCTCAAAACATGAGGCAATGCCAGCCTTTGCTGTTTCTGTGGTAGAGCAGCTGGGCGTAAGAGCAGGAGGGATCCCACATGGGATTCCTACCTCACTCTGATCTGGTGTGAAGCGGGACCATCCCGGTGGTGGGGTCACTCCAAGCGCGATCGCACCAGTGGGTTTTGCGTTGGACCTCAGCATTTGCATTTCATTACTGCCTGCTCGTCCTCTCCTCCTTAACTGGCATCAGGTGGGACATGCAAGGCTTGTCCCAGTTACTACTGGGAGCTGACATAACAGCTGAGGAATGGTCTTCTGATAACTAAGGACAGGCTGAGAGAGTTGGGGTTGTCCAGCCTGAAGAGGAGAAGACTTTTTGAGGGGGGACCCTATAGAGACCTTCCAATCCCTGAAAGGGGCCTCTGGGAAGGTTGGACAGGGAACGACAGGACAGAGATGGTTTTAAACTGGAAAAGGGTAGGTTTGGGTCAGACGTCAGGAAGAGTTATTGAATCTGAGGGTGATAGATCCCTGGGACAGGCTGCCTAGAGAGGTGGTGGAAGCCCCATCCCTGGAGCCATTCAAGGTCAGGCTGGATGGGGCTCTGAGCAATCTGGTCTGTTGAGTGATGGCCCTGCTTGTTGCTGGACCAGTTGACTGTTGGAGTTCACTTCTAACCTGATGGTTCCGAGTCTGTAACGAGTTTCCTGTCTCTCGTGCCACTCACCTTTAAGAGGCTGCTCCTCTTCTTGGTGTTAATTATCATTATTGTTGTTGCTGATATTATTCCAGGAGACCTGTATGGGAGGAACGCTGGAATTGGGATTAAAAATAGCATTTCCATGTCCTCCCACTCATGGTACTGGGAGCACTGAAAGCCTTTTATAAATGCAGACTTGCTGCTTGGCTGGATAAAAGAAGCTGTCACTTCATTTCCATAACGAAGTCGTTCCCGGGAGGTTTTCATTGTTTTAGCAATAAAATTTTTCTAAAAGACCTTTTATTTTGCCTGAAAAAAAAAATAAGAGGCAGCAGAAGTGAACTTGTGAGCGGTTCTTTCACACAACAACCAGGAGAAAGCGAGACTGCCGTGATGCGATGGGGAGGGATCTGTGTGTCTGTGGGTTCCCTCTCGCGTGAGGTGAGAATAAACTCTTGAACTGAGAATGGAGCTAGGAGCAGCCCAGCCTCAGCCTGAAACAAAATCACAGGGTTGGTTTTTATTCCCTCACTCGTCTCTGTCAGCTCTCTCCTGAGTAAGTGTTGTCAGATCCTTCAGCTCAGCCCTGCTGCAAAGGGCACCTGCGTGGCTTCTCGTTCTGATGACGGTTACCGATTCCTGCAGAGTGTGGATTTTGTTAGCAGGTCTCTTCTTGCTCCTGGGCAAGGAGTGATCACCATGTGCAGCCTTCCAGTACCTGAACAGGAAGCTGGAGAGGGACTTTGTGTGAGGGACTCTAGTGATGGGGCAAGGTGGATGTTTTCGAGCTAAAAGAGATGAGATTTAGATCAGATCTTGGGAAGAAATTCCTCCCTGTGAGGATGCTGAGGCACCAGAGCAGGATGCGCAGGGAGGCTGTGGCTGCTCCATCCCTGGAAGTGTTCAAGGCCAGGTTGGATGGGGCTCTGGGCACCCTGGTCTGGTGAGAGGTGTCCTTGCCCATGGTAAGGGGGTGGGACTGGGGGAGACCCCTTCCAACCCAAACCATTCTGTGATGCTATGATGCAGGGAGGCTGAGCCCTCCTCGAAGCAGCCTTTGTTTGTGCTGTGTGTACATACCCTGTAGGGCACACTCTGGGCTCAGTCCCTGCTTGCCTGGCCTCTCTCACCACCTCTCTGGCATTTCTCAGCCCTCTCCTCAGCTGGTCCATGTCCCGTGCCAGCATGACGTTCCTCTTTCCTGAGTGCTGAACTTGCTGGAGCCTGTCAGAGTTACAGCATAAAAGAAGTGCTGATATGGGAAGTGCAGGCAGTAAGTGAAAGGTCCCACGGCTGGTGTTCACTTTGTTTCTTTTCTTCCCTGTTTTTTGGGGGGATAGTTCTCCTTTCTCACCCATTTTGCACTTTGTTAGGTCCAAATCTCTCCAGTTACCACTTCAGTCTCCTGCTGCTCTGGGCAGGTGGCTGTAAAGGGAAAGAAAAGGAGAGAAAAGCTCCTTTTCTCTGTAGTCAGGAAAAGCCTTTAGGGATGCAGCATCACCCCAGGAAATCACGGTTGTGCTGAAGAGATGCAGCCGAGTTTCCAGGCAGGTCCGTGGATCCAGGATGTGATGTTCTGACTCACCCCGCAGCAAACACGTTTGCGGCGCGGGCTGCTCTGACTCACCCGCCGCCGTTTGCCTCGAGCGTGGCAATTGTCTTAGCCCTCCGCTCGCTGCGCCGTGAATGAAGTGGCCGAGGTCCCCGCCGCCCCTCCCCGCCCGCACATTTACTACGTGCCGCTACACCGCGGAGTATCTCCTGCGGCATCCAGGCACACGCGCTCACACACACACGCACACGTGCGCGCGCCCCCCGAGCGACGCTCCGCTTCGGCTGCCGGCGCCCTAGGAAGGAAACGGGTGGTTGCCGCACCGGCGTTTGCGGCACATGAAGCAGCCCACATCAAAGGGGGGGTTTGCCGTTAACGTTTCAACAGGTAGTCTCTGGGTCTGCTGCCAGCTGCGCTGCTGGTTCTCAGCGCTCGGTGTTGAAGCCGCCGGTGGAAGTAGTCGCCTTAATCCGGCACCAGGGTTGGTCAATGGGGCCTTTGTTTCACGTTGCATCAGCGGAGTGAAAGACTTGGCTGTGCGGGAAGTGGGGAGAAGGTTAGGGGTGGGATCTGGACTGGCATCCTGAGGAACTGAGGCTCTCGTGGGGCCGTTGATGGTGCCTGTCACCGGCCTGGTGTCTCGTGTCCTGCTCAACCCAACCTGGCTATGGGGAAGCTGCTCCCTGGAAGCCTGGTGCAAGTAGGCAGATGAATGTCTCTGGAACCCACGAAGCTCAAATCTTACTGGCACCAGGGGATTAGTGTGGTGGGCATCTGCTGGGTTTGCTGCTGCCTCCAAAGCTCATCTTCTCTGATATGATTGTACTGATTTCTCCTGGTATGAACAGTCACTCTCTGTCCTTCTGTTTATGGGGGGAAGATGGAGTGATAAGCAGGAAATATTCACTGCATCTGGGAGTAGAAGACAGAGAAGCTCTTCTTGCCTGTCCTTGAGGTTATGGAGTTACCTCCTGCAAAACCTAGTGTTTTAAAATCCAGCATGCTAGAGGGCCAAGTCAGTTCTTGCCCTGAGAGAGATTTCAGGACATGAATCACTTCTTGCCCTTAGAGGCATTTCAGGACATAAATAGCTAAACAATGAGCATCAAGAGGATGGGACTAGAGTCTTCTTCTAGACTCTTCTCGGTGGTGCTCAGCGACAGGACAGGCGGCAGCGAGCATGAACTGGAACACAGGAGGTTCAACCTACACGTATGGAAAAACTCTTTCAGTGAGGGTGACAGAGCCCTGGGCCAGGCTGTTGTGGACCTCCTGCTCTGGAGACATTCCAAACCCACCTGGATGTGTGGCTGTGGGATTTGCACTAGCTGATCCTGCTCTAGCAAGGCGTTTGGGCTAGGTGATTGTCACAGGTCTCTTCCAACCCCAACCATTCTGTGACTGTGTGATTTGGTAGCACTACAACCCACAGGACTGTCTTCTTCAGCTGATTTCACCTTGTTAAATACCACGAGTAATCAGAATCTCAGCCCAGTTGGTCTGGTGCTGCTGCGCTCTGGGAATCACAGTGTTGGGATTCCCCCCTCAGCAGCGTCTGATTACAGGAGGTCTATGGCCATCGACTGTGAGAAGTCCCACATCTAAGGAAGGCCCAACCCTTGAGCTCGTCTCATCTCGGGTGCTGCAGTTCTCTAGATATGCAGGAGACTCAGCCAGGGCTGAGCTGCATTTTTTTGCATAATAGCTTCTGCAAAAGAAAAAGAGAAATATTTATGTCATGGAACAGAAGCATCCAGAGTGGTTATTTTTATTGCTTATATCTGTTCAACATTACTGGCTCTGAGCCTGAATTATTATGGACCATTTGCATTCTTTTTCCAATCTCTTCTGCTCAGAAGACCTGTAGGAATGACTGCGTTACAAACACGGAGGCAACTGAGTTGTTTTTACTTAAAGCATCTGCGTGAGAGTCAATAGAGTTGGCATGTGAAGAGAAACGTAAATGTGTGTTGAAATCCCCCCTCCTCCCTCTCCATACTCCTATCTGCAGCTGCCCCTGTGGTGATCAACCTGCCTGTATCTTCTTGTTTCATGGAGTCATGGAATGGTTGAGGTTGGAAGGGACCTCAGAGATCATCTAGTTCCAACCCCTTACCATGGGCAGCAACGCCTCTCACCAGACCAGGTTGCTCAAGCCTGGCCTTGGATGCTTCCAGGGACAGAGAAGGTTGTTGTTTGAAGTGTCAAGGTGAGGGAATTGGTAACAAGAGCATCAGGAAGTTGCTTCCATGGTTTCCACTTCCTCTTGAAGGACCTGTGTCCAGTAAGCAGGGCTGAGAAAACCCATTCCCAGTCCAGTTACATAGGATGATGCTGAAGCCAGAGCTGGTTCACCTGAGTTTTAAGTGCTGTGGCAGGAGGATAGGACTAGATGATCTTTCGAGGTCCCTTCCAATCCCTGATGATTCTATGATCCTAAAATGCCTGCATTATGATTAATCACATTTCATTAGATTCAATCTTGGGACGTCGATTGCCAGACGACCGACAGTTAACATTAAGTGTGTGCGACCCGTCATCGTCTTCATTGGTGGCTCCTGCGCTGGTGGCTGTGAGCTGCAGCCTGTGGTCCTGGCTGCTCTTTGCAGCCAGATGTTCCCATCCTGCAGCACTTCACTTCCCACCCACAAGCTGCTTGTCCAGTTTGGGACCTGCAGGATATGCAAAGTGCTGACGGCTTGATTTACTGTTCCCTTGCACCCAGCTACAGTTATTCACCCTGCACGCATGGGTGTAGCACCTTGTGAAGTTGCACGTTCCACCACAAACCACACGCAGAGGTGTTGGGAAGTGCTTGGTTACGCGACAAAGCTGCGGAGGATCAAGCTTTGGATGAGGAGCGGATGCTAAACAGAAAGCAGAGGGCTGCCTGCCTGGCTTGTGCAAGCACAACTCTTCTGTGCTCAGGTGATTCTCCTTCACCTGGCCTTAACGTGGGCTTGAAGTCTTTTTGACTAACAAAACAATTAATGGAAAGGTGACTCAACCCCACTAGGGCCTTTGTACACTAGATAGAACCTCTGGAGATACTTCACGTGGGTTAAGTTTGGCATGGCTGGTGTAGAGACACTTTTATTAACTTAATGATTCTACGATCAGTGATCTCATGTTGCATCAGCGAAGGTTTAGATTGGATATTAGGAAGAAATTCTTTACTGAGAGAGTGGTTGGGCACTGGAACAGGCTGTCTGGGGAGGTGGTGGAGTCACCGTCCCTGGAAGAGTGTAACATGAGTAAGTGTAGCACTTGGGGTCATGGTCTAGCGGTTAGGGAGACGTTGGGATAAGGGCTGGACTGATGATCCTAGAGGTCATTTCCAGCCGTGATGATTCTATGAATCTCTGCTCTTCTAGATTTTAAGATTGGAAAAGACCTCTAAGATCATCAAGTCCAACGATCAACCTAACACCACCATGCCCACAAAACCGTATCCCAGCATGCCACATCTACGCATCCAGGGATGATGGGAGCCAGCTGGTTTGTGGCTTGTTGGGTGGTACCTTTTAATTTCCATTCCAGTATTTCTATAGGTATAAAATCAGCTAAAGCTGCCGAAAATCATGTCGATGCCTTTCTTCCTGACACAGCGCGCGTTGGGTAATGAAATCCCTCACGCTCCAGCAAGATCCAGCCTCTCCTTTCCCACTTGCGGTTGGGCAGGATGGAACCTGTCGAAAACCGTTTCATGCAGAGGGAGAATAAAGGAGGAAATGAGTTGGGGTTTTATTGGAGTTGAAGGATTAGTTGTGGGATAATAGCGAACAACGAAACAACTTGGGAACGGCGCTGCCGTCTCTTAAACAGTTTTATTAGCTTACGCTGATTTGTGAATTAGGGAAACCGAATTATGTGATGCAAGGAAACGAGGAGCGGCAATTAAAAACCTGCAGGAAAGGACTAGAAAAGCTGTGATCTCTCGCTGCCTGCTCTTCAAAGCAAGAGGGAGAGCGTGACCTTTTCTTGGAATAAATACAGGGCGCTGCGCAGAGCCAACTTCTGGTTCTCAGTTTTGCCAATTTGCAGCTGCTCCCTTGTACTGTGGTTCGTAGCTGTTGATTGCCCTGGGGTCCAATTTTAGTATCTAAATGCTCCCAAGAAGTACTTCCATGTTCTTTGATTTGCGCTCTCTTCATCTCTCAATTACACTTCTAGTCTGTCAACTCGCTGTCCTTTCTAGAGCTCGGAGGCAGGGCTGTGCTGAGAGAGTCGAACAGCCGTGATGCTGTGGGACCGTAAAAAACAGCCTCTTGCATCACTCCCACACGTGTAGAATCACAGAATCATAGAACCATCAGGGATTGGAAGGGACCTCAAAAGATCCATGCACTCCAATCCCTCTGCCACAGCAGGATCACTAGACCAAGTTGCACAGGAACACATCCAGGCAGATTTTAAACATCTCTGGAGAAGGAGACTCCACAACCTCCCTGGGCAGCCCCTTCCAGTGCTCGGTCACCCTCACTGGGAAGAAGTTCCTTCTCATATTTATATGGAACCTCCTCTGTTCCAGCTCACACCCATTGCCCCTCATCCTATCACTAGATGACAGATGTGTATAGCCCAGATGTGATGGGTAACTCTGTGTGTGATAGCTCCTCACTGATTGTAGAATCACAGAACTTCACCAACATAGGTTGGAAAATACCTTCGAGATCATTAAGTCCAACCTCTCAACTAACTGTCCCAAGGCCACTGCTAAACCCTGTCCCTAAACTTCAGATCTCCAGACTTTGAAACACATTCAGGGATGGCAATTCCACCTCCTCCTTGGGCAGCCTCTTCCAAGGCCTGATGGCTTCTTCCCAGAAGAAGTTCTTCCTCAAGTCTAACCTAAACCTACCCTCCTCTTGTCCTGTCACTTGTTCCTTGTGACAAGAGACCAACCCCCACCTCTCTACAACCTCTTTTCATATTCAGACAGCAGTAAGGTCTTCCCTCAGCCTCCTCCTCTTCAGACTAACCAGCCCCAGCTCCCTCAGCTGCTCCTCACAGTGTTTGTTCTCTAGACCTTTCACCAACCTTGTTGCCCTTCTCTGGACCTGCTCCATCCCCTCAATGTCTTTCTTGTATTGAGATGCCCAAACCCGAACGCAGCCATCGTGTTGGAACTTCTGCTGCTCAGCCTGGCTAAAACCTCGTTGTATTTCACGTTGACCTTCCTGATGGTCCCTCCAAATTATGATTCCAGCCCGTTCCCAGAATAACTTGCCATTGGAGCTCGTCAGATCTGCAGACCAGAAAGATCATCCCCATTAGGGAATGAGCCCTCTGCTCTTCAAACCATGAGCATGAAGGTCTCTGGGAACTCTTGCAGGCAGACGTGCTTTGCCCCTTGCGCAGAGAAGTGCCTGTGGGTAGGGTCAGGTGAGCAAGTTGTAGCAGATTAGAGCAGCTTGTGAACTTAGAGCACATCATCTGCTCCGTAATAGCTGGCTGGGTGCGCGGTGCGGAGGAACCGTGCGGCAAATACAAGGCTTCTCACCCTTTCTTTCCCCCCGAGGGGAAGGCTGACTTCACATCATCTTTCCTGTGAAGTCAGAGCGCATGGAGAGGGAGTAAATTCCCCTCCTCTTCCTAAAAATAATTAGAAGGCATCTAATCTTGGCAGAGAAGTGAAGTATTTTCTTGTAGTTCTTTGAACTCCGTTTACAGGTTCCCCAGGATGTTGGACAACAAGAGCTGAAGATTAAAAACTGGAAGTTTCAGATGGCCTCAGGTTGCACCAGGGGAAGTTGAGGTTGGACGTGAGGAGAAACTTCCTGATGGAAAGGGCCATTAGGGCTTGGGACAAGCTGCCCAGTGAGGGGGTTGAATTTCCATCTGGACGTGTTTCATAGTTATGGAGATCTGGAGCTTAGGGACAGGGTTTAGCAGTGGCCTTGGGACAGTTTTGTTGATGATGGAGCTCGATGATCTTGAAGGCCTTTTCCTACCACAATGATTCTGTGGCTCTATGACCTCCAGATTCCCAAATTAGGGGGGAAAATCAATTTTGAGAATACTGAGATATTTTCTTTTAACACTTCACTTCTAGCACTTAGTTTGAACACAACGTGGGGTTGGTATTTTGAGTTTGGGGTTTGAGTTCTTTATCAACTTGAGATACTTATAATGTAAAGAAATAAAATACGTGGCACAAAAATAAATTGGTTTGGGCTAAGCAAAAATTTGATGGGTGAGTTCACAATAAGTTTGGGCTTTTCTTCTCTTTTTTGGACTGCTCTCTAAACTGTTAAAGCTTGTGAGTTCATGTCTCACAGTGTCCTTCTCTGCTGGATAAGCACTAGGGTCCTGTTTTGGTAGAGGACAGAAGCTGTTGACCCAAGTCCTGGAACTGTAGCCAGGGCCTTGGTATCTGAAGGATCTTGAGGCTGAGCGTTTGTCGCTGTGAGCTGTGCTTCCAGCTCAGAGTTTCTTGTATCACTGCAATCCAGTGCAGAGCCACAAAGATGATGAGGGGAGGGGAACACCTCCCTGATGAGGAAAGGCTGAGGGAGCTGGATCTCTTGAGCTTGGAAGGAAGGAGACTGAGGGGTGACCTCATTAATGTTGATAAATATGTGAAGGGTGGCACTCTGGAGGATGGAGCCAGGCTCTGCTCGGTGTCATCTAGTGATAGGACAATGGGCAAGGGGTGTGAGCTGGAACATAGGGTTCCACATCAATATGAGAAGGAACTTCTTGATGGTGAGGGTGACAGAGAACTGGAAGGGGCTCCCAGGGCCAGTATAGAATGTCCTTCTCTGGAGATGTTTAAAACCCGCCTGGGTATGTTCCTGTGTGATTTGGTCTAGGTGGTCCTGCTATTGCAGGGGGATTGGACTAGATGATCTTTTGAGGTCCCTTCCAATCCCTAAAGTTCTGTGATTCTGTGACAGGACACACATGCAACCAAGACTAGTGGTCATTGTCATCATTGCCAGTTCTCCTTGGAGAGTCTCAACCAGATGAACACTGGTTCATGGAGGCTGCTCTGGGAGGGCTTAGCTTCAGCTAGTAAATCCAAGAGTATTGTAGAATGGTTCATGTTGGAAGGGATCTTAAAGACCATCTAGTTCCAACTTCCTACTGTGGGTAGGAACACCTCCCACTAGACCAGGTTGTTCAGAACCTCATCCAACCTGGCCTTGGCTGGATCAGCTGAGCAGATACTCGTTTGGGTTTGGAAGGTTTTGTTGTTTGTTGCTTTGTATGTTCAACCAAAGCAGACTGAATCAGAGCTGTGGACTTGTTTGAGTAGTTGTCAGTGCACTGCTCTTCACCCGTGAGCTGATGTTGTCCTTCTGTTTCCGGCCTCCACGTAGGGTGAGATTCATCTGCATTCATCTGTAGCCATCTAATCTGAGCTCAGTGTCTAGACACTCTTTGTGGAGGGAGCAGAGCAGACCTTTCTCGAGAGTGATTCATTACATCCTACAGCAGATACTGAAAGAAGGTCAAATTAATCATCTTCTAGATGGACCAGTTTCCTCCACTGGAAGTGAAGAGAACTTGCTGTCTCAGGTGCAGACTTTTGTCCTGCACATGTTTTGGGTTTGGGGGCCATGGCTTCTGCCAATGGGATGGGATCCATCTGCATGAATCCTCAGTTACATGTGAAATGTTTGAGGAGCCTTGTGTCAGAGAAATAGGAAAATAGGAGGTTCCACATAAACAGGATAAGGAACTTCTTCATGGTGAGGGTGACAGAGCCCTGGAAGGAGCTGACCAGAGGGGTCATCTTCTCTGCAGATGTTTAAAAACCCACCTGGACATGTACCTGTGCAAATTGGTCTAGGTGATTGTGCTCTGGCAGGGGGATTGGACTAGATGATCCTTTGAGGTCCCTTCCAATCCCTAATGTTCTGTGGTGCTGTAGCAGTGAAGCCAAGAATTGAGGAAGCCTAAGAAGACCCTGGCTGAAGGAAAAGATGTTCAAGTTGTGCCCTGTGGAAACAAACACTCTGTCTTAGGGTGTTCTGTGTGGGGTTTATGTGAGAGTGAAGCCCAGCAGAGTCCAGTAAAAGGACTGAGGGTAGTCCCATACCTTGTCCAGTAGGTCAAAAGAATTAAGAGCTGGTCCACAAAGAAATTCTGTCCCCAAATCAGTGTGGAAGAACCTCACAGTGTTCACCTGAGGTGTGGAAAACACCCTCCTCAGGACCAAGAAGCCCATGTGTGCGTTGGGTTTCTGTTGCAGCATGACAGACAACCACAGAAGGGTGTCAGGGCCCCCTCAGAGGAGCTCACTGAGAGCAAGAACTTGCCCGGTGAGGATCTCTCTGCACGTGGTGTTTGCAGACACTTTTCGAAACACCAGCCCGGTGGTTGTGGGGTTTGTTTTTTCCCCTCCCTCTTGTTATGGCAACAGAAGTATCCAAGAACTATTTTAATTATGGATCTGCCTCAGCAACTCTGAACTGGGTTTTAATTGTTGATAGCAAGAAGTGCCGAGCGAATGACTCTTCCCATCCTCGATGGGCGTGTGACTCGCTCCCTGCTGGAATCCCTGTCCTGGGAGCTCATTAAGAATGCATTAGCCTCTAGGAGGTGTGGGAATCAATTGTGCCTTTACTCCATGGGTTTGTGTCTTTTTATTCCTTGCTCTGCTTTCTTATCTCGGTTTCACTTTGCTTTTACAGCTCTGTCTTACTTCATTTGAAAGAGGAAAGCCAGCGAGCACCTGCGAGCATCCCAGCAGCTTCTGAAAGATCTTCATGCTAAAGGATAATCCAGAACTCCCCAAAGAAGAACCTAGTGAATGTTGTGAGTTCCTCTTGTGCTTGCAGTTGTCTCTTTTGGAGGGGGTGGTGTCTGCCCTGCACTGTTCGTTCCCATCCCTGTGATGGAACTGAGTGAGCATCTTGTCGCTCCGCTGAAAGTCCAGGTGTGTTGAGGTTGGGCTGCAGAGCCCCATGTGAACTTCTCCCCTCCTCTCTCTTTCATTCTGTTTTTATTGCTGTTGTTTTCACAAGCTGAGTAGTGTTCCCTAAGGTAAGGTGCTGGCTTTCTTCTCCTTGGAATGCAAAGTCATTCACATGTTACAGTAATTCAGCACATTTTATCACGCAGCGTGTACCTCTGGTTTGAACTGTGCAACCTGATGAGAATGGCAAGTGTTATTGACAACAGGTCAGCCATTCACAGGTCAGATTCAGGAGCCCTGTGCAGGCTCAAACTTGGCTGAAGGTATGTGGCCACTTCCCCATCAGAGTTCACTCTGCCAGCAGATTCCTGCTGCTCTGGTCAGTTGGTTGTGTGTTAGCTGGAGTGTTTTCAATACAATCGCTCCCCTCAAGTTTGTGTTTGTGGGAACTAGAATAACACAACTTGCAGAGGGAAACACAGTCAAGACTCAAGACTCTGGAAGCTTCTTCCAGTCTGAGCAAATCAGCTTCTGTGTGTTCCATAGACTCAGTAAATATCAATATATACTTTTCCTGACTGCTGGATGTGCCTCCCAGCTGCCTGAAGGCTGGATGTCTCTCCTTTGCTCTGCTTTCCCCTTGGGGTTCAGGCTTTGGAAAGCAGATTGAGACAGAGCCCAAGCACTGCTGCTTTCTCAAGAGCCACTTGCAAAATCAGTCTTTGGAGAAGACATCGAAAAATCTTCTTCGTTGTCTCTCCCTCATTCCTGCCTGCTTTGATCTACAGTGAAACAGTTAGCAGTGCTGACATTTGCAGTTGTTGGTTGCTAGTACTGCTAAGCTGCCAAGTTAGTAACTCATTAAGGTGAATAAGGGGCCTCTGAGACCTGGAGCTTCTCACTGTCTGTGTATCTGCTTATTCCCACACTTGGAAAGACTGTCTGAACCCACAGAGGCTGACTTTGCTCACTGACATCCTGGAGCAGAGGAGAGGGCAACCCTAAGTGATGATGATCCTGGATGATGATAATAATGAAGGGTGTGGTTTAGGAGTGAACTTGTAAAGTGGGGCAGATGGTTGGGCTGGATGATCCCAGGGGTCTTTTCCAACCAGTGTGATTCTATGATTCTGTGATAGATAGATAGATAGATAGATAGATAGATAGATAGATAGATAGATAGACAGATTGATAGATAGATAAAATAGTAACTGTCCTAGCATACCAAACTCTTGGGGTAACAGGAGATGTCTGTTCAGGGTGTTGAAATCACCTCCCCTGCTTGCAGCAGCATCACCATCTCATGCCAAGGAGAGTATTCCGTAGATCCTCTAAGGCATGTGGTGAGCCAAGTCAGACAGAGAAAGAGGCCATCCTCAGCCACTCACTCCACAGGATAGAGTATCTATCAAAGATGCTGTTGGTGTGATCACTGACTCTGAGTGGTTTACAGTTGAGTTGCTGGTGTGGGTCCAGAGAAGGGCAACAAGACTGGTGTAAGGGTCTGGAGAACAAACCTTGTGAGGAGCAGCTGAGGGAGCTGGGGCTGGTTAGTCTGAAGAAGAGGAGGCTGAGGGGAGACCTTGTTGCTGTCTGCAACTATCTGAAAAGTGGTTGTAGAGAGGTGGGGGCTGGTCCCTTCTCATGAGGAAGAAGTGATAGCACAAGAGGAAATGACCTCAAATTGCCCCAGAGGAAGTTTAGGTTGGACCTAAGGAAAAACGTCTTCATGTAAAAGATCATCAGCCCTTGGAAGACGCTGCCCAGGAAGGGGGTTGAGTCGCCATCCCTGTGTGTGTTTCAAAGTCATGGAGATCTGGAGACACGGATTAGCGGTCGCCTTGGGACAGCTGGGTTGGTGGTTGGACTCAGTGCTCTGGAAAGTCTTTTCCAGCCTAAACAATTCTGTGATTCTACTGAAGGAAATGCTGGGACACAGTGATTCTGCAGAAAGTGCTGCTCTTCCATGAGTGCTTGCAGGGTATTGTCGCATTAAGATGTGTGGAAGGACCTTTCCCATCATGAGCAGTAGCTGTTCTCATCTCTTCCGCCACCCAGGCAAATATCAGAGGAAGGGGGGTGTGAGGAGTGACAGGAGGAGCTCATAAACTGGGACCAGTATCCACCTAGAAACTGCCTGTTTACTAAACAGTACAAATGTCTCGCTTCCCTTTCTCCCTCAGATGAAGCACATCTCTGGAGCAGCAGCGCTCGTACAAATCAGGTCCATGGTCCTCTTTTGCAACGAGAAGAAGGGAGGTGGGGAGGGTTATTTCAGAAGGAACACTCACTTTCATTTGGTGAGGAGTGACATCACAGGGAGATGAGGCTCCTTTTCCTCTCGCAGGAGGGTACCCCGTGAGTTCCAGCGTACGGTCCTGTAAGTTGCTGTAGGATTAAGGAATCCCTAGGTGGGTTTTTTCATCCTGAAAACACATGCTGGAGCTTTCATGGAGTGCTGGCCACACAAGCACAAACACATTCTGACAGGAGCAGTGAGTAAACTCCCCGTGTTCCTCACTCGCAGGCATTTCTTCGCGAGGTGTTTTTTCCGTGCTTATGCGAGAACCTCTGGCACTGTTTGTGGGAAATGGAAATAAATCTCCAAATCCAGGGTGTTTCGATAACTGCAGCATCTTGGGTTGACCTCAGATTTGTGCAAACTGTGGGTGGCAGAAGAGGAGACATCCCAGCTCCTTGCTCCAACTGGCTTTACAAGCTGGTGGGGGGAACCTGCCCCCTGTAAGTGCTGACCCCAGAGAAGGTTGGGTTGTGGAGCTGCTGGAGAGTCCAGTGTAGGGCAACGAGGATGATGAAGGAGGTGGAGCACCTCCCTTATGAAGAGAGGCTGAGGGAGCTGGGGCTCTTTAGCTTGGAGAAGAGGAGACTGAGGGGTGACCTCATTAATGTCTATAAATATGTGAGGGGTGGGTGTCAGGAGGATGGAGCCAGGCTCTGCTCAGTGGCATCTGGTGATAGGATGAGGGGCAATGGGTGTGAGCTGGAACACAGAAGGTTCCACATCAGTCCGAGAAGGAACTTCTTCAAGGTGAGGGTGACGGAGCACTGGAACGGGCTGCCCAGGGGGGTTGTGGAGTCTCCTTCACTGGAGATGTTTAAGGCCCTCCTGGATGTGTTCCTGTGTGACTTGGTCTAGGTGATCCTGCTGTTGCAGGGGGATTGGACTGGTCCCTTCCCATCCCTAATGATTCTATGGTTCTGTGAGAGGGTCTCAGAATGTGGCTGCACAAAGCTCAGCCGCTCTCCCACCCTATTTTTGAGTTGCCATCCCCTTTCTCCCCCTTTTCATCTCTCCTTGGTCCCTTCATCCCAGCCCTGCCTCATCCCTACTACTCCTCCTGCTGACAGCAGTTTTTCCTGTACCTGCAGTGGGGCTGGGAGTGACAGCTCCTGGGTCTGGTGCTGGTGCCACTTCCCTGATGTCCTCAGACATCAAGAAAAACTTCCTGAGGGAAACGGTCCTCAGGCCTTGGAACAGGCTGCCCAGGGAGGAAGCTGAATCTCCATCTTGGACGTGTTCAAAGATGTGGGGATCTGGAGCTTAGGGACAG
The DNA here is from genome assembly GCA_013400115.1 of Rhinopomastus cyanomelas. NCBI lineage: Eukaryota > Metazoa > Chordata > Aves > Bucerotiformes > Rhinopomastidae > Rhinopomastus > Rhinopomastus cyanomelas. Next base: position 71,334 of record VXBP01000096.1, on the reverse strand, counting down.
GGTTTAGTGGGGGGTTGAGACAGCTGGGTTAATGGTTGGACTCCATGATCTTGAAGGTCTCTTCCAACCTAATGAATCTGTGATTCTGTGCTAAAACACTTCATGGTTTTCTATGGAAATTACCAGGCTGCAGACAAAAGCTGACTGGTGTTCTTCCAAAACCAGTACATGCCACTGGGTATTTATAGGGAGAGGGAAAAAGGGAAGAATTGCTGCTGTTTGAGCAATGCCTCAGAAACGGCAGCGATTTATTCCCAGGCTTTATTCCTCACGAAGAGCTCGGGACAGCTGCAGCTTCCCTTTAAATAGAAATTGCTCTCTGCAGGAATTCCATACACAGGGCTTCACGGTTCGGACATTCCTCTGCCAAAAATCAGAAGTATTCCTCACCAAATAAATGTTTGTTCAGTAGGTCTGGTGTTTGTTTGCTGCTGCTTGCCAGATGAGAGCAGCTCAGTGCTGACATTTGGGAGAGGGAGCTGAGATGCTTTGAGTCTCAAGAAACAGGGCTTCAAGAAACCGTGTCAGTGGGGCTTTGGTTTGGCAGTTAGCTGGTCAATACTGGGTTTAAATGGATGTGCTGGCCCCAGCTGGTTGTCTTTTGTAGCCTGTGTCTATGTTGTTCCTGTCAGATGGCCCACGGGGTTTGTGGAGTCTCCTTCTCTGGAGACATTAAAAACCCACCTGGAGATGTTCCTGTGTGACTTGCTCTAGGTGATCCTGCTCTGGCAGGGGGATTGGACTGGATGATCTTTCGAGGTCCCTTCCAACCCCTAATGTTCTGTGATTCTGTGACAGAAGATGCAAGTCGCATAGATACGGTGCTCAAGGGCAGGGTCTACAGGTGTCCTTGGGCTGGTGGGGTTAATGGTTGAACTCAGTGATGTTGCAGGTCTTTTCCAGCCTGAATGACTTTAGGGTTCTGTGTCTTCCTCGCCGTCTCCCCGAGCCCTCCTGCAGCCCTGGGTGCACAGCTTGCAGCCCTTGTATTAAAATGTTTCGTTAGGTCATTCATTACTCCCTCGCTTTCTTCTGGGCCGATCCAGCTTCCAGAGAATGGAGAAGTTGTAATTTCTGCAGGGCTGAAGTCCAAGTCTTTGATAGGCAGGCACGATGCCTGGGGCCACTGCGTGTTGCTACCGGTTGTCAGCTTTGTAAAACCTACCCCGTGGAGCAAGGAAATCTGGGCACAAAGACCGTCCTCTCCTCTCGCTGCGGCAAAGCTCTCGCTTCCCAGTCTGCTCTGCCTTCCCTTCATTGTCTTCCAAGCAAATGGCTGCAAGATTACGACTCCCATGTTTGGACTGGGAACAGCTTTTGCCTGAGCAAACAGATTTCTCCTTGGCAGTCGCTTTAGCTGCTGCCCCAGCTTTTCGCTGTCAGCGCTGTTCTGTGATTTGGCGTTAGCGAAGTCCAGGCGCTGCTGGTGTGTCGAAGTGAGGAAGCAGCGTGAGGAAGGCAGGTGGAGGCTTCAGAGATCCCCCACTAGCAGGGTGGTGTCAGTACAGTCCATAAGAGCGAGGCATCTCCTCTAGTTCAGCAGTGGAGCTTGTGGTTGTTCCTTTTTAACTGCATGGTGTCAGCTGGAGGAACATCAAGTCATAGAATCATTAGGGATTGGAAGGGACCTCGAAAGATCATCTAGTCCAAGCCCCCTGCCACAGCAGGATCATCTAGACCGAGTCATAGAGTCAGTCAGGGTTGGAAGGGACCACAGGATCATCCAATTCCAACTCCCCTACCATGGGTCCTGTCCCAGTAGGTGTCCCGTGAAACCAAGAAGCAGCACTGGGAACCTTGACAGGTTGATAGCACAGCGTGAAAGCTGCTCTGGCACGTGCAGTTGTGCCTGGGATGGAAGTGACCAAACTACAGGAGTCAAACAGCTGTGGGAATATTTCTGCTGGTGCTCCTGTACCTCTCCCTCTACTCTGCTCTGGTGAGACCCCACCTGGAGCACTGCATCCAGTTCTGGAGCCCTTATCACAAGAAGGATGTGGATGTGCTGGAGCGAGTGCAGAGGAGGGCCACGAGGATGGTCAGAGGGCTGGAGCACCTCTCCTGTGAGGCCAGACTGAGAGAGTTGGGGCTGTTCAGTCTGGAAAAGAGGAGGCTCCCGGGTGACCTTATTGTGGCCTTCCAGTATTTGAAGGGGGCTACAAAAAGGGTGGGGAGGGGCTTTTTAGGATTTCAGGTAGTGACAGAACTAGGGGAAATGGAGCAAAGCTGAAAATGGGTAGACTTAGACTGGATGTGAGGAGGAAGTTCTTCACTGTGAGAGCCTGGAATGGGTTGCCCAGGAAGGTGGTGCAGACCCCATCCTTGGAGGTGTTTAAGGCCAGGCTGGATGAGGCTCTGGCCAGCCTGATCTAGGGTGGGGTGTCCCTGCCCATGGCAGAGGAGTTGGAACTGGATGATCCTGTGGTCCCTTCTAACCCAGACTGACTGTATGACTTGATCTAGGTGATCCTGCTGTGGCAGGAGGATAGGACTGGATGATCTTTTGAGATCCAATCCCTAATGATTCTATGATTCTATGATTCCTCTGTTCCACTGCTGCCCTGTCAGTGAGCAGCACCCATGAGCTGCTTTGCTCTGCCCACAATGACCTCAACAGTATCCAGCAGCCTGCTGGTGCTTTGCTCAAAGCTGATAGCGCTGGTGGCAGCAGCAGCAGCAGCAGAACAAGAATTAAGGTCTGCTAGAGGGGAGGTTTTGTTTGGAGGGTACGTTCAAAGGGAAAGGCTGGTTGGTTAATGGAGCTGACGAGCCCTTGGTAGCAGAGCACTGTTCCAAGCAACTGCTTCATTCATATTTATTCCAGGTGGGTTTGCAGGCTGCCAGGCACATTGTCCCTGGGTGCTTATGCTGGGAAGGAGCGTCAGATACTCTTAGACGGGTGGTGCTGATGCTATCAGATGTCCTTCTCAGAGAGTTCTGGGTGTTAACTGGCATCGCCGTCACTGCTCAGTGTTTCAGAGGCACCTGGTGGAACAAAGGTCAAGTGGAAGCAGATGAAGAAGCACCTTGCTGGGATGGCTCTTAGCTCTTATCCAGTGGAGGTGTCAGAACTAAAGATGAGGACAGGAAGGTTATTCACAGGTTTGTGTGCCAGGCAACCTTGGGGTGCTCATTTTCTGCACTGAGGGAGACTTCGCTGAGGAATCGGCTTCTTAGGTGGGAAAGGTCAAATAATGTCTGTTTGTGAGTCAGTGTCATGTCCTGCTGCTGTTTGAGGTGGGAAGGTCCTCATAGCTCATTTCTGAGTTCAGACACGTCCGTTAGATTCACAGGGAGGATTACCAGGACTCTGTTGTGCATTAAAATGCTTGTGTAAGGATCTCTAGTCAACCCGAGGCATGGCCTGGAGAGTGATCAGGGAGATGAACAAGTGCTGCCTTCTCCTTATCGTTGACCAGTCAAACCAGTTCAGCTGAAGGGGTTTGGCTTGAGTGAGCAGTCCTGCCGCTCCTGCTGCTGTTCGTTAAAAGGGTGAGTGAGCTGCAGAGCTTTATGTGTCTTCATTATAGAGTGAAGTCTCTTCTTCAATTAAATGAAGCAGGCAGTCTTCATTAGCTCCAGGTTTTCTTGTTGTTATTATTATTCTAATGTAATTATCACTTCTCTTCAGTCAGCCTTCTGCTTGCCTGCTCACAAATAAACTCCTTCCATCTGGAGAGTGTTTTGAGATGGGGAAGGTGCAGTGAAGTAGTGAAACTATTGTCAGCACCGTGTTCTTCCTCCCCTTCTCTTCAGCGACCTACAATGTGTGTAAGAGGGAACAGAGGAAAACTCAGACATGACAAACATAATAGGAGCCTCCTCTCTCAACAAAGATTATGCAAAAGAAGCCTGTTGTCTGCCTGAGCTCCTGCAAGGGGACAAAGCATCACACATCGATCTGGGAGACCTCCTGCAGCCCTTTGCTTCAAAAAAGCAGCGTGAAGAAGTGAGGAATCACCCCGCTCAGCTCTCAGGTGGCAGGACGCCTTGTTTCAGCAGTGAGTAGTCCTTGGGCATAAGGAAATACCTGCTGACTGCAGGGAGGAGGAGAGGCTCAGGCACAATGGGTTTCTCTGTGTGTGGATCCGAGCCCTGTGTGGAGCTTCCCAAGCTGACTAGGTGCTTTGCTCAGGCTAATTAGCTCTGTTTCTCCCCTTACATCTCTGATGGTGATGCTAATTAGCCTGAGCAGGGTGCTGCCCTACACTGGTCGGAGTCAAACCAGTGTGTTGGTGCAGCGTCCCCTGGAAATGTCTGAGTCAGCTCTGCACAAGCCCAGGAGTCTGCGCCGAGGGGCTGAGCAGCACAGGTATGACCTGGAGGTTTATGGTGGGTTGGTGAGCCTTGGGTGGCCGTCACACAAACTCTTGCTGCTAGGTGTCTTCTGCCCTGTTTGTTCTGCTGCGTGTGGATGACGTCCCTGGCTCAGGAAGTGGTGGTCTGGATCCACCGGGTTACAAGGGTGATGGAGGTGGCAGAAGTACCTGAGAGAACAATCAGAAATGGTGAGACAGAGGAATAAAAGTGTGAAGGGCTTGGATTTTCTGCTTTTCATCCTATTTATGTCTGGCAAAAAAAGAGGGAGTTGGCAGGTTGAATTAGATTGTGAATCCTCCCTAATTAGCTGTGCATCCCCACTCCCTTCTTCTTCCTTCCCAAGTGGGATTCTTGTAGATTGAAATGAGTGCAGCCATAGATAACTTTGATAATTTGGTGTTTCAACATTCAATTCCAGCTGTAGCTGTTGGAATACAGGGGCTATAGTAAGGTATGTAGGTAATACAGCTGTAGCTGTTCCAGCAGAGGTAGGTTTGATGTCAAATACTGTGTCAAACACATTGCCTTGTTTTAAAGACCTTGACTGAGCTTACAGAAGACAGGTCTTAGGAAAAACAGTTAAAAAGAACCCCTCTGACAGCCCTCAGATGACAACAGGGGAAACTGGTTTTGTTCATTAGAGTAGAAATTATAGAACCATAGAATATATTGGGTTGGAAGGGACCTCTAAAGGTCATCTAGTCCAACTCCCCTACACCAAGCAGAGACATCACTCCCTAGACCAGATTGCCCAGAGTCCCATCGAGCCCAACTTTGAATGGCTCCAGGGATGGAGCCTCTGCTGCCTCTCTACGCAGCCTGTTCCAGGGACCCACTGCCCTCAGATTAAGGAACTTTTTCCTGTTATCCAGCCTAAATCTACCCTTTTCCACTTAAAACCATGACCTCTCATCCTATTGTTCCCTGACCTGTTGAACAGTTCTTCCTCAGCCTTTTCACAGGCCCCTTTCAGGGACTGGAAGTTCACTATGAGGTCTCCCTGGAGTCTTCTCCTCCCCAGGTCTTTAAACAGCTTTTTACACTCCTGACTGTTCTTCCTGTGACTGGCACCTTCCTGAGAAATGTAGTTGGAGATGAATGTGTCTGTAGGCACACACATGCCTGTCTATATATATATTGACCTTCGTGAGCCTGGGAACGTACGAGCGAGTGCAAACACGGATGCTGGCTCTGGCAAAGTTGTTTGAGTTGCGCTGTTCCCCAAAGATCTTCATTTAAAAGGTGCCCTGATGTTCTGTGTCGGAAGCCTGATCTCAGATCTCTTGTCAGAAGGTGGATGCCCAACATCTCATTCCATATGGTGAAACAGAAGACCACGTCAAAGCCACACCATCAATAAACAGCTTTGCTCTGGGTTTTTTTTTTTTGGTGGAGTAGCTGTTTCCAGGACAGCCAGTGTGATCACAACCATTAAGGGAGTAGAAAGCATTTTGAAAGAGCTTTGTTGACTGAGGAGGCTGGGTCAGAGCCGAAAAGGAAGAGTTTGCTGTTTTAAAGCATAGCAGACATTTCAGACATTCCTACGGGGACACTTCAGCCTCTGCGTTTGCGCGAAGGACCGATAAGGGGCCGTGCAAGAGCGGCCCTTGGCGTTGGAAGTGCCCAACCTTGGCACGTTCTGTGGCAGTGCAGAACAGCAGTAAATAGAAATCTCATCTTCTGGAATTCCCAGCTCTGCTTATTAGCAAATCCGTGTGTAAACGCTGGCTCGGTGTGTCTAGGACTAGAAGGATGTGTTTTGTTCTTGGGAAGGGATGCCTGCTGGCACCGCACCCCCGGAGCGTGCAGAAGACGGAGCGCTGCTCCGCGTTTTCCAGGGGAAGCCTGTTCTGTATAAACCACACACGAAAGCAAGATGTAGGTAATTTTTTTCCACTGGTGTTTCAGCAGTTTTAAATCATGGTTGTTAGTTACTGGCTTCAGATATTGCCAGGAAAGCCTCAACGGGATGGATGACTCAAGCAGAACTGCAGATCTGATGCTGCTTTATGGTCAGACTGGGGCTGGCAGTTTCCAGTGCCCCAGATCTGCACCCTTTAAGTGCCTGGAAATGTTTAGAAAGGGCCAAGAAGAGCGTTGCTCACTGAGCATGGGACTCTGAATTCCTGGGGTCATGGGTTTGAGCCCCATGTAGGACATCTTGAGACAGTACTGTAGGCTTACCCTGCTCCAGCAGGAGGAGGTTGGACTTAGGTGATCTTTCGAGGTCCCTTTCAACCTGTAACATTCTGTGATTCTGTGAAGTATCGTTGGGATGACCTGTGAAGGTCCCTTACAAGGTGAAGTGTTGCTGAGGGACACGGTTTAGCAGTGGGCTTGGGGCAGTTAATGGTTGACCTCGATGGTCTTTTCCAACCTAAATGATTCTGTAGTTCTAAAGTATTCTGTGATGGGAAGGGCAGGTAAAAGACGACTGGACCACTGATGGCAGGAGATGAATCTCAGTGCTAGCACCTCACAGATCCTGTAGCCCTGCAGAAATTGGCTATCTGTCAGATCATTGAGCCCTGCTCGTTGACCTGTGCCCGCTGTCTAGGCCATCTGGCATGGCAGGGTTGGATCCTTGAAGCAGTAGGGAATGGTGTTTACCTGTGGTCAGAAGGGGAAACCACCACACCAACCCAAAACCTGTTGTCTGATGAGACCAGTGTGACGTGTGAAGCAGTGGTGAGCCTCTCCGTTTTCAGGAAAGCAGGGGAATGGTTCTGAGTTGAGTGAGGCAGGTATTTTGAGGCTTATGGAGACTGCATTCAAGCTCGATGAGGGCATTTCTGTGTAAACATTCCTCCAGGAGTTCAGAGTGTTGTGAGGAGCAAAACAAGCCGACTGTGGTTGTGCAGAGCTCGCGTGGTCTTGGCGTAGCTGAGACTGAGATTGCCCTCACGTGAGCTCAGCCTCGGTGCCTGTGTTGTGCTGGAGAACCCAAGAGATTGGGTATAGAAGAGATTTGTCATGTTAAAGAGTCTCCTTTTGGTTCTGTGGGCTTTTTTTTTGCCTTTCCATTTTTGTTTTGGCAAAGCTGGTGTGGGGGACGAGGAGTCACAGATTGATGATTGTTTGTCTGTAAACTGTCTTGCTGGAACGGAGACCGTAGGAGGCTTTCTCATGGCTCTTAGTCAGACCAGTACCTTATCTAAATCGTATCTGACCCTTGAAGATGCTACACGTGGCTCCCCTCAGCCTACCTGTCTGTTGAGAGCAGACGGAGTAGTCACTTGGGGAACCCTTCCCATGTATCAGACCCCGGTGTTGTTCTATGTGACGGCATCCTCGCTCACTTGATCTGTTTGGATACATCTCAAAGCTAACCCTTCAAAAGTGTTGATCTCTGAAGTCTGCATTACAAACATCATTACCTGTCTGAACCATCACACTCAAGGCTAAGTGAGGGAGAGCTTGTGGTGTCATTCTGAGGGACTGAGGTATTTCTACCCCACTGACTACAGGCTGACAGCTGCTAGGAGACTGATGGCAAGGGTCAAGGCTTGGTGGGCTCACTTCACAGAATGACAGAACATCAGGGATTGGAAGGGATCTTGCAAGATCATCCAGACCAATCCCCCTGCCACAGCAGGGTCACCTAGACCAAGTCACACAGGAACATGTCCAGGTGGGTTTTAAACATCTCCGGAGAAGGGGACTCCACACCCACCCTAGGCAGCCCCTACCAGTGCTCTCTCACCCTTACTGTGAAGAAGTTCCTTCTCATATTGATGTGGAAACTCCTATGTTCCAGCTCACACCCATTGCCCCTTGTCCTATCATTAGATCACACTGAGCAGAGCCTGGGTCCTGACACCCACCCTTCACATATTCATGAGGTCACCCCTCAGTCTCCTTTTTCCCAAGCTCAAGGGACCCAGCTCCCTCAGCCTTTCCTCACAAGGGAGGTGCTACACTCCCTTCATCATCTTCGTGGCTCTCTGCTGGACTCTCTCCAGCTGTTCTATGTCCTTCTTGAACTGAGAGGCCCAGAACTTGCCTTCTGGTTTATGATGGAGCAAAGGAGAAACAATTACCTTGATCTTTATCTGAAAACAGCAATAAATGAGGAGTCACAGAGGGCTGTTTGCAATTAGAGGGATGAAGTGGCAATTCACACTGTTTTCATACCATTTCTTGCTTTAAAAAGTAAAATCAATAACTCTTCTGATATATCATTTTTAGATTGTAATTGATAGCAACATTCATCCTGTGATAAGAAGTCATTCTGATACCCAGAATTCGAGACCTAAGGGGTAAGACAAGGGGAATGGCATCGTTTTAATAAGCAAGGAACCATTTAAATTATCCCTGACCGATTACCTTATCCTTGTGCGTACGAAGGGAACAGAAGAAACTGTTCAGATTTGGCCTTGGTAGAGTTCCAATGAGTTAAAACCTTATGGGTTTCCTAGAGTGAGTCCTCCAGGAGTTTGAGGAGATGCCTGGTCAGAATGAGGGAGTTAGATCTCACCTTCAACCTTGCTCAGGCTTCTTTGGGTTCCTGGGTTGGTTCTGGCTTGTTCCTTAATGTAAGGAGCCACTTCGGTGCTGCCTTTCCTTCTGCAGTGCCGGGTGCACTGGACCTGGTAGAGCAGGTGTTGCCATCTGGATGGAGAACTGCATTTCTGGGTTTCTGTTGTACCTTTAAAATTCTTCCCCATGCTTCCCATAAGCAGAGAGACTGGCTGGTGTTTGTTGATTCATGTAGGAATGTCTGCAACCCCTTATCTCATGTGGTTTGGGAAGACTCCACTGTGGGGCACTGACTTGCAATCAGGAGACGTAGTGGCAGAGCTAGACGGAGAAGCTCTCTGATGGGTGACTTGGGATGTGTCATGACCAGTCAGTGCTGCAGCCTGCCTGGAGATAACAACCCTGGTATCACTCCTTGCTGAAGCCTTATGACAAGTTTTCAGGAGTGTTTATGCTCCAGAGCTTGGATTCCAGCTATGTGTGGTGGTGGTGATGTGGTGGGTGTCAGGAGGATGGAGCCAGGCTCTTCTCAATGTCATCTAGTGATAGGACGAGGGGCAATGGGTGCGAGCTGGAACGTAGGAGGTTCCACATAAATATGAGAAAGAACTTCTTCACCGTGAGGGTGACAGAGCACTAGACCAGGCTGCCCAGGGGAGTTGTGGAGTCTCCTTCACTGGAGACATTTAAGATCACTTGGATGTGTTCCTGTGTGACTTGGTCTAGGTGATCCTGCTGTGGCAGAGGGATTGGACTGGATGATCTTTCGAGGTCCCTTCCAACCCCTAATGATTCTATGATTCTGTGATATGTCTGTCCCAATTCCCCCCACGGCCACATCTAGCCCAGAGTGTGGAGCAAGGCTGGCCTGTGGGAGGATGCATCCTGGTGGTGGTTTTCCTTCTGGCTGCTCTGAACATGCCTTCCTCCTGTTCCTGGGATGCTTTCACTCCTCTTCTGTGCAGAAGTGGGCCCTGTCCTTGGAGGTGTTTAAGGCCAGGCTGGATGGGACTCTGGCCAGCCTGGTCCAGGGTGGGGTGTCCCTGCCCACGGTGGGGGGTTTGGAACTGGATGATCAGGTGGTCCCTTCCAACCCTGAGTGATACTGATTCTATTAATTCTCCAGTGAAGAGATCCTGCTGTGGCAGGGGGATTGGACTAGATGATCTTTCAGGTTCCCTTCCAGTCCCTAATGATTCTATGATTCTGCTGCAAGAAGCTCTGGCACCTTCAACAGGGTTCTTGTGCTCTGTCCCATCCACACAACTTGTGTTTTACTTCTGCAGTAAAGACAAATTCAGTGCTGCTGCCCTCCCTTACAGCTGTGGGGCTTCTCCCCATGTAACCCAACTGGAAGAACCTTCCATTTTCATGAAGAACCATTCTCTTTGTTCTCATCATCCACCCTGGCAGGCCTGTTCTCAGACCTGAGCTTCTCCCTTGCACCACCCTGTTTGCTCTACCCTTGCTGATCCTCTTGCTGACTTGGCACTGCTCTCGGGTCTGATGCTGCTCCGTGCGCTGAAGGCAGCTGCCCAGCCGCAGTGATAATCACGGGGATGCCAATGTATTATCTCGCCTGTAGTAACTCAGTGGGGGCACATGTTTGTCTGCCACGCTCGAGCGCTGGTTCTAAATAGCACCGCATCTCCAAAAGGTAGATTTAACATTGACTAACTGAGAAAACATCCTCGGGGCTGAAAGAATCAGCGTGAAAGATATGCAAGTGCTGCAGCCTGGTTTCTAGCCCTGCTTTGTGTCTGGCTTGCTGACGTACGTGGCTGCAGCAGTTCCACGTCTCATTTGTGCTCCCAGATAAAGCCACGACAGTTTAAAGCCATCAGATTCATCTCGTGTCTTGGAAGAACAGGGTTCTACTTTGCGAGAGAGAAGAGATTTGCAATTTGGAGTGTTTTGATTAAAAAGAAGTGCTTCTTCCCAGTGAGGGTGACACAGCACTGGAAGGGGCTGCCCAGGGAGTCTCCTTCTCAGGAGATGTTTCAAACCCTCCTGGACATGTTCCTGTGCAGCTTGATCTAGGTGGTCCTGCTCTGGCAGGGGGATTGGACTGGTTGATCTTGCAGGGTCTCTTCCAACCCCTAATGTACTGTGATTTGATGGGCATCCTTGCACTGGGAAGAAGGGACATGTAGACCAGTAGCCAGCTGAGCACAGGCTCTGTGGCTTCTGCTGAGATAATGATGTGAAGATCAAGACTCTCTAACTACTTTCAAGTCAGTTGTTTTCAGCTCTGTTAGTTTAGGTGGGTTCAAAGTTGAGCTACTTTGAAATGAAGAAACCATGACCAGGGAGGAACGTGACTGGAAAGCATCGGTCATGGGAAAATCCTGTAACCTAAAGCCAGCTTTGAAGTCTCTTTTTATTGACTTCATAGACTTCAGGTTAGGCCTTCAGAGCAGAACGTCAAGATCAGACCTGTCTCTGAAATTATATTTTCAGGGATTATTTATACGTTTGATGTGTTCTCTGCTGTTTTAATAGGAGTCTCTCATATCAAACTCATCATTACAGCTGGTAGGGCAGCAGGCTTGTGGGCCTCTGTCAAAGCCCGCTTGGACTACCATAAATAGGAATAAAAAGACTCTCCAAACCAAAGAGCTCATAGGTATGTGTGTGTGTGAGTGCATGTGGAGGAGATTGGAGGGTTTGGAGAGCATCAACATGGGCTCCCAAATCAATGTACACTTGTAGTCGTTTGGCTGATGGTGCCTGGGCTGTTGAGCAGTGAATGGACTGACTAGTCAAGCACTGGAATGGGCTGCCCAGGGTGGTGGTTGAGTCCCCATCCCTGGATGAGTTTAAAAAATGCTTAGATGTAGTGTTGGGGGATCTGGTTTAGGGGTGAACTTGTAGAGTAGGATTGATGGTTGGACTTGATGATCCCAAGGGTCTTTTCCAACTTGAATGATTCTGTGAGTCTAGTCCTACATCACCTCTAATTTCTGGCTGAAAACCCGTCCTTTGAGTCAAAGGGAGTTGGCCTGGAATGGTGTCAGACCTTTGTCTGTTAGCTTGTACTATTTGCTTGTCATGTACTTGCTCTGTGCATTGAAGAGGTGTTGAAGACCTGTTTATGTAGCTCAAGACATGTAGACACATTTGTCTTCCTGGCAAAATGGGACCATTCCTTGCAGTGCATTGTCAACTGGTTTGCCCTATTAAGGTCCCAGTGTCCAGACCTCGTAACCTCCTCCACTTCCCTTGAGCAGTTGATAGTAAGTCCCACACTCTGCCTAATTCTCACTTTTTAGAAGATCCCCTTGGTTTTTAGTTGACCAAAACACCATCTGACATAAGTCAGTCTTCTTTATAGAGTTGGACATACTGGCAGGGAGGTGGAAATAACAGTAATGGGATACTGCAAATTGTCCATCCCTTCAGTACATGCTGGGAGGTGCTCTGAGAAGATGTCCATGTGCCTGGTGAAACCACAAAGGATGGGGAATGTGCTCTGGGCAGGCGCTGAACCTTGGGAGATGTTTGAGTTTTTCTGAAGCAAAGTGACTGGAGCCAGGCTCTGCTCAGTGCCATCTAATGATAGAACAAGGGGCAACGGGTGTGAGCTGAAACAGAGGAGGTTCCACATCAATATGAGAGGGAACTTCTTCATGGTGATGGTGACAGAGCACTGGAAGGGGCTGCCCAGGGTGGGTGTGGAGTCCTCTTCTCTGGAGATGTCTAAAACCCGCCTGGACATGGTCTTGTGTGACTTGATGTAGGTGATGCTGCTGTGGCAGGGGGACTGGTCTAGATGATCTTTCAAGGTCCCTTCCAGTCCCTAATGTTCTGTGGCTCTGTGACTGAACCCTTTTTGTACTGGCTGATTGAAGTGGTGTTGCTGCGCTCGACACTTTCTGAAGGTCTCATTTCATCACCCTGCCTTTAATTTCCTTCCACCGCTCTCAGCTCGCTCTTGTTTTCCTGTCAGTCCTATCTGCTCTCTCGACACTATGTTTTCATATCTTCCTTTTTATTCCCACAGTAGATGGTGGAGTCACATCCCACATGGATCTGCCATCTGGAAAAACTTCCCTGACTCATAATCCCTTTCGAGTTTCAACTTTATCCTTGGCCTCTATGTGTTAATCTTCCTTCTAATAAAGCAATCACAACTCATGCCCAGAGGCTTCCAGTTCTTCTCTGCTCATTCTTCTCGAGACACGTAGCTTTTGCCACCCTTTGATGCATGGGATTTACTGCGATCTGCACTTATTATTAGGCAAGGAAGACCTATTTTAGAGACACCTAATCACATACTTAAGTCTAATCCGTGCTCAGGACAGCCCTGGAGGGCACACTTACCTTTTTAACAACCTCTTGGCTCTTAGCTTTCAATCGGCTTCGCTGATTTAAAGTCAGGAACACGTTTGAGCACTGTGAGCAAAAGAAACCCTCAGCTGTGAAACATGATGGCTTTTTTACATTTAAAAAATAAAATGAAATCAAGCCGAAGCATATTGCGCTCTGAAAATAATGAAAGATTCAGCGGAGATCTCAAGCTGATGCTACATCTCCCAGTCTCATCTTGAAAACGTCAAACACGCTGTAAAATCAAACAGAAACGCAGCAGCCCTGCCTTTCAGTCTGTTGACTCAAAACATTTGCTGCTGCTCTGCGCCGAGATTTTCAGCGGTGACACCGACTGCTGCTGTTCCCGCTAAATGAAGAAAGTCTCTGCGTCCCGGGATCCCCTCGTGGAACTGCTGAGTCGCCCTACTTGCGCTGAAAAGTCGTTTGTTGAGCGGTTGCAAGGTGGGTTGGATGATCTCAAAGGTCTTTTCCAACCTTAATAGTTCAGTGATTCTACAGCACAACTTGCAGTGTGGCTGCTTGTCTCCTAGTGACCTGGCTGGCTCAGTGTGGGACTTGAATTCCTGGGGTCATGGGTTTGAGCCCCATGTAGGACATCCTGAGACAGTACGTAGGCTGTGACTCCCTTAAAACCAAACACAAGAAGGATGAGGACCTGCTGGAGTGGGTCCAGAGGAGGCCATGAGTATGCTCAGGTGGCTGGAGGACATGCTGAGAGAGTTGGGGCTGTTCAGCCTGAAGAGGAGAAGGCTCCAGGGGGAACCCTATAGTGACCTTCCAGTCAGAAGGCTGGGGAAGACTCTTCACGAGGGCAGGGAGCGATAGAGCAAAGGCTCGTGGTTTGAAGTTGGAAGAGGGCAGGTTTAGGTCAGACATCAGGAAAGGATCTGGAACAGGTTGCCTAGGGAGGTGGTAGAGGCCCCATCCCTGAGGGGATCCCACCATTCAAGGTCAGGCTGGATGGGGCTCTGGGCAATCTATTCTAGTGAGTGATGGCCATGCTTCTTGCAGGGGAGTTGGACTTTATCACCTTTGGAGGTCCCTTCAGGCCCTACGATCCTGTGGCTGTATGAGAAAGAGGGAGAGTAGAGCTCAGTGCAGGCTGTGCCTGGGCACCACACAGTCCTGGCTTTGTGCAGAGTGTGGCTCTGGCATCTGCAGCGGGGGCTCAGCATGAGTGAGCAGCAGCCCATCCATGGACACAAACCACTGTTGGAGCAGCGGTGGGACGCAGCTGCGCGTTCAGCGAGCGCTGGCTGGGAGCTGTCTCACACTCACCATGAGATCATGAAAGTTCTGCTCAAACTTGCGTCTCAGGTTGCAAGTCTTGGGTGTGGGGCACTGCACTCTCATCTGAAGTAAAGGCAAGCCCATTCGAAGGGCTCCTACCCACCTTTTCCCCATCCTTGCCTGTTTCTTCTGTCCACAGAGGAGCATCAAATGCATAATTCATTAGAAGCGAGGAGAGGGGAACAACACTTGGCTTCTGAGCAGCCCTTAACAGTCCAGCCAGTCAGCTGGGGAGACCCCATCACCTTCAGACTACTCCCACCACAACCAAGAAGGGGAAACACATTCTTTTGACCCCTAGGAGTAAAGCTATGGCTAAGCTGTGTGTTAGGAAGTCACGGTGCTGCTGAGGAGACCGGGCAGGAGAGGCATGGCTGGAGCAAAGATGCTCAGACTGCTCTTGCAGCCCACAAGAGCAAAGCCATCAATTAATTTACTATGGAAACGTGCCTGGTGCTGCCGTGGCCCGACTCAGTGCAAACACAAGAGTAGTGCCCAGTGTTTCCATGGGCTTCTCAAGGGTGCTTTGGTGCTTATTTGTTTGGTTTGGGGAGTTTTGCTTGGTCTCCTGTCCCTGCCTAAACACTGGGTTGTGCAGTCATGACCATCCTCTCCTTGGGAGTGATGCGGTGACTTCTTCTTTGCTTCTGGAGTGATGGCACAGGCAGTGCTGGGGCAGGAGGATGTCTTTGAAGCACAAGTGAGGGGGATTATCAAACTCAAGGGGTTTGTCTTTGTCTTCTCCTTAGAATGAGAAGGCTAATGCTTGCCTCCTTGTGAACTGTGGGCATTGCACAGCCAAAAGTGTCTTTGCTGATGTCCTATAAATCCACTGGATTTGTGCCTCTCTTGTCCAGATTCCTATAAATCTCCACTTTTTTTAACCTCTTTTAAATGCTCAGTGGCCATGAAAATCCTTCCTGTGTGTGGATATGGAGATGCTAATGCAAGTTAAAATGATTCACAGACTCATAGAACCTTAGGGTTTGGAAGGGACCTCAAAAGATCTTCCAGTCCAATCCCCCTGCCAGAGCAGGATCACCTAGACCAGGTCACACAGGAACATGTCCATGTGGGTTTTAAACGTCTCCAGAGAAGGAGACTCCACGCTCTCCTTGGGCAGCCTGTTCCAGTGCTCTGTCACCCTCACTGTGAAGAAGTCCATGGGTTCCTTATCCCATTCATCACAGTTCTTGGAGACTTCAGAGAGTTCACCACCTGAGGACCAAGCTAAGCCTCCTTCACAACCTGCCATGATCTGAGCACGGCATGAAGGCAGCCTGAAGCAGGGGAATGTCTGAGAACTCCACTGCCCCCCATGAAGCCCCTTTTTGCTCTGCAGCAGCCGTGTTCCTCACGCCAGCGCTGCCCTGCTCCTCAGCTCAGCAAAGCCCTTGGCACTGCACTTGCTGGTTTTGAGCCACAAAATGCTTTTAGGTGAAGTTATCATAATACAAACTGAAAACTGACAGGCTGCATAGCTGTGGTTAGTATGTGCTAGAGTGGTGATGACATGGGAAAATATGTTGTTTTTCTCCAGATGACTGGTTGAGGTTAGTTCTAGACCGTTTGGCTCATGATGTGCCAGCTAAAACGATGAGAGCAAGGCTTTGAAGGAAGCAGGTTAGTTTGACTTTTTCATTAAACCTGATAAAGGCCTGATGTTGAAAAGTGGATGTTGCTGTCCTTGGGGGATTTCAAAGAAGATGGAGCCAACCATTCAAAGGAGTGAAAGGTTAAAAGGACTAAATTCCATAATTCCTCCTTCCAGGAGGTTCATCACGCTTGGCACTGGTACGTGAGTACTGGGGTCAGTTTTGACCCCAGTCTGAAAGACTGAGGGGCTGGAGTGTGTCCAGGGAAGGGCAGCAAGGTTGGTGAAAGGTCTGGAGACCAAACCTTGTAAGGAGCAGCTGTGGGAGCTGGGGCTGGTTAGTTTGAAGAAAGGAGGCTGAGGAGAGACCTTATTGCTCTGCTCCCTTATGGTCTGCAACGACCTGAAGGGAGTCTGTAGAGAGGTGGGGGTTGGTCTGCCCATGATGGTGGTTGAGTCACCATCCCTGGATGTGTTTAAAAGATGCCTGGATGTAGAGTTGGGGAATCTGGGTTAGGGGTGAACTTGTAGAGTAGGGTTGGCGGTTGGATTCAGTGAGTTTCTTTTCCAACCTGAGAGATTCTGTGATTCCTCAAACAAGGACAGAAAAAGAGCAAATGGCCTCAAGTTAGTCCAGGGGAAATTTAGGTTGGACCTGAGGAAAAACCTCTCCATGCAAAGGGTCATCAGGCTTTGGAAGAGGCTGCCCAGGGAGGGAAGTGAATCTCCATCCCTGGATGCATTTCCAAGTCATGGAGATGTGGAGCTTAGAGACAGGGATTAGTGGTGGCCTTGAGACACTAGTCAGGTTAATGGTTGGACTCGATGATCTTGGGAAACACCGTGCAGAGCTGTCTGCACGGGGCTTGTTAAACCGCCACAAGGAGCCATTTGACCATTCCAGGCAGCCCTTCCCAAACGTGTTGTAGAACCCATGAGCAAACACCTGAACTGAAACGTCGACGTGACCTTGATCTACAGCTGAGTCAGGCAAAGCTGAGCTCACACAGCAGTGGGAGGTGTTTGGGGCCAGGGGGCTTCAGGGACCTCCTGCCTTGCCTTTCCACCTGGAGGATTCGGGTAGTAAGTAGAGCAGCTTGATCTGGGGCATCCTGCTGTGGCCGGGGGATTGGGCTGGATGATCTTTCGAGGTCCCTTCCAAACCCTAATGTTCTATGATTCTGTGATGGTGAGAGGAGAAAGAAAAATCAGGTTTCTATAAGAGAAAGTGCTTTTCTGTTCCCTGCTACCTGCCTTTTTAACTCCTTTTCACTTTTTAACTCCTAAGTGTAAACAGATCTTTTTCCTCTGTCACTGACTTGACTGAAGGCTGGCCCCTGGAACACGTGTGAACACTGCTTGGCTGGGAACGATCTGATGCTGGTCGCGTTGTAGCTTTGGAGATAAAGTCCAAACTCCCCGGCTGCTTGTCTTGACAGAGCGAGCTGTTGAACGTGTTCGCTTCCAGAGACTCAGCGTAACCAAAGAGGAGATGGCGGGGAGAGAAATCAGCCCAGAAATGTTTGTAGAAGGTTTTGTTGTTGTTTCGTGTTCAGGGATTTTTTTTTGGTCTTTTTTTTTTTCATTTTAACATCGTGAACCTCAAACCCGAGGAGGCTTCAGCAATCAGCGCGTTTGAACGCCAGCCAAGACACTCAACTGGCAGCCGTCCATTCCGATATCAATGTGAGTGAAATGTGTACTCAGGAACTGGATTCAGGCCCTTCAGAGTTTGCAAGCAAATAGTTCTGCTTTTTCAGATCAGATTTTTTTTTTAAAAAAAAAGGAAAATCAAAGAGGAACAAGCCTTGCAGCTCTCAAGAGACAGAGAGAGGAGGCGGTGCCTTTGAGAGGAGCCACTCGTGCTTGTGCATCCCCCGTGCCGCGCGTCGTCACGTTGTAGGCTACGTTTGATTTCCAGGAGGCATTTCATGACTCCTCTAAATGTTTTAACTGCTGAGTCTGCCTCGTGTGAAAACTGTGAGAACCTCACGCTGGTAAGAAGCTGTAGGAGAGGGAAGTAGATTGTTAAAAGAAGGTGGTACAAACCCCGGTGGAAGACTGTGCAAATCAGCCCAGCTGGCATTTGGTCCTGGATCTAGCGGTGGGATGTGCAGTGAGGGGTGACCTCATTGAAGGTTATGAATACATGAAGGGTGGGTGTCAGGAGGATGCAGCCAGTCTCTGCTGGGTGGCATCTGGTGATAGGACATGGGGCAATGGGTGTGAGCTGGAACACAGGAGGTTCCACATCAATATGAGAAGGAACTTCTTCCTGATGAGGGTGACAGAGCACTGGAAGGGGCTGCCCGGGGGGGTTGTGGAGTCTCCTTCACTGGAGATGTTTGAAACCCACCTGGCCATGTTCCTGTGTGACTTGTTCTAGGTGATGCTGCTGTGGCAGGGGGACCGGGCTAGATGATCTTTCAAGTTCCCTTCCAGTCCTGATGTTCTGTGGTTTGGTGATGGCATGGTGCTCAGGCTGCCCATGCAGCCCTGGAGGGTCAATTCAACGAGGGGAATGTGTTTCCACACAGTTTCCTCAGAACCAGTGAGCAGCGATAAATAGCAGCAGAGGAAATTGATTTTTAGAGAGTAAATACATGGAGCAGGAGGAAAGAGTGTTCTACAGATCTACCGCCTTGCCCAGAGAAAGTTAGAAGCTCTGTTTGGTGCTGCCCAGCTTCACAAAGTCTTCTGCTGTCCTGCTGTTCTTCTTTGGTGCTCTTGGTGTGGAAAACATTAGAAGGAGGTGGAGTTGTTACACACGCTGGGTGCTCAGCTCCTTACAGCACTGTAAGGGGAGGGTGAGGTGTTACAAGCAGCTGATGGAGCAGTTTCACAGCCCTTGAACCAGTGGCAGCTCTTACAACCTGTTGTTTATCTCCAGTGAGAAGGAAGGTGGAGCGTCCTTGAGGTTTCTTGTGGTGATAAAGCTTTTCCAGGGAGGGCAGCGTGCGAATGGACTCTTGGAGCCCTTTGCTGTCTGTTTTGTACTGGAGAGACGTGTAGGATTTTTAAGTGGAAAGTGCCTCTGAAATGATCTTGCCTGCTTCTTTTTCTCAGGTGGAAAGTGCCTCTGAAATGATCTCAACCTGCTTCTTTTTCTCTTAGGAGTTTTGTTTGGTTCAGTGGTTCATTTATGATTCAAATAGAAATAAGAAATCAAAGTAATTGAAGATTTTTGGGATTGGCCTTCTCTCCTCACAAGTGGCAAGTGACAGGAGAAGAGGAAGTGGCCTCAGGTTGCCTCAGGAGAAGTTTAGGTTGGACATGAGGAAAAACTCCATGCAAAGGAGCATCAGGCCTTGGAACAGGCTGCCCAGGGAGGGGGCTGAATCACCATCCCTGGATGTGCTCTGGCAGGGGGATTGGACTAGATGACCTTTTGAGGTCCCTTCCAGTCCCTAATGTTTTGTGATTCTGTATTTCCAAGTTGTGGAGATCTGGAGCTCAGGGACAGCGTTGGGCTGCCCAGGAGGGTTGTGGAGTCTCCTCTGGAGCCATTTAAAACCCACCTGGACATGTTCCTGTGCGACTTGATCTAGGTGATCCTGCTGTGGCAGGGGGACTGGACTGGATGACCTTTTGAGGTCCCTTCCAATCCCTGATGTTCTGTGATCCCACAAGGAGCACGCAGGGCACCCAGTGCAAGTGCTGTTTCCATTTCCTGTGCCGTGATCCTGCATCCCTTGAAGTGATGGAAAAGGCATTCTCAGACCTGCTCTGGGCTGGAGTCCTACAAGGGCTGCTCACAGTGTTCTCTTAGTCTGTCTTACAGAAGCAGAAGGCAGTTTGGCTGCTCTCAAGTGAAGTCTGCC